>JBCFYV010011135.1:2174227-2681727 GCA_039000515.1 Timema cristinae | reverse complement strand
CATTGAGCATTTGCAAAGAATTTAAAAAACACCTAGAGAATTTACCTTTATTTCAGTGTATAATTTAAAATATGATCTGTTGTGTGATATATGAATATTGCATTTTTTTAAGTGTTTCACAGAATTAAGAATATCCCTGTACTAAATACATTATTTTGAATGTAATTTATTTTAGGTATTGATTATAGCATGTTTGCCTTTTCATTTCTTCGTCCATGATAAAGTATTGTATCAATGACTTTTGCTACCCACCCCAACTTTATCTAGTTATCTTATAGCTTTCTCTTTCCTTCTTATACCAGTTGTTTGCTATTTTCATTCTATTTCTTGCACATAGCTCCAACAGCCTTCTACCCTCCTCGTTTCTCTCTCCCCATCCTTCCTTCCCTAACATCTCCTCAAGCCCTCCTCTATCTTTTCCTACTTTTACATTTATATCCCCCATTACTATCTGACACTCATTTCCCATATGCCTTTCTAAATCTGGAGTGCAGTTTAGGAAAAAGCCACCCTTAGTACAACCAGCCAAGATTCAAACCCCAACCTCCCTGACCCGGCAATCCAGTCGAGTGTGTGTGACATCTTAGACTATTCAAGCGTTGATGTGAGTAATATGCAAGTTAAATTATTTGCTACTGGTGCCAGGATTATGATCAACTTAACATTCAAGTAACGTTTCCTTAGTGTTCACATTTAACCTAACAGTTCTTCTTTTGTTTATAAATGGAAGCCAACACCCAGTTAACTTAATTGTCACTTAACTTATGAGTTAACATGTAACCCTAATAGGTTGCAAGACTTGGTTATATTAAAAAAAAAGCTTACAAGTTGTTAGGAGATAGCTTTTATGTAGTGTAAAATAGCAATGTAAATAGGGCTACCTACAAGTTCATTTTTTGTTTGTTTTTGGTATGCAAACAACTTATACTGAAGAAGTAACTTAGTTTGTCTACGTCTTGCAACAGGAGGTATAACGTCATGGCCTTTTATTACACTTTATTGGTGACCTGGTGGTCTAGGGGTAAGGTGTCAGACTTCTGTGCTGGCGGCCGGGGTTCAATCCTCGGTCCCGGCACAGATTTATCTGGTTGCCAGACCCTTCCTTCACCTCTGACAAGATATCTTGTGGATGTGGGGAATGCCAGGCCTCCACCGTGGTTCGGATTCCACGTTAAACTGTAGGTCCTCCATTTCATCTCACAATCACCCTACCACTACACATTAGCGTAAGTGTGTATAACCCGAACAGGTAGTAAGACACGGTGCTAATAATAATAATACACTTAATTTTGTATTAGCAGTAGTAACAGGTATTTCTCACAATGCATTGCGTGGTTACCCTAAGCAGTGCTTTTATTTGCTTCAAACAGAATGTTTACAGTTTTCAATCAATATAATAAATATCTATTACTAAACTTATTAGATAAATTTAGTTTATATAATATTTAGCACCACGTCTTACTACCCGTTCAGGTTATACGCTTTAAGTACTAGTTATGCTAATGGATTAGGAATTTGGAAGGTTGAATTTAGAGGAAGTGAACCCGCATTTGAATGGAGGGAGAGTGGAAAACCATTTAGGAAAAACCACCCCCGGTTCACCCGACTGAGATTCGAACCTCGATCTCCCCGTCCTCGGCGGTCGAGCTTAACACGACAAGCATGTTAGCCAACTACGCCACCGAGGCTGGTATAAATTTAGTTCCCTATTTTAGTTTAATTATTTTGTTTCAATGTATGATCACTAGAACTTACGCTAAAGAGTAAACATTGGTCATAATACCAACAAATGAATTACTAAATAGCCCTGTTGACGTCACTTGCATAATGACTGGCTGGATCACGTGATACCCTTCAAGTAACGTTCCCTTGAAGTAAAAGACCTCCCAAAACATCTCTTACGTTAAGTTAACTGCAAGTCAACATTAAGTTAAGTGCATCGTGATCGCTTCCATTTAAACACACGAGGTCCTTTGTGTTAAGTTACATTAAGTTGATCGTGATCCCGGCATTAAGTTAATGTTAAGATGATTGTGAACCCGGAATTAGTGAAGTTAACTTTAAGTGAACGTTATGTTAAGTTGATTGTGAGTGATACCGGCATTAAGTTTTTTTGGTTCAAATCAATTCTACGTGTTTTAATGTTTGGAATAATGTACGGCAGATATAAATATTTTTGGTATTTTTTATAAAGAATTGGGTTAAAATGGAACGGTTAAGCCGTACTAGATCCTATTTAATAAGGAGTATATAAGATAGGCCTACCCTGGGTTTTGACTGTCAAATAATTTATCATAGTAAAATTAATGTAGTAAATATTATACATATAGGGTAGGCCTAGTTCAAATAAGCAAATGATTGAAATGATATTAATAAAATAATAGGCCTACTCTAAGAATATTGCCAAAACAACGCATTTTGGCTTAGATAGTAAACCTGAATTTGAAGAATAGTAATGAAATATTACTATTTTACTTACTTTAGACGTAGAACATTCAAATAGCATGAAAACATGTGGAGTAACCGTAAAATAATATTATGATTAGGTTTCAATCAAATACAAGGTGACCATTTTATTGAATTGTGATGGTTTGTTGTTAATAAAAATGGTACTTATTATTTAAATAATTAAACTGTACCAACATAAAAATATAAAATAAAATCGATATTTAACCAAGAAATATAACTTCTTTGGCACACTTACTTATCTATTTAATTGTACTGCCATTAGTTAATAAAACTCTCGCAATAGCGCATTATTCATGGGAGAATAATTACTTTAATGTTGAATAAAGCTTTCAAAATGAATTAAGATATAATCTAAGCCAACTAGGCCACTGGCCATACGTTACTTAAACCCACATTGCCAATTACTAACTTGACACCTCACCTTCAATAAATATATTTTAACATTATCCCCTTAACATTATCAACTTATTGGCTTACCAAGAGGTTTTAGAGCTTCAGGTTACCTAAATAAGATTTTTATGTACATGCCTACCATCACCTTTATGCACCACGTTACTAAACACATGGCTAAATGAATGAGTAGCTCTCATTCCAAAGAAATGTTCCATTCTCAAGTTGAGTTCCTAATAAATTATGTTAAATTCCATATTTCTAAAGAGAGTTAATTTTAAGAGTTTTATTGACATTTTTTATGTAATCTCATTTTTTATGTAATCTTTAATAGTTTAATTATTTTTCAAACTTTTCAATAAACAGAATTGTTCATTTGAGCTGTTTATTCATTTTTGACCTGAAAAATCTTAAAATAAAATGATTGATAGTGTAGAATTTATTTTGTATCTCCCAGATACATGGCGTGTGTTAATGTACATTCAAAGGACGTGTATTATGGAGTGTTAATCACACTCTGCTCGAGTTACGCTAAGATATCGTACAATGCAAACCAACTATGGCTTTATAACCTGTTCGTCAAAAGGAGAAACATACGTGACAGTACATCTAAACAACTTTTGCCACCTTTAATAAATCCCTAGTTAAGATATCTAAAAATAAATGAATAGTTAGTTGGATAAATAATCATATTTCTAAAAATGTCATCGACACGCGGTGTTTCCAAGCGGTCACCAATCCATTTACTGACCCCACCCGGTGCTGCTTTGGTTCGGTGATCGTACGAGTGTAACACTAGCATTACTAGCTGATGTTAGAATACAAGTACCCACCACGAATAAATCCAATACATATAGATATCCTCCAATATCAAAGATTTACAACACCTTACTATGTCTAAAATGTGTGCTTTACTCATCCTATAGTCTCGGCCAACAACCATCGCGCGACAGGTGGACATAAAATAATGCAAATAGAAGACTGATACTCCTTGGAAAACGAGACACGATATGAGGTTATCCAGGCCTGCGCTGATTGGCCCAGTTAGCTGACAGACAAACCACACTCAATCGTAGCTGAATACTCACCAGATTTCCGGTCTACGTGTCTAGATGACGTATCAAGATTATGGCGGTTGTTAACAAGAGAATCATGCTGCTAGCATGTGTTCGCAACGTGGCGTTACCCTTTTAATATGAAGACTCCCTCCCCCTATTTACATCAACTAGACCTATATAAATCTGGTGCTCAGCTAACATAGTTGACTATTAGATCAGATACTTCCACGAGAAACTCCTGCAGGGCTATTATGATCATTCGACGCAAAGTTAGTTGCTACCGCTAGTTAGCTTCACTTTAGAGGAAAAGATAGCGTCTGGGTTATTATGACCACCACACTTTGTATCGTCCGCTAGTTTTTAGCTTCGACTTTGAGTCTAGCGTTAACGCACAGAATAAAATCAGTTTGCGTCAACAGTTGGCAACACTTTTTCAAAGAATATTAAGCCCGTATCACACGACACTAGCTCGTACTGGAAATCCAGTGTGCTAGCTAGCACTAGCTAGTACGTCAGCATCTAGCGTCGTATGAATCAGAAAAAAGTACACTGGTTCTGCCAATTGGTACTGGCTATCATACTAGTTGTGAGGATAGAACACGCGCTATTTTTGAACTAGTTTCGACACTAGTCTGTGTAATTCAACCAATCAATGCGCGCTGAGACTGTTGTGTAGAGAAATGGTATAAATGATGCCAACATGGTCATTGGATGTGATTTAGTTGTTGGCAGAAAATTATTCTAAACATTCTTGTTTATATAATACCAAATTGCCACAGTATGACAATATATTTAATATATATGAATTTAATTCAAAAAATGTCATCTAAAAACGACAAACTGTGTTCCAGACCCAATTTTAATCTAAATAAACTTGATAGCATGACAACCTTGGTTGTTATTTTTTTAGAATATAATGTGTGCGTAGGCCTAAAAAAAGAACATTTGTGTATCAAGGATACTGTGCATGGAAACCAATGGGCTTAGGGGCCTCTGACCACATTGAAAATAAATGAATACAAATTTAGGGAGATACTAAACGTTTGTGTCATCCCGAATGTATATTACCTAACCTCGGAATGTATCATATTTAGCACCCTACGACCATTATTTCGTCTTCCCCAACCAGTCCCGTGTCCATATTCTTTTTCCTACGCTCCCTCTTATAATTTTCAATATCTTTATTAGTAATTAATGCAGATGCTGCACCCAAAATTAATCTCTGATGTTCCATAAATTTTTGCACCAGAACCTAGTACCAAACTAGCAGCGTGTGAATACTCTAGTCCCGTTTCCATTTTACTAGCTAGTATACAGATATCTAGGCGCTAGCTAGCACACTTGATTTCTAGTACAAGCAAGTGTCGTGTGATAGTAGCTTTACCTTTTAAGAAGTTAGAGGCTAGAAATTAGGTACATTTATTTCAAGAATGCTGGTATTCATGACTGAACATTATTCATTTATTTTATTTTCCCAAACAGCTGATCATAAGTCAAATTATTTGCAAGAACGATTTAACATAGCTTAATTTAATAAATCACTTGCATAATTTTGTTTGCTTACGATTTGAAATGAAAAAATACTAGGCCTAAATTATTCAATACACATAACATATTGTAGTCAAAAAATCATATGAGCTATTCATTAAATTAGTAATGTCACATGGGGAAATGAACAAATTAGTATGAGAAGTTGGCTAATAAAGAAACAATGTTTTTGTAAGATTTATGCTTTACGAGCCAATGCTTTATTCTTCATATATTATGTTGATACTAGAACAAGTGTATTTTATTATATTAATTAAAAATAATTTCAACCGTTTATAATGTAGACTTCTCCTTATATTTAGGCCTATTTTAATTTAAAATAACTTTAATTTATAACTAAAAAATATATGCCTTATAAAACTTTGTTTCAAAAACAACATTTATCAAACATTATTATTATTATTATTATTTATTATTATTAGCACCGCGTCTTACTACCCGTTCGGGTTATACGCACTTACGCTAATGTGTAATGGTAGGGTGATTGTGAGATAAAATGAAGGACCTACAGTTTAACGTGGAATCCGAACACGGTGGCGGCCTGGCATTCCACACATTCACAAGATGTCTTGTCAGAGGTGTAGGAAGGGTTTGGAAATCAGATAAATCTGTGCCGGGACCGAGGATTGAAACCCCGGCCGCTTTATCAAACAGTAGATTAATATTTTGTATTTTGGGTTTCATAGTAGGCCTATTTTAAAACCGTCCTCGATTTTGTCAAGAAAAAAAATTGAACGTTCAAAGATATAGGCCTACAGTAAGGTGTTTTAAATTTTATATTGTTTGATTGAGTTGAGGTTAGATAAAGAAAACTTCCTATCTATACGGTACTCCACCTGAACATATATAGGCCGACTTTGTGCTAATTTTATTAATTTACAGTGTTGAAAAGGTTCTCACGTTTGAGATTGAATCAAATATGCTGTGTGAAGATCTTAGAAAATAAAACTAATTACTTAAAGTTGATGAAAGCGTTAGATTTCCCGAAAATTGTGTTCACACTGAATATTTTCGATAACTTAATGTCAGTCGTCCTACTAAGTTAACAAATAAAGTGAACGAGAGGGTTGTTTGGATGGCTAAAAATAATAAAATGCATATTTTACTAAAGGGAATTATTGGACTTTAGTTAAGTGATTAAGAATATAAGGATATTATATTTCTTTATAATTATTTGTTTGCAATTTATTCACTTTATTTATAACTAGGTTTAACTACTAATTATTGGTTTCAGATAACTTTAGTAAACCATTTATGATTAAAAAACCTAGGCCTAAGCCAAACAGCATGCAAATATTAAGTTTAGACCCTATTTAGTTATTTCCAGTCTTGGCTGCAATAGTTCAGAGGTCTACAAACTCACTTTTATGTGGATAGTAATTACTACTGTATGTATGATTCAGTTTAAATATGATTATATCATTAAAGTTTTGTTGAAGCATCTTAAACATATTAGGCCTACTTTTTATTATTTTTTTCACCTGAATTATCATGGTTTTTGATGGTAAATAGTAATGCATTTTGATAGTGCTATGTTTCAAAGAAAATAATCTTTTAACATTCAGTGTAAGCGTACTATCTCCACTAATGGCCTAGATTATGATATAGGCCTATTTAAAGCTAGATTATGTGAAACACACACAAAAAGTTTTGAGGTAATTATATTGGGCTAATGAGATGGCAAGTTTAAATAATGTAACACAAAACACGTAATAAATTAACAAAAACTAGCAAACATAACCTCGTAACCCAAACCAAAGGACAAGTAAAATGTCTGCGCAACTTAGCGTCAAGCTACTAGAGAAATATTTGCGCTCGCAAGGACTTTACTTTCGCAAAGTGGTCGGCCATAATAACTTTTGACGCAAAGTCTAGCGTCTCTCTTCTAACGGTCGCAAATTCGTTTTGCGTCGTGGTCATAATAGCCCTGCTGGAGCCTGTCGGGAACATGCAGTTGTTACCACAGGACTAAACCGATGTAGTGGTTGATGCGCAAGCGCGGCCTTGTGGAGGTTATTGGAGCTGTAGTGCTAAGTGTGCCCACCCCCCATCTTCGTCTTGTACCTATCAGCGTTTGTGCGCAACGCCGATGAGGTAATCTAAGCTCTTATTGGCTGTGAATGATATCACCTTACGTCATGCAATCCATCCACACTTCCCCCCCCCCCTGTTTCAAGCAGAGTATAAGCAAGTTCTCAGCGATACTCTGTACTCTTTGATGCAAATAGTTCTAAGGAACAGATTAGGATGTAAGTTGTCGTAATGTTGGGGATTCATTTAATTTTTTTGTAACTGCGTTTGCGTTCAGCTATATATATGTAGCCGCCTCTCTATACATTGTAGAAGTTGTCTTTGATTTGGGCGTTTCAATATTATTTCTAAGTTGCGGAAATTGTCTTATAATATCTATTTATTACGGCTAATTTCGTTGAGCTGAAATTAAAGTATTAGCTGATCTTTTGTCCTTCCGATCATGTTGAAACTTCTTGTTAAAGTTTTGGTCAGAGGGTTAGGCCTTTATGCACTGGCGTATAACTTAGTTTATTCGTAGGTATGAATCTGTTAGTGTTAGTATTAAAGGGAAGGAACAGCCTAGATTACTGTAACTCTTTTTTGCATGCACTATATTGACATGCCAGACATTTGTCTTTGAACTCGATGTAACTCTTATATGTTTCTTATAGAATCCCTATTAGCTGATTTATTGTGAAAAAAAATCTTTTATATAATAAAGAATTTTTTTAATGATAATTAAATAATATTATGCAATATAATTCAGACAACTTCACTTCTTCCATTTACATTCAAAAAACACATATCATCCGGCTCTGAAATATTCTAGATCATTTGCACGGCAACTCTTTGATCTCGGAAACCACTGGAGATGGGCTTTGGATAGTTACAAACTTAAAGTACCTGATCACTTTGACCCTTAGGCCAACAATCACAATGTTCCACCTCTAGTTTTGCATCTTAACAATAAAAAAAATAAAGAGAAAGGGAAAAAAAACAATATACAAACAACCAAACAAACAACATCTTCAACAATGCAAATATATATATATATATATATATATATATATATATAACCTTGAGTTGTACCATGTATGAGGGTAAACATTTAATAAGGAAAAAAAATGTTTCACTTGCTTGTCTTATATTTTCATTGCAATTACCTACCACCCTCCTGTAAGCTACACCTACAATCTAAGATTAACGTAATCATACAAGTTTACAGGAAGCAAAATAGATGAAATCTATGATAATATTTCACTTGACCAGAAATAGATTATTTTGAATAAAAAAAAGTAGATTTATATTGTTTGAATTTGACTATAAAATCCGATCTTTTTTTTAACAAAATAAAATATGTTATAATTTAAAAAATGTACGGTTATAAATAAATGTTATAATGATGTACAATTAGGTTTCAGTAATAAAAAAGGAATATAGTCTTTATATTATATTTCCATGAAGGACAAAATGTCAGAAAATTAGGATGTTCACAAATCAAATACTATTATAATTATTTGGAAGTATAATTTTCTTGATTGAAAAATAGATTGAGGAAAAATGCTTCTCGAGGAAATACCTGGAATAGTTCGTGAGATTTTGCTTCGAGTGGATTTACATAAAATAGTAATTGGCAACTCTCAACTTCATTTCTGTAGATTCCTCACACTTCAGAATCGTATTTAAAAATAATTTCCTGAGGTTCAACACAATCCTCGCCCGTAATTTATTCAATTTCCAACTCCGTGGACATGAAACACACCATTGCCACTCAAGATTCTTAGATTAACAAGCTTCGTATGTATTTTTTTTAATTGCCCGGGCCACTTCCGTCATTTTAAAACGTTCCAATCTTTCCAGAATAAATCTTCTAAAACCAAAGAGGAATCCACTTTAAAAAAATGTTTGTTTGGAAAAAATATATTAATAATGAAAAAAAATTAAAATGAGATGAACAGAAGCAAGCAGTAAAATATGTTGAATTAAAAAACTAATACAAAATCAGCTGTTTCTTTTACATATAGGAGTATGATTCTTGAATTGCGCGCTTAGGAAATTAAAAACCAAGAAAACAATCCATATCATCATGTGCTAGAGGCTCATTCTGGTAGTGTAGCTTGCAACTTTCTGACAATTAGTTCAAATTTTAACCATTGAAAACTTACTACACAGCGATAGTTTGTATTCATTGCCGAATAATAAAATGTTTGCATTTTGATATTTGGTAAAATGAATATTATTGTTTTATACACAGGTAAGACAATATATATATATATAAATAATTTTAAAATTCTAATCATCTTGTTGAGTTTTTACTATGTTAAAGAAAGCTCAAAGTTATTTTATTTGGGAAGTGAAAAATAAATAAAATTTCAATGTTGGCGCAACTGTACGTACTGTACATCAACATGTTTTGTTACTATAATTAATTGTAAATATAGTTTATAACTAAAAGGGAAGGTTTTCTTTGCCACAGTATATTACGGACATTATTATAGCAAAAATTTTTATGTTGTAAATTGAGTACAAAAAATGGAAAAGGATGTAAGTGCCACAAATTAAAATTTTCAGTATTCAAATAAATGTGTCTTAAATATTGGATGATTATATTAATTTTATGAAAAAAATATGTGTATATCAAAATACCTCTACAAAACATGCAAACAGTTTTTCTTATGAATATGTATAAAGGGAACAAAATTTATATGGAAAAAGAAAGTAAGTGCCATCCTTTCGTTTTATAGAAAACGCTGTAAGTGCCTTACTAAGTTTTTTGAAAAGGATGTAAGTTAAGGGTTTATATTAACAAAATATGGTAAGTCCATTGTAGTTTTGAGAACGTTTAATAACTTTACATATAATTTTAATCTTTCAATGCTAGCTAATATAAAAAAGGTATAAAATACAATTTTGGATGGTTTTTTGAAGCAAAGTTGTTGGTCTTCAGTTTATTCCGCTTCTTCTTTCATCGGTAAGTATAATCCACCTGAGAACCAAAAACTGAATCAGATGTCTAAATTTATTTTGGGTTTCTCATCTATATACATAATATTTTGACTTTTTAATCACTTTCGAAATTTGTTCTGATACAGTTAATCGTTTTTGAGTAAAACAATTTTATTTTTAAAAACACGTATATATATCAGAAATCAAATGAAAAGTTATCTGCATTTAGTAATCGAAATAAACTTACAGAACTGTACTTCTTTCCTCCAAGCAGTCCTATTCCTCATCTTCTTCCTACACTCCATGTTGCAGGCCTCTTCATCTTTGTTCTCTAATAGGGCTCTGTAGAAGTCCTTGTCTTCTTCTTTTCTATATAATCTATCATTCCCAAAATATCATTCTTCTTTTCTCGTGGGATTTTGGATTTAAAGTGTATTTTTGGCAAGTCATGGAATATCCGGTACATTGTCGTGATAAGCATTTTTTCTTTAAAACATCAACTTTTTTCCCAAGTTATCATAACATCACCTTCAAGACCCAAAACTGATGCCACTTTCACTGTGCTAGGATTCTTGTGGGAAAATGCGGAAGTGAGACTTTTACTTATAGCCAGAATATTTTGTATTTAGGTAATCTTTTAGCAAGTCCTTTAAAATATATGAAGTCATCAGTATTCGTAGATACTACAGTAAAGGTGTTGTCAATTTTGCACTTGCAACTAACGCTTCAAGAACTTTAGGAGTTATCGCTTTCACAGCTTTGCGTTTTTTTTGCAATCACTACAAAATCACGGTCAACGTTCATGTAGCTGTGTCCACTTACAAGATATTTCACATCAATTGAACGATAAAATCCTTTGTGGACTAAATAAATAATATACATTAACAGCATCTGGTTTTTGTTTTGTGCTATGAAATTATCGCTCCATAACACAAGCCTTTTACGAGGAAAATGGACTCCAGTAGAGCAACTTTAAACAAACAAGAAGCTATTTCGTTAGCGCCACGGCCTCCAATCCCTTCATGCCACATACACATACTTGCAGAGCCATTGTCTCCAACATCTATCCCTATATTGTAGCAAGATATCTGTCTACAATAAAACATAGTGCTATGTGTAAGCATTGGAACAAAATAACTTGTTGTAGGCCATCATAAGGTTGTATAAGTAGCCGTTGGAAGTTGTGAAGATGTAATATCTTGTTCATACACTTATGAGCCTTTTCCCATTTTCGGTGATGCAACTCTTGCTGGGCTTTTACTTCCTATTTTGCCGTTTCGCTGGTCGTAGATTAAAACTTTGCCTTCAAAAAGTTACACTTTTTACAGGTATCAACTACAAGAGCTTTAAAATTTTAGGTTTGGAAAATCTTGTTTTAAAACTTTGCGTTAAAAAACTGTATGTAACTGCACTCGCAAGGATTTTTTTTTTAAAGCCACATACATTCAGGGGTTTATTTAGATCAGGCGACAAAAAGTCATTACTTGATTTTGTTTAGGCTGTAGTGACTTTCGTATTTGGGAAACGAGTTTATATGATATCTTACAAGATTTCGATAATCTTCTGTAAATTTAAACTTGTGTGCATTTGATGCGGGGTGTTTTCCCTCTTTTGTCCTCAAAAATCAAGCAACCTAATTTCTTTTTGTTTGTAAAACAATAAATTTCCTTTCAGATATAGAAACAATTTCTTTGAAGGTTTTTTGCACACTTGTACATTTTCCCCTGTACCATCGGGGATGTTATAAGCAAAAGTACAAGTTCCACCTACTTTTTCTGTGGACTTTCATACGTCCCATGACGTCTACGACCAATAGGTAACATTTGAATATGATTCAATAATATGTTCCTTGGCTTTCTTCATCAACTTTATAAAACTCCAAAAACGATAGCTGTTTTTGTTCATTGCTTATGTTTTTACACTCGTACTTACAGGAGCAGCTTGCTTGTTCTGCTGGTGGTTGTTTTGCAGGTATCTTTTCCCCCGATGTTAATGTACGGCTGGCCCTTTTATCTTGCTTCACGTCTCTTATGAACAATTACCTTTTCTTAACAGGCTTTTCCAGTTTCTGGTAGGTACACTAAACATACAACCGAAGCACTCTAAAATTTAACACACGTAAAATAAAACGACTGAAATCACTGCCGTGTCCACGTACTGCACCAACCCCGCGACTAGTGCAACTGCGTAGCTTAAGCACATCCATCATGGCGGTGGCACTTACATCCCTTCCCATCTCAGCCCCGTGGCGCTTGCACAGTTTCTGCTATCTTCGAATGCTCTTGAAACTAGTAGGAATATTTTCTGGCCCTTAAAACCTTTCTCGTTTCATTACGCTTAGCTTATCAACCCTTTTCAATAAAAAAGTATTTTTTTTATTTATTTGGCACTTACATCCTTTTCCATTTTTTGTACTCAATTGATATTGCTGCTAATCCTAAAAATTAATAGTTTATAAACGGATTATTATTTTGATTAATTGGAAAGAATTCATGCTATGTTTTAAATGTCTAATATATTGCGTAGAAGTCGCAGCCTTATTTCATTTATGAAGTTATAAATTTATATTTTTTACCAGTTATTAATAAACTTGCGAAAGGCCCTAATCGTTACTACTCGTGATTTTATTTAACTACAACTCTAATTCCCTGATAAAAATAAATAAGGGTTGGGTGCTGACACCTGGGTTTGGTTGGATTTAGTGGTGGTCATTAAAGGTCCCTGATGATTTATTAGTATATTTCTATTTGTATGCGTATTCGCTGTGGTGGTATTCTGGTCAGATTGGAAAGGACGCTACCACCACAGGGGAGGGTTGATAATTTCACTCGATTGTCCTGTGGTTTTAAAATAAAAATTGGAGTTCATATAGTTGATCGTGGAAAAAACCAATTTTTACTACAATCCACACACAAGCATGCTATATAAAATTATAGAATATTATTATTATTATTATTATTATTATTATTATTATTATTATTATTATTATTATTATTATTATTAGCACCGCGTCTTACTACCTGTTCAGGTTATACGCACTTACGCTAATGTGTAATGGTAGGATGATTGTGAGATGAAATGAAGGACCTACAGTTTAACGTGGAATCCGAACCACGGTGGAGGCCTGGCATTCCCCACATTCACAAGATGTCTTGCCAGAGGTGAAGGAAGGGTTTGGCACTCAGATAAATCTTTGCCGGTATAAAGAATATCAATGTTGGTAAAGGGGATTGGTAAAACACAAGAAAAACAGCAAATTTAGATAACATATAGTACTTCAGATGTTTATACAAATAATTCCAAGTAAAGACTCCATTCAAGAGTGCCCGGAAACCACCTATAATACAGGTTTATAATGATACCTCTTATTTGAATGTGATAAGCTATTTTAACAACTACAAGGGCTTTTAATAGACCTGTTAAAAAAAAGTTACAAATATCACTCCCTACAAAAAATGACTTTAATATATCACGAGATAATTAGTTTGTTCACAACCAGTCCAAGGTGATTATACATTTAAAAACAGCATCATCATCAACTGTTTCCAGCCTGTGGTCGAGTCTATTTAGTAAATGCCTTCATCTCATCTATACTTCCACAATTCTTATTCTTTAATCTCTTTGATTATTCCCCTTTAATTTGAACACTTTATTTTATCTGCTCCTCCCACCTCTTTCTTGGCCTTCATCGAGATCCTTTTCCTACACACATTTCCAACTATTTTTTTTTGCATCCTCTCTTTTTCCATTTTAATTAAATGCCCTACTATCTCAGTCTTGTTCCTCTACTATCTCATGTACTCCTGCACCCCTACTATATACCTGGTTATTTCATTCCTAATCATATTCCTCCTAATGATAACTAACATGCCCTCACAAACTTCATTCCCATGGCCTCCACTTTCCTAGACTTTATTGCATTCATTGTCCATGGTTTCTGCTGCATGTGTGACAATGGGTACAAAGTACTCCATATATAACACCCCTTACATTCCAAGGTGACTTCTCTTCTCTATAGCAGGTCTCTTAAACACCTATAGAACAACTCTCCCTGTTGTCCTTTTTCTTATTAGATCCTTTCTACTTCCATATTCTCCTCACTAACGCTTTCCAAGTTATTTTACGTTCTGTACTTTTATCAAATTTATTCCATCCAACTTTATAGCTTTACTAGGCCTTATCCATCTTCCTTGTAATTACCATCTCTTCACACTTTTCCATGATAAATTTCACTCCACAGTCTTTCACTTATTCATTCCAATATTGTAGTTATTTCTGTACTTCCTCTTCCTTATCCCCCCCATACCATCAATTCATCAGCAAACATCATGACTTTCATTCTTTCCTCTCCGAGTTTAACTGCCACTTGGTTCAAGACCATTTCCAATACCTTTTAACATATAGTAATAGTGAAAGTGCCCTACACTGTTTCACTAAATTTTTATTTGGAACTGCTTCAGCCTCCCATTTTCCATCTTAACACAACTCCCGTTGTCCTCATATATTTAACAAACGCAAGAACTTAAAAAACTCAACGAGTTCCGCTAAGAGATTCCACAAAGTGACCAGATAGAAACATGTGAAAATAAATACCAACAATGCCCAATGTTCACAGTTGACGAGGCATTTAGTGACTAAACAAATTGTAAAATTAAATTTGGATTAATATATTCTAAGTCCTAGAATTAAAATTGAAATATAATTTGGAAAATAGGATAACCCACCATAGCGGCTCCCTCGTCATCGCTTATCTTGATTTGTTGTAAAGTTTATATCTTCTTTGCTTGTACTTTCGTATATATGAAATATGGCTGGACCAGTGTAGAGGGTAGGGAGAGGGGTAGGGGGGTACAGCACCATCTGGAAGATCTGACGTAGCTTTAGCATATTCTAGGTCTAGGAAAGCTCGTTGTGCACATGAACGGCCTCGTCTCGATCACATCACGCATGCATGTAGAGCTTCATTCCGGAATACGAAGATTCTCTCAATCACAAGGCCTTGCCCCAAATAGAGCCAGCGCACTCGCAGATCAAGGTCCAGCCACTCGATAATCCCAGCTATCTTTGTAATTGCTCAGTCAATAGAACGTTATTCTTAGGCAAGTGCATGACTACCTCGTGTCTGTTGAACTATTGTAGACCAGGGGGAAATGGTGAGTTGAAAGTCAGTTAGTAATTGGGGGAGGTATATATTAATAATATAATTGGACAATTTGTGAAGAGGTTTATTAGAAATAAAGGAACTTTGTATTTTTGTTGTATGTGAAGCTCACTAGCTTAGCATACGCTACACAGGTCGGATTTATGGGGAAGACAAAAGGGAAATCTTAAAATGCAATTAATTAAACACACATTTTCTCTTTGCATATTTGTTCTATTTATTTATTTCTTATCTTCATTCAAATGCAATTAATTACTGTTGGTATTATTTTTGTGCAATGTTGTATCGTCCTAGCATGTGTCCTGGCTTATTCCAGTAACCATTGTTGAAGGACAAGGTAGACCGCTGTTTTCAATCTTTGTGTCAGGTCCTTTACACACCTCAGTGGTCCCGGGATGTTTATAAGAACCCATTAGGTCTGTTTGGTCATACTACTCGGTACATTTTATGCAGTGAAAGGAATGTTTTACAAATGTTTCATGCTCTATGGTTGGCAGCAGTACTTCTATTGTTTTTATTTGTTATATCATTGTTGTTGGTTTTTTCGTGTTGGTTATAACTGTATTGGAATGTTTGTAAATCTTAATTTGTACATTATGAGAAAATATATTATTTTGTAATGGTCAACATTATTACAATTAAAATTTTGGTCCTCCCGGGTTCAGATAACGAGTCAGTTTTTTGTCTATCCACAGCTCAAATAACAAAGTCATATTTGATTAAATGTAGAGTTTTTATTCAATGCAGTTTTTATTCAGTGCATGGAAAACAAGGGCACTTAGATCTTAAAGATTATGTGTTCGTCAAGAAACAAACTTCTTCAATTAAGTGGAGTCCAGTCCAATTTTAATCCGTCCTGTTTTCTATTGTAACTACCTTCCTCTTCTTTCATTTTTGCACGTCTCTATTATTGTAGTTTTGCTAGTCTTTTAAACGCTTTGTATTTCAACATGCCACCAGACCAGATATAAAGGGCCTTGTTAGCAAAAAGGGGACAAATCAAGGCTAGAATAAACAAGATTTAAAGCGTATTTCAAACATTTGTATTCAAAAAAAGTTCATTAATTCAATTAAAATTGCGAATAATCAAAATTAGATCAGTCTTGGTCAGAATTCGATTCTTTGCAATCACAAATAGGAATTGGTCGTGAAAAGTGACCTACATTTAAATGAACGTGAATATTTTGAGAATACTTATTTTTGATTTAATGGCATCAGTTGAAGCATTTATTCAAAAAACTCCCATGATACCAGTTCAATACCACAACAAATTTACAAACAAAATTGTCGGTCAAACTTCCAACTATAAATCTGCCTTCTTTTAGGGGAAAAGTTACAAAAGTTTGGGTTACCATTTTTTGAAGTGTTTAATTCACTTATACACAACAATGAGTCACTAACTGACATACAGAAATTTCACTATCTTCGCTGTCTTTGAAGGGCGACGCAGCCTATGTCATTCATTCTCTTAAAACTTACGTCAGCCAATAACAGTGGGCAACGAACGAACGAACGATTCTCTGAGTTTGCGAACCACTCGGTGCTAGATTGAGCTGCCTACTGTCTTTTTCAAGACAAATCTGCCTTTTTTAAGGCAAATTTGAGCAAATTGCCTTAGAGTTTCACACTTAAATCCCGAAAAACACACGCCACTAAACTCGGGACAGAATGTCGGTGGTAATTACTGTGGTTGATACCTAACGCTGCCAAACGAGGCCACGGGTAGACCGTAAAACGGACCGGCTACGAAAACAATACCTCGTAGTCGGAGTCTCTCTTCCGGGCCCAAAGCATACAACACACTCCAAGCCCACCCACATGCACAGGGGGGGGCCAAGTAGCCCCTCCACCCCCAGGCGGCCCTTTTCAGGGCCCCCAAAATGGACTCCCGACCATCATCCCAGGAAACCACAACTACCCGGCCCTTGTCAGGGCCACCAAATGGACTCACAGCCCAACCAACCCAGGAAAACCCAAACAGAGGACGACACCATCTACTCTTCCACAGACGCCTCGGACATGGAAACCGACATTGACGGTCAAGACATTTACCCTTGTAGACAAGTCGGGGCAAAAAAAAGGAGGTATCTTCCCTTAGAAGACAAAAACTCACAACCAAAAAATCACCACCACCGCAAACAGGTTTAACCCCTGAAAAAAAGTGGCAGACACAATGGAGACAAATGCACTCACCCACCCCACCACCACCACCACCACCACACACAGACTAAACGATTCCCACCAATAGTGACGCTAGGCACGCCCCAATTACAAAAAAATCACGGAATGACAAAAATCCATTAACAGTGACATCAGAATCATATACGTCAGGATGGGCTTAAGATCCATACTAGTGCAAAACGACTATGACCTGGTCCAACACCTCCCCCGGGAGACTTGAAACAAGAGTTTCACACCTTCACACTCCCTAGGGCAACGGTTTTAAGGTGGTCATCAAGGGGCTTCCCCAAACATGACACTGAGGACTGGAGCACGAATGAGGGACATGGGGTTTCCCCGTCACAGACGTGAGGTAGTTCATAGGAAAAATTCTCCAGACAACACAACACAGACAGTGACGCCCCCTCCTTCGTTCCAAAGGTGACCTTGTCCCAAAAAAAATTCTGAAATCAAACCAATCTACCAGTCAAATACATCAACTACACCTGGGTAAAAGTAGAGCCATACATCCCACCACCCAACACAGTTTTCAGTGTCACAAGTGTCAAAGTACGGACACACCAAGAAACAACCCGCGAAAAAAAATCCTAGGTGCGTAAAGTGCCTAAAGCAATTTCATTACCAAAAGACTGCCCCAAAAGGACTCCCCCCACTCCAGCCCGGTTGTGTTAACTGTATGGGGGAAGCCACGGCAAACTATAGTAAATGCCCGGTGTATGTAAACCTAATCGAAAAAAAAAAAAAAAACTCCCGGTGGCGTTCTAGCAATCAAGCTACAACCCGGCCCCCGCCCCCACCCCCAGCAGCACCCACCGGCATAAGAATTACCCTCCAATGCGGCCAAGACCCGCCCAAAAACCCCCCAATAGGCAACAGCCAATACCAGAGGCGGCCCGGATCCACCCGAACCTACGCCCAAGCAGTGCAGGGACACCACACACGGCCCACAACAAGAAAACACAATCAGGTTCAGGACATCAAAGGGGCCTAATTGGTTTCTTAAAGAATTGAATATTTATAAAAATTACCCCCCATTTCAAACCATACCTCAACAGACTTTTGGCAGGCAACAGACTCGACAGAAAAGATGGTCATCATGAAACGAGTGAGTGACAGAATACTTTCTGACCCAAGATGACTAGGAAGGACAAGACTTTGACTAAAGACACACTACGCGTTTTTATATGGAACGCGAAGGGAATTATCACGCAAGCAAAGAATTAGAGGAACTTTTCAAAAACATCGGGATAGATATAGGAGATAAAATGAAACCCCTCTAAATCAAAAAAAAATAATTAATTTACGGTACGAAATCTACAGAAAAGACAGGCCCAAAAGGAAGGGGGGGGTAACAGAGTACTCATTAAGAATAATATACCCCACAAAAAACACAAAAATTTTAATCCTTAGAAAAAAAAAAGAAGCAACTGCATCAAATTTTTAAAACAAAGAGCGGGGGTGTCTTTTTCGCGGCCCATATACAAACCACCACTAAAAACTTTTCACAACAAGACTTGGGGCGAACTTACTGACTTCGACAAAATGTTTTTAGCGGGGGGCATGAAAAAGTAAACACACAAACGGGGAAAAAGAGGGTAACAAAAAAAGGGGGGACGTGCACTAAAAAGGGCCCCCCCAGACATAAGGGAAAAAAATTGTCGGTCCCGGCGAACCAACATTTTTCCCCTCAAACCCACTACACAGACCCGACGTTATAGACGTGATTTTAAAACAATTTAGGGGTGACGGCAAAAGAGTTAACTGTTCTCAAGGAAAACAGACTCTGCCCATAATCCTATATTGTGCGAGAAACAACAAACACCAATTTAGAGATAAAGGGACAAAAAAAAAAAAACACGACGACGGGAAAAGGTTTTATAAATACTAAATGAAACACTACCCGAAAATATCAATATCACGACCAGGGAAGAAGCAGACACCCCCCTCCAGCTCTTTAAACAAAGTGAGGAAGCTTACGGGGAAAACAACACCAAAACAGAACAGGGAAAAAAAAGACCTGCGAGGCCAAAAACCCGGACCTATTTTTTTTTCGCCCAGAAGAGGAGAGGCAAGGGGGGTGGAAAGACGTATAGAAAAACCACAAACACAGAACAGCCTACAACAGACTTAACAGCCCAAGTTAGACGCGGGGGAAAAACAATCAATCAACATGGAATACTTACATAACAGATGCTCCCTTGGCTCCGTAAAACCGGAAAGTAGAAAAAACAATAAAATAAAAAAAACAAAAACGGTCAGTACCGCAATACACGGGGAACCGGTATGGCATCCCAAAAAGTCGGGGGGAAAAAAGGGGGAAGCCTAGCGGGGGGGACCCCTAGAGAAGCAATTACCCCAAAAACCCCAAAACCCAAAAGAACCCGATTTTTTTCAGGGATGCACAAAGAACGTAAGAGAATACCTATTTAGACCTATAGTGTCGGGGGTTTGACCCAATAACACTCGACGAATTAACAAAAACTGAAAAACTTCCCCAAAAAACAAATGCCGGGGACACGACAACTACAAACGAAACCTACAAAAGCTCCACAAAGGGATTACACACACTACTAACAATATACAATGCACTACTAACCTTTTTGTACTTCCCAGCGAATGGAAACTGGGGGAGGTCATAACACTTCCCAAAAAAGGGGAAAGGGCCCCCAAAATGTTTCCACAAAACAAAAGGCCAATTGTCCCTCATCCCTTGAGCAAAATCTTTGAAAAATTAGTTTTAAAAAAAGAGAAATGACTTTTTGCGAAAGAAAAGGGAATCATCCCAAATTACAGTTCGGGTTTCAGACAAAAACATTCAACAATCTCCCCTGTATAAAACCTAATAGAAGATGCCCAGAAGCTTTTTCAAAAAACAAAAACACACAATAGCAATATTCCTAGATGTGGGGAAAAAACATTCAAAAAGAGTCTGGCATATAGGAAAAATTCTAAAATTAATCAAATTTAACTACCCAAAAATGATTTTTTTAAATTTCGCCAGTTTCCTTGCTCGAAGAATATTCCAAGTGTCATGGACGGTACTAAAAAACCCAAAACAAACATAAGGGCAGGGGTGCCTCAGGGATCTACATTGCCCCCCACACCTTAAGTATATACATTGCGGATTTTTCCGACCCATCCCCCAAAAAAGTCAGACTTTTTCGATGACACCATGTATACACCCCTTGCCCCAAAAAAATAAACTACGCCGTCTGGCAATGCAGAGTCTTATAAATCTGCAGACTGGCTTTACAAAATGGAGGATTAAAGTAAACCCTACAAAAAACGTCAGCCCTATCATAAGCCGAGGGAAAAAAAGGGAACTTCCAGCACCTTTCCCTCTATTTGACTCAGAAATCCAGTTAAAAAAGGAAACAAAAAAAACCTAGGCACAACAATGATTCAAAGCTAACCTGGAGAAGCCCCTTTATAACACCAAAAAAAAAAATAATGGAAAGAATATTCAATTATACTCCTTATTTAAAAATAGGGAAAAAAAATATCAACAAAAAAAAAATACTATACCCAAAAAAAAATAATACAACATATAATACTATATAACTGCGTGGCATGGAGCTATGGAGCTCAGATACAAAATAAACGGCTAAAAAAACCACACAAAACGAATACTCAGAAAATCAGGGGGCACCCTGGCGCACGAGAAAAAACCAGACCTACACCACTGACCCCAATGCAGGGGGCAGCTACAGGAAATTTCAAAGACCGCAACAAAAAAAAAAAATACGAGCAGACAGATTTACCACGAAACGAAATAGTTAGGAACTTTTGGACGTACGACCCCCCCAGAGGACAGGACTACAAACGACCGAGACTGGCTTAGTTAGGGGCATAGCTAGATATAATTAGATATAGTAAAAAAAAAAAAAAAAAAAACCGTTCAAAACCCTGGAAAAAAAAAACCAAACAAAAATTTTTTTTAAACTTAAAAAAAAAAAAAAAAATAATAATACTAATATAATAAAAAAATTAACGCTGGATGTAAATAACTAGATTGTAAAAAAACAATTATTACTAACATATTTAAATTAAAACCACAGTAGATATAAAAATAAGCCCGTCAGGTAGACCGAATCATCCATAATTCACACTTTCATCCATTACTTCCTTAGCACGGGCCGGGGCGCCACTGGGTAACCCCCTAGATTTGTTCTCGATTGTTGAGGAACGTGAGGCGATCGATCGTTTGGTTGGTTGATTTCCTGACGTCATCACTGACAGATGGGGGAAGTGCGACATTTTGCCGTACGACATTGTGGCGCAGGACCACATACCAGTTAGATCAGGTCCTTACTCCTGTGCTCCTCCCAAATTAGAGATATTTAGGAATCTTATCCTGGACTTAGAACAGAAAGAGGTTATTCGTCCCTCCAAATCGCCATACGCGAGCCCTGCTTTTATTATCCCCAGGAAAGGTCAGGGGCATCGCTTAATTGTCGACTATAGGAAACTTAACAAAAAGATTGTGTTCGACCCTTACCCCATGCCCAGCATCGAATCCGCCTTCCAACATCTTGGCGGGGCTAAATATTATAGCCTAATTGACCTCAATGCCAGCTTTCTCCAATGCGCACTCTCAGAATCTTCTAAGAAATACACTGCGTTCATCACTCCCTGGCAAGTGTATGAATTCAACCGTGTGCCTTTAGGGATATCCTGTGGGGGGCAAGCTCTGAGTAGGGTCCTGGACCATATCTTAGCGGACCTGAAGTGTGACTTTGTGTTTAATTTCTTGATGACATCTGTATATACAGCAAATCATTCGACGACCACTTGTGTCATGTAGAGATAGTGTTAAAGCGCTTGCGCGGGGCTGGGTTGACTGTCAACCCGGAGAAGGTTACGTGGGCGAAGAGATCTGTACCGTAACCCGGTTATATTATTTCAGAGGGTAATCTGCTTGTTGACCCGGAACGGGTCAAGCCCATCTTAGATTTTCCTGCCCCCAAAAACATCAAAGGTGTGTTACGGTTTTCAGGCATGTGCGCTTACTACGCTAGGTTCATCCCTAACTTCTCGGACTTAGCTAATCCGCTTAACTCTTTGAAAAAAAAGGGGGCTACCTTTACTTGGGGACCCGCTCAAAGGGATGCCTTTGTTGCGCTCAAACGTCACCTTGTTTCGCCAGCCGTTCTGCGTATGCCTGACTTCACTAGACCCTTTCATTGCACGTCGATGCTTCTTCAGTAGCGCTAGGTGCGGTTCTCTCACAAACGACTTCCGAGGGGTGTAGACCAGTAGCTTTCGCCAGTAGGACTCTGAGCCTGGCCGAAAGAAAGTATAGCATTTATGAAAAGGAATGTTTGAGTTGTATATTTGGCATTGAGAAATTTGCTGACTACCTAGAACTTCGCCAGTTCGATTTATACACCGACAACATGGCCCTAAGCTGGATGTGGAATCACCCGAAACAGTTGGGAAAGATAGGCCGGTGGGTCTGAAAGCTATCTAGGTTTAATTTCACAACGCATCATGTTGCCGGGAAACTTAATGTTGTTGCTGACGCTTTGTCAAGGATGTCTGAGGATAAAGACCCCGTAGGAGACAGTAAAGAGGAAGGCTCGTTGTGCGTCATCCATACTATCCCTGAATCTTTTATTTCCATTAAAGATCATCAGCTGTTGGATCCATACTGTACCCAGATTGTGGACAGGATCAAGCGTGGAGAGAGGGTAGGCAGCTACGAGATCCTTAAGGACCTCCTCGTAGTTCGTATTAATGGGAAACTTAGATATTTTGTACTGGAGAAACTTAGGCCCATGTTACTTAAGTACTTCCATGACTCCCTCCTCGGTGGCCATAGCGGCGTGCTTAAGACAGAACGTAAGATCTGCAAGGAATTTTTTTGGCCCTTAATGTCTAGGGATATTAGAGAATGGATACGTAAATTTGAGCCGTGTCAATTGGCCAAACCTACTCGCAATTCCAAGATAGGTTTTCACTTCGCGGAGGTCGCTAGGCGACCGTGGGAGAAGGTTTTTGTTTATTTTGTTGGCCCTTTGACTCGCTCTTCCCAGAGTAACACCTCCATACTCGTTGCTATGGACGCGTTCTCGAAATTTGTCATCCTCATTCCCCTTAGGAACATGAAAGCGAGGACGACGGTTAACGCTCTGTGCAGACGTGTTTGGGCGATTTTAGGGACTCCGAGGATCATCGTGAGCGACAATGGGCCGTGTTTCAGGTCGAGAACTTTTGGGGATATGTGCTTCTCATGGGGGATCAAGCACATCACCACTAGCCCCTACAACCCATCACCGAATCACGTAGAAAGGTTTAATCGCAACCTGAACATTGCCTTAACGATCTTCCATCACCAAGACCACACTCGCTGGGACCAGGACATTGATGTATTAAACGTAGCTTTCAATGCAGCTTTCCATGAGTCAGTCAAGGCCACCCCTTCCTCGATCCTCCTAAACAGGGACCTGAATCACCCCTTATTGTCTAACTGGGATATTGACGCACTTCTCAATGACACGGGCGAATGCTCATACAAGGAAAAATGTGAGGTGGCTTTTCGGAACCTACAGAGGTCCCAAAGGAAGGTTGCCGCCGCCTATAACCGGGGTCGTATCCCGGTTCCATTCTTGCAAGGGGACAAAGTTGTCTGTAAGTGTTTCCCTCTAAGCTCGGCCGCTGACAGGTCTTCGGTGAAGATGGCATACAAGTGGAGTGGTCCCTGGTAAATAGAAAGATTCCTCACGCCTGTCTCTGTCATGTTAAAAGGAATAACCGACCCGTCTTTGACGCGTAGAGCACACGTCAGCCATCTAAAGGCTGTGGAGTAATGTGTCAATTGACCTTCATTTGTGTTGTCTCTTTTATTTAGGTATATCTTTATATTTCAATTTACGGTAGCTTTTCATAAGTACATAATTATGGGGTTTTTATATTTGTATATTTTATTGAAATAAGGGAAGGGGTTTCCCCCCCATCATGTTTTTTGCTTTGCATAGTCTTAAGGTAGGGTTTAGATATAATTCCGGCCAGAGACTTGTGTTTGACTTTTGGATGTGAAGCGTGTGCCTCGTCCAAAGGATACTGTGCAGAACGTTCACCCCTTCAACAATGGACTACCTCCTACCGCATGTGAAGTGGCGTACCCACCTTTCCTCACCGATGAAAAGCCGCCACTGATCAAAGATTTGTGGGTTGCTCTGAGGGTCATGCGGAGTAGACAATGTTGGGGGCAACGAGAACGTGTAGTAGTGATCAAGACTGGCTGTTTTTACTTATAAACACTATAGTGTATGTGGTGATGACATGTGGACTTTGTGTTCTCAGAGACTTCCCCTATCTCGTCCCCCGATTGTTCCCTCTCCTCTTTTTCCCGTCGCTCCTTTGTGCACTGGACGAAATGAGGTGTTCACCGGACTGGGCATTGTGAAACCCCTGCCGGATGGCGAGAGCGGTCCACCATGAATACCAGTGCCGTCACCCTGCCAAACTCTGATTGACGGACTGTTGGTGTGGGCGTGCAAGAAAAATAAGAGAGGAAGTCAGCCTCGGAGTCCAGTCTTTCGATGTCTCCCGAACCTGTGACCGGCCACCAACCAAGGCCTACCAGAGACGTCGCCTACCTCCTAGTCAGCGGTGAATTTCGGGGAAGGCGCCATCCCCGCTTGTCCACCGAAGGCTAAGGACATCTTTCTTCCTCGTCCAAGGGGGGGAAATTGTGACCGAGTCACAACATGGAAAGAAAAAGATTGCACGGACT
This sequence comes from Timema cristinae, assembly GCA_039000515.1. NCBI lineage: Eukaryota > Metazoa > Arthropoda > Insecta > Phasmatodea > Timematidae > Timema > Timema cristinae. The sequence goes on along the minus strand of JBCFYV010011135.1, from coordinate 2,656,223 downwards.
CACCAACTCTGCTTCCATTTGGCTGTTCTACGAGGACACTCACAAACACATCGTCTCACCACCCCGATTGTTTTCAACTGAGACGAGTAGCCGTCAGCGAAGCCACGCCTCCAGCCAGCCCCACCCAAGAAAGAATAAATAAAAGACGATCTACATGCGCAGACCCATGCGCGCCTAGCGACAGTGCTCTGGAGTTAACGGCCGGTTGAGCGGCGCGAGATTTGAAATCTCGCCCTGAACACCGAGATTCTTCTCGAACAGTGCACTCCCCATCCCCTTTCTCCTACCTTGCTTCCCGCGCTCATGAGAACACGTGACGCTACCTTGGTTGTATATAATGGCAGGACTCTAGTGCCATAACACACATTTCTCCGCATTCTATAGGTGAGGCACTTGGTGTCAGATTTAGATTTAATTTATTTGTATTAAAATTCTGTTTTGAGTAACGATGAATTCTAAATTACGTTTTGGCCGATATTTATTTACAATTTAACTTATTTGATTATATATTGGAACCTTTTGTTGAGATCATGGCAGCGCAGTTTAAATCTAGGGATATTAATATTCTGATTGACGTATCTCATCCGCTTCACGGATAGTTTTGGGGCTATTTACTCCGCCATGTTGTATGTGCGGGATGTTTAGTTATATCGTACCATTTGAGTATTTGGGTAAAATCATATTGAACGATCAATGTTACTGTCATTATTGGGGGATTGAATTTGCATTGATCCAAACTTTGTTGGTTAAATCTGGGGTCGCGAGCCCACGCTCTTAGTGTATTAGCTTTGTTAATTGCAAGGTTATTCAATTATAATGATGCATCTGTATAATGGGTCTTGGTTTCAATTTTTGAGATTTAGAATAGCTGTGATTGTGACCTTTTTTTGGGAACTCTCTCTTTTTCATAAGTTATAGGGGAGTCGCCAATGGCGAATAGTCAATGCCAAGTGTTTATTGTTAGTTTGAGGGTTATTGTTCCTATATTCAATATTTATCATTATACTCTACGAATTTGTATGGAGGTCAATTTAAATGTTTGTTTATACTGTGGGTACCTACGGCGGCCATCTTATTGCTTGGGGTTGTGCCCCATATCTTTATTTATATATGAGTTGTAATGGCCTTATTTTACCTACGCCTAACTCCGGGCTTGTCCCACTCTTTTCTCATCGAGTATTGTTATTGTTATTATTTAATATAAATAAACTCTCTTGTGACCAACCTGACTTTTATTTGGTATATAAATAAAAGGGGGGGTAACAACATTATTTCCTTTAACGAGTCAGATTATTTTTTTCTATAGTTGAGGCAAAATTATTAATTTCAAAGGATCCAACAAAGTCACTAGAAGCTACCAACTCATCCCCATCCCATTTGAACTGGATATTTAACTGTTTGTTTCTAGTTGAGTTATAAAATTACCTTAGTGACTTTAATTATTTTATTGTATTTAGTTTTTCTCATCTCTATGCTATGAGTCCCCTCCTGCCTGAGGTCACATACACCTCCGACCTTTATATTAATGTTAAAGATAACAATTAAAAGGAATATTAATAGTTTAAAAATTACTGAGTCTGTTTTTAATATTTTATTTTATACAAACATGTATGGTTGAAGATACATAATATAGCTTAGTTAATTTTGTGAAAGAAATAATTTTAATAAAATCTATATGCAGTATCGTTAATTTACCTAAGAAAATTAGTATGGAATATCCAATATTTAGGTAATTATAATAGAAACAGGATTTAACATGTTATCAGACTCCAGTTTATTACTCTAGAACAAACATTCACTCTGAAGAAAAATATTTAATTATTAATTAGGTTAAGAACATTATGTTAACCATCTAAACAACCTTTGAAATATTTTACAATTTTGAAAAGTTTTATAATCCATCAAAATGTCTTTAGTTAAATAAACTATGCACCTTATGCGTAAAAAGTTGCTAGTTAAATAAACATGGGTTTAATTTTTACCAAGATTCTTAATATTAACCGTCAAATTTGATCCTTATCCTGGTGCTTTAATAACTTTCAACAGTTTTGTGAAGATGACGCATCTTTTTGGGATTATATGGTTACGTTGGTTGTTCTAATACTGGCTCATGATGCTGATAACAGTATCATACACCAACGTCTTGGCGTCAATAGCCCACATGTAGTCTATATGGTTGAATTGATCCAGGGGAACTAGGAACTTTCCTATGACGTTAGGAAGTTCGCTGTAAAGTTCGTCCACGTCCTATAAACAAAATTAAATATTCAACAAACTTATTCGGTTTTGGAATTTTTATTTATGGTCACAAGAAGGAATACGCCACTAACATAAAGTCATGTATCCAGGGCCGTACGCATGACGGAGGACGGGGAGTTTGGGGGTTCAAACCCCTCCCATTGAGAAATAAATGTAAACATGATAAAACAATATGAATATAAAGAGACGAGAACAAAAACAGTCCCAGTAGTAGATTCTAGCGAGAAGAGATACTTATAAGACTCCTACCTAATAGCTTCTTCCCTGAAGTTTAATGTCTATCTCGGACAAGCTGTTAGTATCCAATCGATGCGTCAGGAATAGTTGAGTGCCGAGAATGATTGTGTGATTTTTTTATGATTATATATTTTATCGTCATAATAAAATACAAATTCCTAATTTTTTTTTTAATACTAAAGGAAACATCTCAATAATGTTTATGTGTTACCATAGTTGTATTAATTATATCACATATTAGGTTATTGTATTGTTAACAATTTAATTATTCCTATTCATAAATAAAAATATTGTTGACTCCCCCCCTTCCCCCTTTAGAGAAGTCCTGTGTACGGCCCTTCATATCAAGTTTAAAATCTACGTTTTAGTGGTTAAAATACTGCAGAGACTACAATGTAATCTAGAGTGAATTGTTTGGTACTAGATACTAGGTCAGTGTTTGTCAACTTACTGTAAGTGAGGCCAGCCAATCGTTGTTGCTGTAGTGCAAAGACACCGGAGCCGTCACCTTGCTCAGATCATAGTCCGGTGGGTTTAACGAACCATACTTTAACAAATTCTCCACCGAGCCATGATCGTACTGACGGAAGTATCCTAAAACAAGTAGTTTTATTGTGATATTAAAAAAATATATTCCAACAAAATTTCTACAGAAAAAAGAATGATTTACTATCCTAAATTAACGACATTTTGGTGTCATATTTAAAAACCTGTTTAATGTATTGTTTCCAGAGTTAATTGCATACACGCACCAGATTTCACCTCCTGTCCGTAATGAATTATCTGCCTGGTGGAAGCCCCGCGGGCGTGTGTCCAAGAATTACAGGAAGCATCGTCTGAAAGAAGATGGACCATTTTACTATCTGTACATACAGCCATGCACAAACAACTGCAGCTCTTTCTTTAACAGGGGGATTTGGAGCTGCAAGTCTTATCAACATTATTTTCAGTGTGAGACATTTTAATTTTCGAAAGTTGTTATTTTAGCACCGTATTCATACACTTATATATTAATTAGGATAATGTTTCAGGGGTGAGGAAGGTTGAATTTAGAGGAAGTGTATTAGCATCTTCGTGGAGAGAGAGTGCGTGGGAAACTATTTAGGAAAGACCACACTCGGTACAATTGATTGGGATTGAACCACTATCCCCCCATCACCGGCAGTCTAGTCTATTGCGAGAGTGACGCTTTAGACCATGCAGCCACCTAAGCGAGTTTAAAAAAGTTGATTTAACTTACTTTCTTCTTTCTTATCTAGAAAGTTTAATTTTACGATTGAGATTTTTATTTTCCTACATATTGTGAATTACAAACTCACGCTTTTTTCTAAATATTGGTTTAATACAAATAGTTATGTAAAGTCACCTCGTTGAGCTGCTGAGAGTCGAACCTGTGAAAAGGAAGACAACGTTGCCACACACTGACTGTGTGGGAGCCTCGTCAGAACACGTGAGCTGACCTGCTTCTGCCAAGAACTCAGAGTTAGGGGAGAACTCATTAAGGCCTATAAGACCCCTCAGAATCTGAGAAAAAAACATGCAATAATAGCAGGCTTCATCTATTTTGATTATTCAACTAAGAATATTATATTGCTATGTGTATACGTTGGTATTACTCTATGACTATTATAGAAAATAGATATTTAGCATTAGTTGCTTGGATAAAACCAAATCTATGGCATCAGCTCGCCATCGAGCCATACCAACCGATAATAGTTCTAAATGTAGGGAATAGAGGGTGTCACGTTATCATCACAACGAACCCTCCAGGTGTCAATCTCAGTTTTCTAGAGTGGATCCACTACTCTTTCCTTCGAGTAGCTTCTCATTTGTCTTCACGAGGCTGAGTTGACCTCATTACAGACCCACTGCTTCACATAAAAGTTTGTAAGCACCGGGGATTGAACCCAGGACCTGGGGATGTTGATTATAATCCCTGCCTTAATCTGTGCATCAAAATTAGTTTTTCTAAAACAATCCATCACTTTTATTTTTCTACCGGTTTCTAACAATTAACTTTTAATTATTTTGTTATAAATATCATGTATTTAATTTAACTAAGATATTTTTAATTTTACTTAAATTGTGTTTGGAGTGTCTGAAAGTTCGGACTGCAGGAGTTAAAACAAACGTGGTTTTACTGTAGTAAGCTTGTTCGAAGATTGGTTCGGGGTTATTTATGGAGTACTATTGTAGTAACTGTACCTGCAGTTCTGTAATGTACTTTGATATAAGCTGCAGGAAGGGGCTGGTCATGTGAGACATGTATGCTATGGGTGCCAAGCTGAACATGGCTCGTATCTTATCATTGTATTCCGGCCGCATTGAGCCCATCACGTAGAAGCCAGTGGTGCCCATGGAATGGCCGATGTAGTAGATCTTGTCTTGACCTGTCTGACTGCGTATATGGTCTATCATGGCCGGAAGATCATAAAAGCCATTTTCATGCCAGCTAAAACATTTCAACAAAGAATAACATTAAAACAATACATTCTTATACGTATAACTGTTGAGCACCAATATTCATTGAAACCTGGACCTGATAGTCGAACGGAACTTTTAACTTTTCGCGGGAATGAATTCGTTATCCGTTTGTACCCAGGATACAGTGGGGAAAAATAAGTTCCTTTATTTTAATTTTCTAGGTATGGTTTTCTTGATTTTGGGTAATCCGTCAATAGGTTTTTCATGACTGATTCTAACGCCTTTTCAGGGGCTTCGGAAGCTCTTTGGAAGGGGGGGGGGAGGTCAATTGAGATGTTGGTCCAAGTGCCCTTCCACCCAAAATTATAAGCCCTGCATATCTCTTAAAATTATTGAAAAGAGGTTTACTCTTCACGGGAAGTATTTTTTATTATTTTATTTGTCGTAAGAACAAGTTAGGAAGGGTGGGTCAGACTTTTTTTTGGGTCAGCAATTAAATATTGCCCTATATTTTTACTTTGTAGGTAAGGATACTCTCTTGTGCGTAAACAAACTCCGCCCAAGATTTCTTGTTTAGTTGATCCAGAGTCGCTAGAACCCCTGATTGGCTGTTGGTCGATATAAATAAATTGGGGAAACTGTCATATTCTGTACCCCACACCGTACTTCAAACAAATATAGTTTTGAATAAAAAGTGAAACAAATTAATATAATTGGTATATTTGAAGCAAATATCTTATATGATATCTACCCCCACATACTTTCTTCACTACAACTGGGGGTGAGGAAAGATAATGTCTATACATTCTGTCAGCAATGCCAATGTTTGAAGTTATCATAGTCAGAACACCCATACACTCAAGAATGCTTTCAATGCTTCTCTCTGCATTCCATCAGAGCTAATAGCTCGCCAGTTGCAGCACATGATCTACTCAAACCTATATATATATATATATATATATATATATAGTTCACTGCCTTGCCTGGAGGTTATAGTGTACATTGATTAACATTTTATAACATGATTTATAAATATGTAATGATTACTTAAAACTACCATGCTGATGGCTACAGGTGATTATCATATGTATTTCTATATTTTCAGTTGTTTTAAGTCAAGTGAGACCTAACTAAAATGGTGTTGAGTCTGGATAATGTATGGCTGTTATATTAACTGTAAACATTTACTTGCAGTGCTCCACTTTGTCGTAGCTAATAAGTTGGAGCCATAGTACAATCCACAGAGGTACGACTGGGTATAGGAAGTGTTCATGAACTAACTATAAACGTTCAATTGAGGTGAGTGTGTGAGTCTATAGTAACATTAATGTTTGCACCTAGGCTCGCAGAGTCGTGCTAGTTTACCTGAAGTCCCAGTAGTCCGCGCTGTCTGTATCGAGGGAGATGTGCTGGTTGGAGTAGGAGTTTCCTCTGTAGTTGCCGAGCCAAACGTCAAAACCAGCATCGGCCAATATGTAGCCTTTGTCACAAAAAACAAAAATAAATCAATTATAGTCACGATCGTATGTTCAATTAAGTATAATAACAACCTGTGTAACCCTCTTCGGGGTGGACGTGGTCTAACGAGCTATTCTCGCAGTAGACTGGACTGCAGATGTCAGGTAGATCGAGGTTCGAATTTTGGCCGGGTGTACTGAGAGTGGTTTTACAAAATGGTTTCCCTACTCCCTCTCCACGCAAATGTGGGTACACTTTATCCAAATATAGACTTTCTTTATTTCTTTCTTTCATAAGTATTTTTATTATATATCATAATTACATAGATCATACATTACTGGACAACACAGGAAAATTAAATTGCACCAACCCTTTGTGGGTTCTCGAAAATTACATTACGTTTGGTAAAAATAAAAAGTATTTCTTGTTAAGTCCATCTCCAAATAGGGCTCATTAAACTATTTATCACGTAGGAGGGAGAGAGTGCCACCCCTACACTGCCTATTTGACCTGGTCGGTCATACTCGGCGGTTGCACATCACTGGTTGCACATCACTGGTTACCCTCGCAACACGCCATTCACTACCTAACTCAGCCATCTGGCCGGCATCGCCCGCTATCTGACCTCCCCTTCCAGTCTCACACGACTAGAAGGGGGGTCACGACTCCCCAGATTCGACTCCGAGGTAACCTGCCGTCGTCGACTCGGGGATTCACAACGCCGTCCTTGATTCGGCGGTAGGGATGGCCAGGAGCGTCGTAATCGCCGATGCCCCTGACGATCATGTTGGAGCTGGCCTGCGCTCGGGTGAAAAAACGTACCGCCAGCCCGCGGATACGGCTGTCCAGGGATGGGAGGCCTGACATGGTCAGGAGAACGCGGTTTGGGACGCGGGGCGGAGCCCCGAGGATCAAACGAAGGAACCGGTGGTATACAGTACGGAAATGATTGTATCTGTATCTAGGTAGATAGGAGAATACGGGAGCGGAATAGAGAAGGATGGACATCACACAGAGCAAGAAAAGCCTGATCTTGTGGCCGTATTCCAACGGACTGACCGGGCGCAAAAGTGGAGCCAGCTTCAACATGACGCCCCTGGCCCTACCCGCCGCCGAACGCAGGTGCGGGTCCCAACTGCATCTCGCGTCCAGGGTCACCCCAACCACCGGACTGACGGCGACCACTGGACCGCGGTTCCCTCCACGCGAAGTGGCTGCAGGGGGCCCGTTCCTCGACGTGTGAACAAGATAGCCTGCGTCTTTTGGGATTGGATGGCGAGGGACCGAGTGCGAGGGTAGGCCAACAGTCCCCGCAACGCAAAGGTAAGTTTGGCCTGACCACCTTGGCGTCCGGGGACTGCGCCAGGATAGCGGTGTCGTCTGCAAACTGGAAGAGCTCTGTCCCGTGCGAGACGGGCATGTCTCGCACGAACAGGGAATACAGGATCGGTGAAAGGCAGGAGCCCTGGGGGACCCCTGCCCGTACCGGTCGGGGAGAGGAAAGGGCTCCCTCGACTCCCACTCTTGTGGCATGCGCATCGGGTGGCGAGCTCTGCAAACTCTAGCGCTTGTGTCGCGCTCGGCTCAGAGTGGGCTGACGCGACGAGAGGTGTGATGATTAACTGGCCTGACTTGAAAGAGTCAACACCTCTCTCCGAATGGCTAGTCTTGTCTGGGAGTCGTCGAACGATGTGCACGCCCACGAGTCAAAGGAAGTCTTCTGTGTGTTGTATATTCTTTAAATAAATTATACAAGTATCTTTCCATCCACGGCTTGATTATTACTTCTAATTAAGATCCTCAAACGGAACCTAGCACAGCACAATGGTAGCAGAGCATTGAACACAGTCGACTTGTTTGACCCATCAGATGATTTGCAAGTTGATGGTAGCAGAGAATAATGGAAACAGACAACAAAGAAACAACGCGTGATAATTTGAAAAACCATCAGCCAAATCCAAGTATACACAAGCATGCAAGACGTCAACAATTCCGTCCCAGAAGTGGAAAGTGACCCATTAGATGACGACTCGACAATCCGGAGGGCAGCGCGAGGTAATATCGCTATCACCAGCCGGATCAACACGTTGCAGACCAGAACCACATAGCAGATTGGAGCCCGTTAGGTGTTCACCATATCCAGCCCAGGGGCCATCAGACGAAGGGGCCAAGCGGCCATTCAACAAGCATCCCTACTCGGAAACAACGGGAAGGTCGGCGGTTCGCCACGAACGAGTGACCCCGAGAATGGATCAACAACAAGCACGACCTACAGGATCTACCAGTCAACATCACCACTAATAGCTAAGTACAGTCATCAAGTTCCAGCAACCCATTCTCCAAATGTTTAATCCAGTGTGGGCACATTCGATGGGGAGGGGTGGTAGATGGGCAACACCCATCTCAATCAGGGCTCACCAATAATAAATATAAAGAGTGATTTCTCCTTTTTTTTAAGGTTAGATGAGTTTAATGGGAATCAAAATGAGTAAACTATAGGTTCTAGGGGCCAGTTGGACTTAACTACCTCTTTGAAATAAAACTGTTGAACGTTGGTCTAATAGGTAAGAAACATCTTAAAAACAATTGATTTGGTGACGTAGAAAAAAGTTATACGTAGGAGTCAGGTCCCTTCTAACATTCACACTACTATACACCAAGGTTTAGCCTTACTATAAACCATTGATGAGGTATTATTTACTCTTAGAAAAAGGCTTAGTGCTATAGGGTTGAAGCCACTAGGTAATAATACAGACTAAAAAGAAAACAAGGTCTAACGAAAGGTGTACGTTTCGTTTGACGCTGTTGCCGAGGTCAAGGGGTCAATTGTCTAGCTAGCGCTACGCGTTAACATTGAGAACCTATTATTTAGGACATCACCTAGGCCAAATAGAGCAAGCGCCGGCGTAAGGTTAAAAGGGAAAAAGAAGGTAAGGGTCGAACATCGTAGAGTGAATAGGGGACGCGTAGATGAGAAGAATCCGAACCAGGGAAATTATCTCAAAATCCCATAGGAATAGTAGACTAGACTCTTACCCAATAGTTAATTCTACTCGCCGTCATCATGGATTTGGACCCAAACAGGTTGTTGAAAGATGAACTACAATACGAGATCATAATTCGTGGAGAAACCCCGTTAGATACGGTGGATGGGTTACGCAGCCAACTCCTCCTACTATTAGACAGGGAAAGAGACTTAAACGCCTCGATAGTAAAAACAGCCTTAATTCCTCCGCTATCAGACGAAATTCCCATAGTATAACGGAGGTTACATACCCTAAAGGAAGAACAGGGAAGAGGACCCAGACCTACGCAGATCCACGGTGAACGAGAACAAATCGAGCTTACACCCCGCAGAAGGAACGAGGAAATCAGGGGAGGGAGGAACCCCCAACGGAGCAATCGTTAGTCGTAGGAGTATTAGCAGGGTTGCCAGAACTGTTCGTACCCATCAACACTACCCAACAAGCCGACCCTAAACTACGAGAAATTATAACCAGTCTCGGCCAAGGTGAGGTTAGACAAGACTACAAAATCAAAGACGACATATTGTTACATAAACCGTCGAGAACGACCGGCTGGAAAGTGTGCGTGCCCGATTCCCACGCCCGGGTACTCTTCGAGTATTTCCACGTGTCTCTGGCGGGCGCCCACTTAGGGGTGGCTAAAACGGTGAACAAGGTAAAGAAGCAACTTTTTTGGCCCAAGATGGAACAGGACATACGAGACAGAGTCCGAGCATGTGAGGTCTGTTCGCGATCTAAACCTGCCCAGAATCGTAGGTACGGATTCTTATCCTCGGATGTGGCACAATTTCCTATGCAGAGGTTATATGTAGACCTGTTCGGTCCCTTGCCAAGATCCAGTGAGGGCAATGTTATTTTATTGACTGTATTAGACGCCTTTTCAAAGTTCGTCTGGCTTATCCCGTTGAGGGCCCCCACGTCCGCTTCAATAGTCAAAGCCCTGAATATGGAAGTTTTCAAGAACTTTGGTTTTCCGTGTTCCATCGTGTCTGACAATGGAAGCCAGTTCACCTCTCGTTTATTCAAAGATATGTGCTTTTATAGTGGTATTAGACACTTCACCACTATCCCATTTTATCCAAATCCGAACCACGTGGAACGTTTTCATAAAAACCTTAAAGCAGCTCTAATAGCTTATCACCATCAATTTCATAGAAAATGGGACACCCCGTTACTTTGGTTACAATTGGCGTTCAACTCGGCAACCCACACCAGTCACAAAACTACTCCCGCTGAATTGTTATTAGGTTATGAACAGTTGTCACCTATTAATCTGCGCTGGGAGTTAGAGCCAGGGTTTTTAGAGGAAGAACCCCCCAAAAAATGGTGGAAAAATGGGAAGTGGCGTTTAACGAACTGAAGAAGTCGCGAGACCTAGTCGCACGAAGGTACAACGCCCAAAGAGCACCCGTACCCTATAAAGTAGGGGACAAAGTAAGGTACGAGCTCCACACGTTGAGCAAGGCAACAGAAGGAGTGGCGGCCAAGTTAACCTATAGATGGTCAGAACAAATGGTAATCAGTCAATTCTTAACACCCGTGACTGTACTACTGGTGGACCCCCTCACCAAATTACCCTGTCACAGAGCCCACGTGTCGCAACTTAAACCCTGTGAGTAGGCTTCTCCTCTCCACATTCCCCCCCCCTCCTTCCTTTCGGTGGGAGGGCTTCTTTGACGTGTAGGGAGGGTAGCCCGTTTATGTTTCCGGGTGGAATATACCTTCTCCAAAAGGGGAGGTTAAGACTCTAGTTGGCCTAGGCTCTGTCCTTTAGGAGAGAGGGGGGTGTTAGTATCCCCCGCGGTTGCTAAGTGAAAACGGGTAACAGAATGTGATTTGTTTCCCTGTAAACGGGTAACATAAAGTGAGTTGTTTCTGTGAAAACGGGTAATATAAAGTGAATTTGTTTCCGTAAAAACAGGTAACATAAAGTGAATTTGTTTCCGTGAAAACGGGTAACAAAAGGTGAATTTATGTCTGTAAACAGGGGTAACAAAAGGTGAATTTATGTCTGTAAACAGGGGTAACAAAAGGTGAATTTATGTCTGTAAACAGAGGTAACATAAAAGTGTATTTTTGTCTGTAAATGTAAAGCTATAGTCGATATATCCTTACGATGACCGGCCGGTCTAGGCAAACAATGTATTTAGGATGTAAACAATGTATTTAGGATGTAAACAATGTATTTAGGATATAAACAATGTATTTAGGATGTAAACAATGTATTTAGGATGCAAACAATGTATTTAGGATGCAAACAATGTATTTAGGATGTAAACAATGTATTTAGGAGGTGAACAATGTAGTTAGGAGAAGCTGTATACTTATTTAGTTTATTTATATTCCTAAAATTCATGTAGGGGTAAATCTCTGTAAACGAAGTGTTTAAGAAGTTCCATATAATTTCTAGGTTTAAAAGGTTAATTCTAGCTTTAGTCTTAATATGCCTTATTATATTTAAGAGGTTAATTGAAGTTCATTTGGAGAGTGCAGAATAAATATGTTTAACCTCCATGGATAACGCTAAGTTCACAGTTTATGTATTGTTTATCTTGTATATAAAGTTTGACTCAAAAAAAAAGGGGAGGTGTGTGTGGCGTGCGCATCGGGTGGCGAGCTCTGCAAACTCTAGCGCTTGTGTCGCGCTCGGCTCAGAGTGGGCTGACGCGACGAGAGGTGTGATGATTAACTGGCCTGACTTGAAAGAGTCAACACCTCTCTCCGAATGGCTAGTCTGGTCTGGGAGTCGTCGAACGATGTGCACGCCCACGAGTCAAAGGAAGTCTTCTGTGTGTTGTATATTCTTTAAATAAATTATACAAGTATCTTTCCATCCACGGCTTGATTATTACTTCTAATTAAGATCCTCAAACGGAACCTAGCACAGCACACTCTGAAGGAGCGGTCGGCGAGGAAGGACTCGAGGAGGCGGAGGATTGGAGGCGGAATACCTGCCCCGGCAAGAGCGGTGAGAAGCCCACGGTGGCTGACACTGTCGAACGCCCCTTTGACGTCCAACACGACGAAGCCCGTCCGGGCCCCGGCGTTGAACGCACCGGTCACCAGGTCAACTACCTTGGCGACCGCGTGGGTCGTCGACAGGCCCTTCCGAAAGCCGAATTGGTGATCCGGCAGGAGGGGGTTCACTTCTAGCCAGGCCTCCAATCTGGCCAGGATAATTCTCTCCGCCACCTTGCCGACGCAAGAAAGGAGGGAGATGGGTCTGTAGGAAGCCGGGTAGGCTGGGGGCTTCCCCGGCTTATGGATCGGAACGACATACGCCGCCTTCCACTGGTCCGGAAAGTATAGCAGCGTCAGGACGGCGTTAAGGATTCGGAGGAGGAGTACGAACGCCTTGCGGGGTAGGTGAGTGAGGAGGAGCGGGGAAACCCGGTCGAGCCCCGGGGTGGACGAGGTTTTGAGCCTCGCCAGGGCCCGAGACAGCTCGCGGGGGGTGACCAGTCGTAGGTCGGGGTAGGGAGGGACTCCCTCGACTGGGGGGAGGAAGGGGTGCTCGGGGGGCTCTAACCCAGGAGGCTCCGGATCTCTCACCGGCGATCCCGGTCGTCGCGCGAAGCTGGCCTCAAACGCCACCGCCAAGGCCTCCGCTCGGTCCGAGGCGGCGGACGCCAAACCGCCCGCCACGCGCAACTCGGGGATAAGATCGGGCCTGCGGCGCATCCCCTTCAGATGGCGCCACAGGGAGAGATCCTCGGTATCTAGGTCTTGGAGCCTCCTGCGTTGAGCCTCCGCCCTCCACCAACGGAGTAGCCGCCGGCAGCGGGAGCGGAGGACTCTGTAGATCTCCCTGGCTCGAAGGATGTGAGACCGCTGCCACAGGGCTCGCGCCCTGTCGCGGAGCCGCATCTCATCTAGGATGAAGGGGGGTAACGGTGGGCCCAAGAGTGGAGGTCGCCTTGCGGGGATGGATGATGTAGCGGCTGAAAGTAGGGTCGACGCGAAGAGGTGGGCCTGGCGGTCCAACTCCGCGACGTCGGGGATGGGTGCGGCGGGAAAGATCGCGCGGGCCAACCTATCCTGGAATCTAAGCCAGTCCGCGCATCTGTAGTTGAATCGGGGAGGCGTGTCGACGGGCAGCGGAAGAAAATGCAGGTCACATGTCACCGGGTTGTGTATAACCCAAACGGGTAGTAAGAAGCGGAGCTAAAAACACCCAATAAAAAAACCTGTGAAACCCTCGGGTTAAGTTATACCCCTTTTCTAAGGAACTGGTAATGATGTGATAATCGTTTAGTTTGCGGGGTTACAAATATCAAGAAAAGTACAACATCGATGATGCGCTTTACTCTGAAAGGTTCAGCGAGCCTATATTGTTATAGTGGGAACATTTAAAACAACTTCTGAGCAGAGTCGACGTCTAGTGGTAAATGTAAGAATTAACAACAAGGAGGGTCGGTGGCTCAGTGAAATATTCCATGCTAAACAAAGACAAAAACATAGTGTACTAATAAATTATTAGTAATTCCAGGTGGAAATGTGAATTTTTGTCTTCAATATGCAAACATTTTATGAGATGCAACGAATTTCCGGGCCCCTTATAGACCCTCATGCACTGGTACGATGTACCCCCTGTACTCTCCTCTCCTGGGGTCTGCCAGGGGGCATATAATTGATTCGATATTCTGATCGAAATTATTTTATTACTTACCCGATCTATAAATAGGATTATAAGATTGTATATTTTTATATTTAGGAAATATTAAAGGGTCAATTATCTCGACTCTTTTAAACACAAAGGGAAACGTATGTTCTTTATTTTATTATTAATCATAAGCAAAAGTATGTTTATTAATGGTGAGGTACTTATGTGACTAATGCGTTCACTGTATAGTATTTTGTTGTGACTGTACTTTGCTCTTTGACACTGTCACAAGGAACTAAATGCAGTACTACAGGATGGCCCACGGAAAATTATCCCTCATCCTATATCCAGCATGCGTCTCACTCTTTATTGGAGGAGGTCAATCCCCTTTCACCCATATTGTGACATGAAGAATGACACGACGTCGCCAAATGGATGATCGGCGGACCTCCAATTCAGAGTGAGGCACCTGTTGGATGTATGAGGTGGGCTACTTTTCCGTGGGCCACCCTGTATAAAAGTGTTGATTGGCTGCAAAAGCAAAGAAGTGTGTGATGGGAGATCCAACAGCAGGGCGAATAGAATAGTAGCACAAAGCAAAACCAGCAACTGTAACTACTTTTAGTTAGAAGTAGCTAACAACCGATTATTACCGACTCTTTACTACATCTCAAAATCATTTGAATGATTCTTTCGATTCATTCAATTAATTTTCAAAGAATCGAATGATTATTTTATCATTACAATCATTCGAATATGCCCATCACTACTTATGCTCCCCTTAAATCAACAATGACATTGCTAATAACACGTGTTAGTTGCAGTGTTAACAACAAAAGTGATAACAACAATATATAAATTGCTGAAAACATTTGTCTGCAGCAAGTTATTAACAGTTGTTATTCACATTTTGCTATTAACTTAGTTATTTGAATTTAAAAAGTTCATAACATTTATTTCAAACATTTTGCAGAAAACTTGTGTTATTGACAAATTTTATTTATTTTAATAACATACTGATAACTTTGTTGTGAACAGTGTCAAAAACAAAATTCTTGCAACACAACACTTGGCGATATAGATCAAAGAATGTTACTAGCATTGTTATAGAATAACAATTAATTAGTTTTGTGTAGGTAGGGAGCACTGATAATAACATAGCGGCTACTAGTATGAATACAGATTAGACTAGACTGATCACTCTACGATTTATAACATTTCCGGTATTTAACAATGTTGATAGGGGTTATAAATTTTACAACAATGTTGTTAACATTTGATTATATCATTTTTGCTAATAACATTGCCACTGGCAGCTTTATGACAAAATTATTTAGTTTCTCTAACTTTGTTGTCAACATTTTGTGTAATCCACGTTTTGAATATCGCATTTGGTTGATAAACTCACAGTTAGTTGTTTTGGAAGAACATTTTTGGTACTAGCTTTTTACCAGTAGCTTTGTTAATAACTAAGTTTTTAGTGTAAACGGACCTTTACATTTCATTTGTTCAGGTGGAAGTGGCCATAGCACAGTTATCGGCGACAAAGGTTCGTGTCCTATAATAAGATCGTATTGTGTGCTATTGTGTGTGGAACGTTATTAAAGGATACTTGAATCCAAGATAATTTAGCTTTTAAATATTAGCGGAATGTGTCATGAAAAGCAATCAAGCCAAATATATAATTCAATAAAATGAAAAACGACATGACACCATTTACGAGCTAGATGCCTTAAACTGTTATCTACGACGTGGAGTAGGGAATTAAGACTATATATTTTTTGTTGGTGATCCTACTACTCTAAAAGAATATCATCCTCATTCTGAGAATTTTGATTTCAATCAACCTACTACTATCGTTTCCTACAACTGTTTCAAGCCTGTTAATTTACTTTATAGAATAGTATATTAATTGATACCAAAACAATGCAGAGCTAGAGCAGCGTGTCTTCTTAATTTACAAACTTTCACCAAGAAATATTACTCTTTAATCTGATGTCACCCCCTCCGTTCTGTATGTATTCCTTGTGGGCATCTGCCAGGATGTCTTTGACCGAGGATAAGGGGGGATGATATAATTACTTGTGAGGGTTAGTGATTCACGTTAGCCTTGGTTTTTAAAAGGTTTATTAATACCACTACTCTAATACAAATGAGATGGTAAAAGTGCAGTTAAAGTGAATAACTTGGACAATACAGAGAAGCGAGTGACCGAACTAGGTGTTATGAGGTTTACCTAATCTGACTGATAGGCGGTCCCTGCATGGTCATCGAACCTGGTTCCCTGGGTTCGAGGGGCAGGCCCCATTAGTACGTGATGGACCCGTTGACTTAACCCGCGTGGCTCCGTAACCAGCAGCGCGACCTTGTAGCTTACGATCTTCTGTGGTTAACCAGCCCGAAGAGCTCAAAACCTCCCATTTTAACCAGGCCGTTAGCCTCGTTCCTGGATCAGGACTGCTGACACCTCCTTTTGTGTCGGCTACTCTAGTTTGTTTGTTATTGATTCATCATAACAATCCTCGTAACATTCGTTATGTCATTCGCCACTCACAATATACAATGCTTACCCAAACATGCTTCCCAATTAAGGCCGTTCGATGACATATAACAATTGGGAATGTGGACTAATGTCCTCTTGGGAAGACAAAATACAGCTGTTTGAAAAATACCTAAGGAGTCTGTCTACCAGTTGTGAGCAATTATTGATTTGTTTCGTTTATTATTTTGGTTCAGACCCACATGTTGTTTAGTGATTTAATCGCAACAAACGTAGAATAAAGGTTATAAATTACTTATAATATTATAAACAATCTAATAAGGTATGGGTGAGTTAAGTGGTTGGTTAAAAAAGCACACAAACATTTGCATGGACATAGAAGTGGAAAACAATTAGTTTTAACTAATTTGTGAAAACCTTTAACAATTAGACCGACACGAATTAAAGCCCTAGCCCACTCATCGCGGGTGATTTTGAGTAATGTTTATTTAAATCAGGCTTAATATAACTATAAATAAAATTTTACACAATTGTTGACAGACGCTAAGCTTAAAATGTGTTGCCACAAATTGTATAAACTTGTATAGCTTGATAAGTTTAAAATATAATCTGTGTCAAGCTGATAACATCTGGAAACTGCACGCTACATAAGAGATACCTAAACTGCAATTATTAAACTTGTAGAAGAGGGCTCTAGACTTAGGCTTGATTCACACGCTCTCCAAAAATAGAAAGCAGAATCTGCCTTAGTAGCGCAGCAATTCATACGCTATATGTCGACCCATGATGCATTGCAACGTTAACTTAAAACAGCTGATTATCAACATATTTTATTTTCTAATTGATAAACATATATTTTAGATAATTCTAGCGATGTATGTTTTTAAATTATAAAGCTGTGTCAAGGCCACAATCAAATACATCGATACACGCTTTACATTAACGAGTTATTTCAAATCTCCTCACAACGGCCAATGAAGCTGACTGCTTACTTCTGGCTATAGAGCGCATGCGTTGTCGAATGCACACGAGCACTGCTTTAATATGAATGGTTCTGAGATGTGATTGGTTGTCCTGTGCCAAACATCTCAGGCAGAGCGGACAAAGTAGAAATGAGTTGAACTTCAGCAGAACAGCTCGCGATGATTGATCGGAAATCTTGTGATTGGCTTAGAGCTCGTCACATGACCACGTTTCTGTTCTGCACTAGTTCTTCAGTGAACGTGGGAATCCACAGTTACGCGTGCTGATCATTAAATATTTTTTGAACAAATTATTTTACTTACATAAAAAAAGCTAAACGATATTTTGAATCAAACACATCTAGCTAGGTTTTTTTTTTTTACAGAAATACAGCTTTGATATTTTAGATTTTATTAGCGGCTTTATTTGAAAAATGCCATTTTTTTAGATAGCATTGGTTTTATGGAACTTTCTTTATACATAGAGTATGGATTTGGTCCGCTAAATCTCTCCACTGAAATCTTCAACAAACTGACTGTATTTCTAGGGTTCAAAAATAACATAGAATAAACTAGATATCACCTCTGAGGTAACGGCACGGTTACTATTGGGAAACAGTGTTGTCATTTATTGGTTTTAGTGTGGTCAATTATCCTTTAAATATAAGATAAGTCTAACAATACGGGTCTATCGATGTTGCCAGTTTCTCCTTCTTACCTCAGCACACCACCTTCTGGAATAGCTGAGAGCAAGGAGATTTGGCAACAGTTAACTGAGAGAGAGCGCGAAGATAAAGCTTTCCTCCGTAAAATCCGCAGTTCCCTCAGTATAGATATTGGGTGTAAAGTGGATTTGCTTAGAACGGTTCACACGATTCTCATTAGACTAAATTCAGTCCAGCCACAGGGGACAAATTAAAAATAATACTTTTTATGGAAAGGTCTTTAAATAAGAAGATAACATTCATACTTATTTAAAACACATAGTTCAAAGAATATTTAGAGGACTTTCTTCAAATTATGTGTACAGGCATAGATTTACTATCCTGTAAAATGGATTTAACAAATTTGACATTCTTTTTCCGTACGGATAAATAGAGGATAGTAATGCATTTACTTACACACATACCCTGCGCAGCCGTTTGCAAGCAAACAAGGTTTTTCGTAAGCAGCGCAACCCACAAGGGTGGTCACCATTTGACTCCCATCTACGTCCGTGAAGTTGCCCCCCCCCCCCTCTTTTTTCCCTTTTTTAAATTCCAGGTTTTATGATTGCAATTGTTTGTTTTTCGCTTGTTCCGGATTACATTTCACAACGAGAAAATGTATTATCTCAGGGTAAAACTTAAAATAACAATAATAATGCATAAGATTGAACACGGGACTCTCTCAGGACCTCTGGGTCATGTTGGGAAAAAATATACCCTTACTGTTTAAGTGGACTTATTGAACAAGCAAATATTTAATAAAACTATTTGAAATCTCTAAATATATATATTATTATATACATTTATAGTCTTTCCTCAATGAGGTTGGTCGTTGGACACTAAAACAATAAATATTAAATAAGGTCATTGCATTTTGTCGAAGTCATTACTCTGGCAAAAAGTTTCTTTTCAGGAGTCCATTGTTGAAACAGAATATTACGTCTAAAAGAAAATACTACTGTTGGTATATTAAGTTGAAATTAATATTATTCTTTGATTTTGGAGCAATAAATTTCAAAAGATGACCAAAGTTTAGTCAAAACTGTAGTAGAAGACAAAGTATGAATCACGACTATAATTTAGGTTGATATCACCTCATGTGAATGGAGTCTTGTGGTGTCTTCTATCAATTGTTGAAACTGTTTCTGGATCAAACAAACTCACTTGTCATAGCCGTGGTCTGGAGATAATTAAAGCTGTCCCAAGTACCATCTTTTCCGGTCATTTGTAACACTTTTGATAGGCCCACAAATGATATGTTTACATTTGGGGGGAGGGAGAGGGGTCAACTTCACGGTAGCCCCCCACTTTTAAAAATACAAGTTTCTATGATTCCAATCGTTTATTCTTCGTCTGTCCCGCATACATTCTGGCACAAATAGGACGTGAACTTATGACACTTTGTTTACTCGTGAGGGCCAACTTCACGGACGTCTCCCATCTGCACTTGGTCACTTTTAGTAGAGAGGTCAGGTTTCTAGTCCCGGCCAGGTCAACTCCTCTCTCATCCTCAATTCAAGACAAAGTAAAATCGCCTCCTCTTTGATAATTCCATACCCGTACCCAATTAGATCCATCCGTTAAAAGCCCTAACACCCTAATTTGTGATCGCATATTCTGAGACGTCACACTCTCGTGTTGGACTGTATTGTTGGTGAAAGGGAGATAGGGGTGTGAATCCTGGTCGGGTCTACTGAGGGTGGTTTCCCAATGTCACTCCACAAAAATTCTGGTACAACATTTACTCTCAAATGTCTACCTTCCTCATCCTTTTACTACGATTGTAATTAAAGTATGCGTTTAGCCAGAAGAGGCGAGAAAAAACCATAACACAATTATCAACGCGTGTATTCAAAGCGCTGTTTCATACCGAGAACAGAACTGTTTGTAATTGACAGGTTTAGGTCAGTGGTTACAGTGTCACATCTTACTACCCTTCTCGGTCCTTTAGCCACCCTCAGAGATGTAACGGTATTTGTGTGTAGGGAGGGTGGTAAATACCGACCTCAAATCGTCCACCCGGATTTAGAACTGCAACCTTCGCGTCACCGACAAATGGAACTTGATGGAACTGGTATTTAGTCCATGAGCCCACGTGTCTGGGTTGTACATATGTTTTAAGGCGGTGTAGTACCCCTTGACCTAGAGCCCTCAATTGTAGGTAATGGCTGACACTTTTCAACTCAAAAACTGTTATTTTCCCGTCTCACGAATCGCCACCTCCTGCAACATTCCACTAGCTGTATTCGTTCAGCCCCAACAGTTTAAAAATAACAACCCAACTGTTCCGGCAGGAATTTGTTCTACTGGCCATCTTAGCGCAATATGCAGCCCCACCGAGAGGTAAGGCCAAATCTCCGGGGCTCGGGGGTTTTCTTCTCATTTTGGTAGAAAATATAAACGTTTTAAAGAAATGGAAGAAAAGTGCTATATAATACGATTTGTTTTAGCACCGCGTATTACTAACCGTTCGGGTTATACGCCTACGCACTAGTTACACTCTTGGGTTAGGGATTAGGAAGGTTTAATTGAAAGGAAATGCACCCACATTAACGTGGAGGAAGAGTGGAAAACCATTTATGAAAAACCATTCTCAGTGCACCTGACTGGGATCGAGCCCCGATCTTACCATCTTCGGCAGTCTAGTCTAACACGAGAGTAGCGCGTTAGACCACACGGTCACCGAAGCGGGTAATACGAAATTTAAATGTATCTCCGGGCCCTTAGTGGCTCTCGACGGCACTGACTATGTGGCCATCCATTATCCAGTGATATAAAGATTGACAAACTAAAAGTTGTTATTAATTTTGTTATTATAATTAAGATTTGGTTGGGTTTTTTGTTTGCCATTAACAGATACAAGGAACGAGATGATTGGTGAGTTTTATTCAAATGCTCTAAAATTCCCTCCCGCAAGGTTAAATTCTTGAAATTCTCTTGAGGAAGGTTGGGGTACCACATTCTCAACAGACGGGACTCCAATCCGCCCCTCATTGGAAAACCCAGACGGGCGCCCTTGGATGCTCTTGACAAACTCTTCATTTTATTACAGTAGAAAAAATGCTATTATTGATTATAAATAGTAGGTATAATTTATATATTAATTTATGTAATGAAACATTGTTGTTGTCCGATTCCTACATTAGTTTGAGACATTGTGTGTTGCTATGTTTTGTGGCCTGTGATGTCACGAATCATATGCTATGTAGGACTACACTACGTTTATCCTAAAAGGTAGCAGTATTACCTTGACAGATTAGGAATCAAATAGCCCAAGCTACTATTTATGCATTTTAGTGATGAATTCTCCATCTAAATATCTTATTGTGAAAATTGAAAAATGACACCTGGACACGGGAATCGAACCCGGGAACTTAAGCTAAGTACGCCAATGCTCTAACTACTGAGCTAGCCAGGAGTATTTCTCATTTGAAGCATAAATAATAGTTCTGGCTATTTGATTCTTAAATATGCTATCCCGTACAATTATAATAATTGTACAAATGGCAGCAATAAGCCAACTACCGAGTTGAAAGTGGCTGGGTTATCTGATAGCTCGTGAGCTTAATAAAATCACACATTTGTAGCCGACGATTTCCGCACGTCCATCATGGACTCTGCCTTAAAATATGAGTGAAGAATGACCCTGAGAACGGGGCGATTCCCGGATATTTCAGTGATAAGAGCAATGGCGTACTAAGCCAATGGTACCAGGTTCGATTCCCGTGTCCAGGTATCTTTTTAAATTTTCAGAATTGACAGATTATGCTATGACTCTTTATCTTTATTCAAGATTTAATGTAAAAAAACCATCTCGTCCATCAAATTCTAGCCATAGAGATAAATATTATTTTGATGCTAGGAAATATTTTAAAAAGTGCACACATAAGGTTTGTCGCGATGCAGAAACTGTGCAAAATTTTTTTTTTTGCAAGGGATCAAGCATAAGTCTACTGTCAAAGCATTTAGAGAGAGGATCCATGGTGTAAGAATTTTAGTTCTGTCAATTTATATTTTTATTTAGTTTTAACTTATTCTTAAGGGGGCCGCCTCGGTACGTGAAATAGTATCAATCGTGTGAGGAGGCCTCGTCTTAAAATGAAATGCTATGTGCTGTTTTCTTGAACTACAGCGTCTGTCTCTGTCTAATCTTATCCTCTTTACACTTTCCCCACCACCCCATATCTACCTCCCCATGTCAGGAGAATAGAAGCAACGGAAAGGAAACCTATCTCAAGGTCAAAAGGAAGAATGCGCGGCTGATCGCCCTACAGAGTCCAGCCGTCAGCCTGTATGTTTATTTTGTGGTATTTTGCTAGCTTGAGATTCTCGTGAAGGGTTCACAAACAAGCACAATCAATATTCTTGATTAGATGGTTTAACTTGTCTTGAAACTGTATAAACCGAACGGGTAGTAGGACGCGATGCTTTAAAAAAAACCAATTGTCTTGAACACACACTTTTATACATGTCACTTTATTTAGGGAAATGTGAATATTAACTATACAATAATCAATCACGTGTAGACCAAATTTATATTTTACCTCATTTAGTTGATAACAGTGGCGTCGGAACCGAGGAGTATAAGGAGTTCCATCACACGGCCCTATACACCCAACCCCTCTTAGATTTATTCTATCGGAGAAAAAGGTTTAGTAAATAATTATAAATAAGGTATAGTATACATAGATAATCGTTAATTGGTCATGTGTAACCTATTTTACACTCTTAATTAATTTTAATTTTAGGTGCCTATTCAAGCTATCAGTAATTTCCTCTGATTATTCTAGCTGACAGGAAAAGAGGAAGGAAAGTTTTTGATTAAATGCACCCGTATTTGTTTAGATAAAGGGCTGTGGATAAACTATCTTAGTATATAAACTATAAACTTTCCCACGCAGGAGGACAAAATATTTATTAATATTGGATACCTTAGCAAACTATTTTGCGTTCTACTTGGTTTATTTTAGGGGAGACTTCAATTCGATCTATAATACATACGGGTAATACGGATATATCGAAGTGAGTGCTCATAGAAATAAGAATATATAGAAAGAGGGCGGGGATAGGGGTGTTGGTTGAGGGGGGTTGAGTGTGGTTGTTTTAGAGCCCAAAAACAATTAAGATGTATTTCTTCATCAACAAAGGGGGGGGGGGGGTAGTTAGAGATCTTTACTTGAGTTTACTATTGTTTAAACAGTAAACAAGATAGAGTTACATTATTTGGCAAATTAAAAATAAAATCGTAACTCCAAATAGTTTCTGAAAGCATCCAATTTACAAAAATATGACAGTGGAAGCACACTTCAAATATCTTCTAGACGGGGGATCCAAAGTACAGAAGTTACAAGTCAATAGTCAATCCAATCTATTACTTATATAAGATTCATACTTTGAACAAAATACTTCTTGAGACTATACAGACTAGACAGCGTTAAATCCAGTTGGGTATGTCTCACACTCAGGTATGGATTCAAGGGTATTGGGAATAAGGGGCTATAATTCCCCCCCCCCCCCTTTCAGCTATTTAAAAAAAATTTAATTGACGGATTGAAGGGTGCTGTGCTTCTCTGCCGAAATACGTCCAATGTGTTCGAACAAAACATGCTTCACCTTGTTTAACCTGAACCCTGGCTTTCCCGCACACTCCCCTCCTAGTTCACCCCTCCTTTGTGTAATAAACAGTGTGTTATTAACTAATGATTTTATTTTCGTATTTTTACTAAAATATAGTTACCTGAATTAGGCATATTTATTTTTGACAGTTATTTTTTATATTAATTTAAAAATTATAATCACAAAGGAAACAGTGGCTATATCTAGAAATTAAAGATGGCAACCAAATCCAAGATAACAGATATTTATAACCAGTATAAGTTTAATCAGCAACTATTAGGTACAAAATATACATAAAGAGCACCATTTTGAGCTTTGGAAATATTTTTTTCTGGGAGTAAAATACTACTGGGGCATGGACCAACACTTTATTGGTTCCTAAAGGTATTGCTTTTGTTGTGTAGCCCCCCTTCCCCCCCTTGAAAAAATCCTGGATCCACCACATATCTAATTGTATTGATATATTGGGTTATTTTCAACCATTGCTTTAAGGTGATTTAACATTGATAAATAATTGCTTTGTATTTAATCTTTTATTTATCATTCATGTTCTTCTGGAGAGGGGGGGGGGGGGGCGAAGGCTTGGACCCACTGGATCCCCTTGTGTGTACGCCTATGCTCTAGAGGGATCTTATTTTTAAAATTTGCTAGAAGAGGGTCACTCCAACTTTATTTCAGATACAAATAATTTTAAAAAATCCAGGTGATGACTCCAAATTGATACTAAAAACATCCGATTACCAAAAATGTCCAGGTGAGGATAATTTCAAATAGCATTTAAAGACATAAATTAACTTTTCAACTAAAGGCGAGGACCACTCCAAATGGCTTATAGAAGAATCTAAATAAAAAAAAAATAAAAAAAAATGGAGATGACTTCTCCAAATAGCATAAAAATAATTTGATTTTCCAAATTTGGGGAGGAGGATATTTACAAATAACTTTTAGGGACATCCAAGTTTCAAAAATTTATCTTGAAGAGGGGTAGAGTAAGGTAGGAGGTGAAGGGGGGAAGGCAACTTCTCAAAAAACTCCTTTTTTGCTTACGGCCCCCACCACCCCGTTTCTTCACAAATAACGTTACGCCACCACTGGTAGCAGACAATCCTTGCAACTGGTACAAAATGATGGTGCGTGCAGCCCTGAACTTTTTTTTAATTGACCTACTATTGTCAACCAGAGAAGCTACGGCGTAGAGGTTTACAAGGGTGAAAGTTGAGAAATTGAATTTTATAGCTAGATTTTCATAAATAAGGCATAGACTAGAATTTTTTTGATACAGTAGTGATGAATTTTTATTTAAATAATATATATATGCATAATTTGTATTTCAGCTAGTAGCTCAAAAATCTCAGACAAAAAGTGTAGTTACCTTAGTATTTTATTGCTAGGACATATTATATGCATGCAAAATAATACAGGATCTAATTTTGTCAAGCGTGTTCAAGTATTAATTATTGTAACATAAAACTTGTAATTTTGAAAAAATCTAACAATTTAATTTTAAAAATTTAAAACAAATATTCCAGTACCCTATTTTTATTATGTACTCATGTGAAAAATATTATACTTAAATTTAATTTCTTATGCATTCTTAATAACACACTTTTGGTTTTAAAATAATCCTTTGTTACTTTTTGAAAACAAAACTATAAATTAAATATTAAAACAAGAGTACAGAAAAAAAATATAATCTACTAGGGACGAGAAAGTATTTGATACGAAAAAGTGCTCTCACATTAGCGTGTATAAAACCAAAGTAAATTTCACATTTAAAAAACTTACCGCTAATGCACCTTGGTGGAGATTCGTGAAGATTATCTCAACATTTAAGGCACTAGGTGACCTGGTGGTCTAGGGATAAGGTGTCAGACTTCTGTGTTGGGGGTCCGGGGTTCAATCCTCGGTCCCGGCACAGATTTATCTGATGGCAAAACCCTTCCTTCACCTCTGACAAGACGTGTATTAATCACAACTTGTGAATGTAAGGAATGCCAGGCCTCCACCGTGGTTCGGATTCCACGTTAAACTGTAGGTCCTCCATTTCATCTCACAATCACCCTACCACTACACATTAGCGTAAGTGCGTATAACCCAAATGAGTACTAAGACACGGTGTTGATAATAATGTAAGGCACCAATCCTTAAACATTTGTCAATATTTAGTGCATGATTAGTGCTTTAAATCCTGCTGTCTCAGAATTAGTTCTTTATATACAACGTCGTACTAAGAGGCGTACATTACTGGCTGAAGGAGACTAGCTTCACACAACCCCACCATGTAAAACAATAATTCAGAAACACGTGTCAATACTTAGTATATAATCCTTGCTTTCAATCAATAGTGCTCAGTAATGATTAGAAATTTTAGGTTTACATCCAAAAAGTTGCTTGAATTTACAGTATATCACAGGTAAACTTCTATATCTTGATACGACCCTAATTATTGCGATATTTACGGTCAAATAATACGGGCTTTGTTTAATATTGAAAAGGCAAATTCACACTTACTCATAAATTAAATATGTTGCTCAATATTTTTATATTGTAAAGCTGATTTTGGAACTTTTTCAGTTGAGACAACCAATCAGGCACTAAGCATTATAATAATTGCTTTAGATTTAACCTTCACGTATCAGAACTGAATTAATCTTTATTAAAATTAAATGTTATCTTGCGTGTAATAAAAATTTTGTTTTAATATATAGTTATACATATTTTAAGAAATTAAATTGTCCATTATCACTTTGTTGGTAATTAGTATACGTACAGTAAATATATACTTTCCCCTCTCATTTCTCATCATGTAATGTTTTTTTTACAATCCAAGGCATGGCCAAACAAATAAATGTTTTAAATCTAAGAAACAGAATTCAAATGATGGTTTTTTACTTCACGGGACTAGCTTAATTAAACTTCCGGACGGGATTTTAACCCCGTCCTCCTGAATATAGGAGCAACAAGGTAAAATTAAACTAACACGTAACTGTTGAACAGTGAACTAGCCTATTTTTATACTAATAAATCAGTATGTACTTACTTTGATCCATCAATAAAACGCTTCTTCCATCCTAATTTTTTGCGGTGAGCATATAGTCGAAGTCTAGTTTTTTTCCCTGTAAGATAGCCCTTTTTGATTTTGTTATTGTTCAAAGTCAGAAGTTTTAGTTTATCGAAAAAAAATATAATTCTATGTTATTAATATATAATTATAATAGCTATCATAAGAAGGCAAGCATACACAACTGTTCGGAAACGCAGGACTAGTTTGTAAACACATTTATTCATACATTTACAATAAAAGCTATAACATATATTATTATTTGAAACCATTTTAAACACCTATTATTTAAACATGTGCCGGCTCACTGTGCGTTGTCTCAACTCTCAACAAGGCGAAGGCAGACATCCAACTAAAAGAGCGCATGCGCATGGAGTCAACTACCTTTCCTTCTTTCTCCGGCTATTCTTTACTTCCAAAGCGTAGATGGGGGATATGGCTGCGCTACATGATGGCCGAAAAGCATTAGCTTTGACGCGTCAAAACAGCAAAAGGAATTAGCAATTATCTTTACATTTTCTGTTGTGACCTTATCAAAAAATTACTTAATTTGTTTCTGAAAGATTGTATCTAGGATTATCTAGTAGTTACCCTCGTCTCAGAACTGTGACAATATATTTAAATGGCCATTGAAAATGAGCAAATTACGATATTTCATTCATTTTTTATATATATAGATTATCAAGATGTAAGGTTGAGAGTACTAGATAAGCATGTTCCCACCTTTTCTCTTCATTTTGGCTTAGGTTAAGTTTGGTAAAAATAAAACACTACCTAACCATGGCCTATTTCCTGAACGTCTGTAAAGCATTCCAATGCTCAGGAAGGCGGCCCCCTTAAGTGTTAACTTATTTTGACGTGACTAGCACACCATGTGGCCAGAGGTCATAATACATTTAACTTAATTAGTTCTTGATATATTCATTTTAAACTTATTGTTTTCAACGGACATTGCATTGCGTTGAAGGAAACTCCTAACAATAATAACAATACATTTATCAGATCAAGAAATATTCTTCTTACCGGGATTTTGTACAGATATTCCGTCCACGTTTTAAAACCATCCTGATCAGGTGTGATTATTTTTATATCTTCTAAGAGACTCATAATGGCCGCACTATACAAGGAGGAAAGAAATGGACTCTAGCAGAGGGGGAGGGGAGAGAGGTAAGAAGAAGCGAGGCCTTGAATTTTGGATCCAAAAGGACGTGGACTTGTAAGAAAAGTTCATTGGAATAAAGCTTAGTAATAATGGCAGGTTTTATTGGTGCCAGTTACACCAAAAGTGTTACAAACGACAGGAAAAGATGGTACTTGGGACAGCTTTAATTACCTCCAGACCACGGCTATGACAAGTGAGTTTGTCTGATCCAGAAACAGTTTCAACAATTGATAGAAGACACCACAAGACTCCATTCACATGAGGTGATATCAACCTAAATTATAGTCGTGATTCATACTTTGTCTTCTACTACAGTTTTGACTAAACTTCGTGCATCTTTTGAAATTTATTGCTCCAAAATCAAAGAATTATATTAATTTCAACCTAATACAGCAAGAGTAGAATTTTCTTTTAGACGTAATATTCTGTTTCAACAATGGACTCTGGAAAATAAACTTTTTGCTAGAGTAATGACTTTGACAAAATGCAATGACCTTATTTAATATTTATTGTTTTAGTGTCCAACGACCAACCTCATTGAGGAAATTGACTATAAATGTATATATTAATATATATATTTAGAGATTTCAAATTGTTTTATTAAATATTTGCTTGTTCAATAAGTCCACTCAAACAGTAAGGGTATATTTTTCCCAACATGACCCAGAGGTCCTGAGAGAGTCCCGTGTTCAATCTTATGCATTATTATTGTTATTTTAAGTTTTACCCTGAGATAATACATTTTATTGTTGTGAAATTTAAATGTTGGTTGTTAACCCAAATATTGTATTCATTTTAAATCTGAGCTAGTCCACCATTCATTTATCACCTATTTTATGTATTTTTTAATGACATGACTGGACTTAAAGGTAATAAATAGATAAATGCTTTATGTAATATGCTGTATATATATATATATATATATATATACCACACACACACACACACACACACACACACACACACACACACACACACACACACACACACACAGTGACACCTGTTTAACTGGGGCCTGGATATGTGAGAAACCTCTGTTATTGATAATTATAATGAGGTCCCGCCACTTTTGCATTAAAATACCTGTTACTGGGAATTTTCAGACCTTGTTAACTGAGATTAGATTTAATAGATTTTTTCGATGTTTACCTCTATAATTGGGAATTGGTAGCTCAATAACCCGTATAAGTGAGACAATTTATCAGGTTTAGACAAGTTATGACACGCTTGTTTATAAACAGTCTAATTTCTTCCATACTTGCTTTGTTTATCAGTACTATTTAAGAATTTGTACGAGAAACGAGTGAATACCAGTGCAAAAAATATTGAAACGAAAGTATAATTCTCTAACATCCGCTGATAAATTAAAGTTATTATTGGAATATGATAGTGGAAAGTCGCGTGACGAGCTGTGCGCCGAGTTTAATCTACCAAAGTCAACTCTTTATAGAACTATTCAAAATAAGGAGAAAATACGTTCTCAGTGTATTGACGGAAAAGGAAAACTGAAATGACTACGACCAGCAGAGTATCCTGAACTTGAAAAATGTCTCTCGACATGGATGAAACAAGTGATTAAGGAGAAAGCTCGAGAATTTGCGAGTAAGCTGCGTATTGATAATTTTTCTGGCAGCAATGAGTGGTTGGAGGGCTTTAAGAGAAGTAACGATATCGTTTTCAAAAATGTTTGTGGAGAGAGCAATGCTGTGCACAACAATGAATGTAATCAGTGGATTACAAATCTTCCAGCTTTATTACATGATTTTTCACCCGATAACGTCTTCAATGTTGATGAATCGGGCTTATTCTACAAGTGTCTTCCGGATAGAACTTTTACAATCAAAGGTCAGCCTTGCCATGGTGGTAAATTGAGAAAAGATAGAATTACTGTGCTTGTGTGTGCAAATATGTCTGGAACTGAAAAACTGCCACTTATCTTAATTGGGAAATCAAAAAATCTAAGATGCTTCAAAGGTATGAAAACTTTGCCTGTTATTTATCAAAACAATAAATGGCCTGGATGACATCTGATTTATTCGCGGATTGATTGAAAAAAGTGAACGCCAATATGAAGGCCCAAAAAAGAAAAATTGTTTTGTTTGTTGATAACTGCACAGCTCATAATAATATGCCCGAATTAGACTACGTTAAATTATTGTATTTACCTGCCAATACTACAAGTAAATTACAGCCAATGGATCAAGGTGTTATCAACAACTTTGAAGCTTACTACAGAAAAGAAGTCGTACAATACGTTCTTAAATCTATAGAAGAGAATGAAATCCCTGAAATTAACATCCTCTAGGCAATGAGATTGGCGAGAAAAGCTTGGTTTTGTGTTAGCAATACCTCCATTAGTAACTGCTTCAAAAAGCTGGATTCAAAGTGACGGATGAACCGGAACCTGAAAGCTTACAAGAGGAGGAAGAGAACTGTGAAACACTTGCAGAATGGAACCAGATTATTGCCGCTTGTAGTAGCAATGAAAATGACCAGCAGCCCACTTTTGAGGGTTTTGTGCGTATGGACGATGATGTACTAGTATCGGAAGAGCTCACTGACGACGACATTATTTCTGAGTTCTTAGAGATAGAACAAGAAGATGAAGGGTTGTCTTTAGAGAGAGTATCAAAGCGTGACGCAGAAAAAGCCTTAGAAACCTTACATAAATATTTTGAGATGTCAAATATTAATAATCCTGACATATTTGATCAAATTTATACTATGGAGAAACACCTTAAAGCAACTAACAATCTAATACAAACTAATATCACTGATTTTTTTAAGACATACTTTTTTTTTAAATAAAAATTGTGCAACATGAAATATACACTTCTTTTACATTTGTATGTACATAAGTACAGTATAAACATTTACACCTTTTTATATGATAAATATACATTTCGATCTCTCATAGTGGGACCCTCTATAAGTAAGACAATTGTCATGTTAACCTGCTTATTTGGGAAACTGCATAAATGAAAAACCTCTACAAGTGATAAAAAATGTTAGGTCCGTTGAGATCCCAGTTAAACAGGTTTCACTGTATATATATTTCCGCCACTTTCCTATTAAAATACACATCCTCATTATTATTAAAGTTATATTAAATATTATTTTAACACATTTTTACAATGGATTTCAGATCAACAAAATATCTTTAACAATTCCAATGTCATCGATGCATCAGATGAATGTGTAAAAAAAAGTTAAGGACGAGCATACTAGAATTACTTCTTTATCATAAGAATTAGTGAACTGATTTTGGTAACATCTCTTCTTAAACAACTGAGCTCACCTAATCCTTTTCCTGGTCCCATAACAATCCAATCAGCGGAACTTGAAAACAGGCCATGTTGGACCAGAACAGCAGGTCTGTTTGTTACATCACTCGATATTTTGCCATACGGTATCCGGTGCATAGTGAGTATGTAGCCATCCTCAGTAGTAACAGTGTGGGATTCTATAGGATACCCATACTTGGTTATTAATTCAGGCTGGAACAAACATTACAAGTTTACTTGAGCTATACTTTGAGTTTGTTGAGATTAAGTCATTGGGAGGCTTGTAGTTAACATTTCAGAAAACATTCTAAGAATATGTGGTAAGAAACATATGTGTTGATAGTGAAGGAAACTATTTCAATAAGTCTGTTAAAAGTATGAGCTGTAAGAGTCAGATAAATTTTTATATAAAGTGGAAAATAAATAAATGATACAATTTGTTAATACTAATATTATACTGGTTTTACCAAATAAAATTTTAAGCTAGGGAAATGAGTGAGGTTCCAAAATTATAATTGGAACAATGATTCATTTCGTTATGTTAATTTAAAATTATTAAATTAAAAGGAAACAGTAACCGAGAAGAACAGAGTTTTTAGGGAATGGTTCAAAGAGATGACATTAGAGGCAAAGTAAGAATATAGGATAAAAAAGAATGAAGAAAGAGGGGTAGGGGAGGAAGAGTAAAGAAGTTGGATGGAGATGTAGATGAAAATGATGTAGGAGGACAGTGTAGGTAGTACTAAAATGCTGTATGGAATAGTCAGGCGTAGGAGAAGAAATAGAGAGAAACAGATTGGAATGGTGGACAAGACTGTAAATGGGTGGTGGAAAAGGAAGACTTAATGAAATTGGGGAGAGAGTAGAGTAAGAATGCCTAATTTGGGGAGGACTTCTAATTTGGTGAGGTCTTGTATCTCAGTCCAGTATGTGCTCAGAAAGACAACATCAAGCCATCTTGACTTGTTACTGGTGGCACCAGTTTTAATGAGATCATGTGTTGTGTGTAGTGAGCTAGTTTAGTTTTTGAGTATTTCACAATATTTTTTGCTTAAACTTTTAATGGAGCACATTTTATAAATAGTAAGAGAAATTTCATTTGTATCTATTGATAATTACTTACCAATAACTGTAATATTAAAACACAAGAATGGACATTTGTGTAACAAGTTTTCTGACTGAAATTTCTTGGCCAACAACGAAACTCGTGGTACGCCTTACATTGGGAAGGTCTCGGGTTCCCAAATTGGGGAGCCCCAAATTAAGGACACATTTAATTTATTTTAAAAACAACAGGGATTTATTGCCAAAACTTATAGAAGAAGATTTAGCAAAAAAATTGCACAATTATTGAAGACAAATATTATGGTTTTACTACAAAATATGACCCGCCTCGGTGGCGTAGTTGGCTAAAAGCGCTTGTCGTGTTGAGATCGAGGTTCGAATCTCGGTCAGGTGAACTGGTTTTTTTCCTAAATGGTTTTCCACTCTCCCTCCACGCAAATGCGGGTTCACTTCCTCTAATTCAACCTTCCCAATTCCTAATCCATTAGCGTAATTAGTACTTAAAGCGTATAACCCGAACGGGTAGTAAGACGCGGTGCTAAATATTATTATTATTATTACAAAATATGTCCATATCATACACATAATTACCTTAATATTTCTATTTGTTGTACCACACCACTAAAGAAAAAGGTGAGTTGGTATTATTTATGACCAGGGGAAAATATTTTATTTACACATTTTATACTCATGCACAAAATTAATCAGGAATTTCATGGTGATGTCAACAAAGAATGAAAAGCTGAAAATTCTTTGTAAAAATCGCACTTTCGTTGGAAACTACTATTTTTACCGACATCCTGGATCCCAAACAGTTAAAATGAGACGTCGAGTGTCAAAATCTTTTTAGCCATTTCCTCATAATTTCTACTAATGGAAATGGGCTTATCAAATTATATAAAGACATAAATATATAATAGAGAGGGTGATAGAGATGAAAGAGAGAGAGAGAGTATAATAAAATTAATGTGGCCCAGGGACTGCTGGGTACTTATCGCTTGCAAAGCATTGGACCAACTACTGAAATAATATCCAAGCTCATAATGATTAATTTCTAAGCTAATTTAGTATAGTTTGAATAGAACTACATACAATTAATTCAAATAATATTTGTAGGATAATTAGGCTGTGTAACAAGTTTTAAATTAGACATTAATTAAATTATATTGAATTATGTTTATGCATTCTAGGCAAATGTATCATCATGCATTTGGCAAGCATATCTACGACCATTTTAGAATATATACAGGTATAGTGAGCGGGTTGGGTGGCAGGGGAGGACGGGGGAAGGGGGGGGGGGGAGCAGAGAACATGGACTACTTTAACTGTAGTAGACAGTATTTCTCTTTTTTCTCTATTATGAAATAGTTATGAAATCTTAACCGTGTTCTTTTAGTTATTTTTAAGCATATATTTTTTTGTAGCATACATTATACAATTTGTAGTAATTTTGATATTATATAACTATACAACAAATAATCCTAAAAGTAGGAGTGAATTTCACAATTTAAAGATGATTCAGCAAAAAAAAGGACAAAAATAAACAACAGATAATTTATTTACAGCAAACGATATAATTATGTGTCTTATTAAATAAACCAATGATGTAGCGATGGATTATTAATTGGAGAGAATCTTCCTTTGTTACTGTTATCACTGTTTAAAGATCTTAATAGCTTCCGATGAATAAATTCTCAACTTAATGGGAGGTTCGTTCATTTACCAGCAGCATTGTGTGAAGTTCCAGTTATTGCAACGTGCGTTGGACAATCCACCTTATTCCTCCCACCAAGTTCCAGTTATTGCAACGTGCGTTGGACAATCCACCTTTTTCCTCCCACCAAGTTCCGGTTATTGCAACGTGCGTTGGACAATCCACCTTATTCCTCCCACCAAGTTCCGGTTATTGCAACGTGCGTTGGACAATCCACCTTATTCCTCCCACCAAGTTCCAGTTATTGCAACGTGCGTTGGACAATCCACCTTATTCCTCCCACCAAGTTCCAGTTATTGCAACGTGCGTTGGACAATCCACCTTATTCCTCCCACCAAGTTCCGGTTATTGCAACGTGCGTTGGACAATCCACCTTATTCCTCCCACCAAGTTCCGGTTATTGCAACGTGCGTTGGACAATCCACCTTATTCCTCCCACCAAGTTCCGGTTATTGCAACGTGCGTTGGACAATCCACCTTATTCCTCCCACCAAGTTCCGGTTATTGCAACGTGCGTTGGACAATCCACCTTATTCCTCCCACCAAGTTCCAGTTATTGCAACGTGCGTTGGACAATCCACCTTATTCCTCCCACCAAGTTCCAGTTATTGCAACGTGCGTTGGACAATCCACCTTATTCCTCCCACCAAGTTCCAGTTATTGCAACGTGCGTTGGACAATCCACCTTATTCCTCCCATCAAGTTCCGGTGGACGCTTGGTCCATGTACCACTGAGTCTTGCTCCTATGAGTCCGACACCTTAGCTATGTCGGTAGAGTGTCTGTACACTGAGATAAGAGTTCTAGGTTTGATTACCGGCATGGCCGAAAAATTTACTATTGTTAAAATGTAGGTTTCCCCTTTCACAGTGATGGGGGCTAGATGTTGTGTCTGTCTAGAATTAAGTTGTGTGCTGATGCTCATTCACTCTTTCACCGGCTTTGTTTACTGAAATCTCTGGCTATGTGAGTATTGCGATGATCTGCAGTGCGCTGTGATTTGATATTCATTACAATTAGAGTGGATGATAATAATCGCCGGTAGTTCCACATTTTGGTGTGTTTTGCTCATAGTTCTAGTGTATGTTTAGGAAGTCAGAATATGTAGTAGGCTCTAAATACATGGATAAGTTGAAAAAGAGAGAAGATTGGTGTAGGGGGAGAG
This sequence comes from Timema cristinae, assembly GCA_039000515.1. NCBI lineage: Eukaryota > Metazoa > Arthropoda > Insecta > Phasmatodea > Timematidae > Timema > Timema cristinae. The sequence continues at coordinate 2,620,981 of JBCFYV010011135.1, read as the reverse complement.
AAATTTGCCAAGATAGCATACAAGTAAGGGGAAAATGGAAATCATAAATGTTTGAGAACCACTGTTTGAAACTCTCAGGAAGAATCCTTAGATTTTCTTGGCCAACGATGGTCCAGCCAGCAGCTGCCTGCAGCTCTCAGAAGAGGATTTACACTACAGGCCCACTAGTCACGGGCCTAGGGGCGGCTTTATTATTATTATTATTATTATTATTATTTAGCACCGCGTCTTACTACCTGTTCGGGTTATACGCTTAAGTACTAATTACGCTAATGGATTAGGAGTTGGGAAGGTTGAATTAAAGGAAGTGAACCCGCATTTGTATGGAGGGAGAGTGGAAAACCATTTAGGGAAAACCACCCCCATTCACCCGACCGAGATTCGAACCTCAATATCCCTGTCCTCAGCAGTCGGGCTCAACACGACTAGCGCGTTATCCAACTACGCCACCGAGGCGGGTGGCGGCTTTTGGCACATTTTGGATAGCATTATTTTTATTTTTATTTTTATTAAAATATTTTGTTTTTAATAATTACGTTTTAAATTATTGACTACCATTAACGGAATTTCAAGTTTAGGTCAGAACAACAATATTTATTTTTATATGGCTGTACTTTGCAATCGCTTTGTAACCGAGGTCAGTCTCCCCTTCTTCATAGTGTTAACTCAAGCTACTGTAGGACATGAACAGTACATGTCTGCTTATATTTCGTAGACATCTTTTCTTGAATACTAACGTCCACCTCCCCTCCCCCAACACCTACTACCTCCAAAACTTCCTAGAGCCCTTGACAGAAAAAAATTGTGGTAGGGGGAAGGGCACATATTATAACTGTACCTAGGAGTGCAAACATTTAAATCCAGCACTAACAGCTCTTATAGTAAAGAACCCCTATTAATTGTCTCGGTTCATGACACTGGGTGATACATTACATTATTACACATAATATTAACAATATGAAGAGATTGCTTGGAATGAATTGCGTGATTACCCCGGGAATCGCCGGGTACTTCTGATAGTATTTTATATCATTAATTTCATATTTATTACTGTGTTAGAAATACCCCCTGCTTTCGAAGAATGTAAATCTCAGAATATACCAAATATAATTTTACCGGTTGTTCTCTATGGGGTGTGAAACGTGGTATCTTACCTTACCTGGCAAAAAGAAATGTAATAATAATATTAGAATGGACCTGAAAGAGATAGGTGTAATGAGGGAAAATGGATAGAACTAGCTCAGGATAGGGATAGGGTGTAATGAGGTGGACTGGATAGAACTAGCTCAAGGTGGCGTACTTCTTTAAGTGTGACAATGAACTTTGTAGTTCGTGATGCCATAGAGTAAGTTTATACATAATATTATAATTCAATCCATTATAAAAAACTGCCATTTTCTAGGTCTAGGAGTTAGAACAATCCATATCAGCTGGCTGCACTGACCCTAGATCTGCTATAGAATATTTTGATTTCAACTTACCACGCTAAGATAAGCGTCGGGGTTTATGTCCTGTAGCAGCTGCGTTGCCCCCTCAGTGTTTTCTTGCAACACAAACAAAGAACACAATAATAGCCCAGCAGTGAATTCTCCATTGTGGAAACGTGGTCACCTCACCGAGCAAACACTAGTCCTTCGTCAACCTTGACAGACAAATATATGAGCAGATTTTATCAGCCACTTGACTTCACCTTGATCTTAAATGATATCAAGATGACAAGACCACACTTAGCCAATCCGAACACCTGTCAGCGTATATAGCACAACAACTACGCAAGATTCAATACGCTAGCAAACTACTCAAGAGCTGTGTCCTTCAACGTTTTCTTCCTGAAGTACCACTTGTCATGTTATAGTTATCTTATACCTGACATTCCAAAGCCTATTAGGGGTGAATACTTTTTTTAAAGACTGAATCGTCTTGTGAGAAATAATGTATTCATGCAGCAAGATTCGTGACTAGGTAAGCTCATTGGATTTTTTAAATTGGACTAGAATGGAAGTGACCAAAGTATTATTAATGAGCTACCCGAGTCTTGATATAGAGCTGAGTCTTCTTAGTTTTAACCCCCGGTTGGTGTCCACGTTCAGTCAGTTCCGGTGATTGTTTATGATGAAAATCCCTGCCCACCCAAATATGCTGTCGAAAAGGGCACCAAAAACATGATGGCTCGATCAGGAGGCCCAGGGTAGCAACATCATGAAATTATTTAGCTCAGTTCAACTCGTTCCCAGTATCATTTTAAAACTCTAGTAATGTTTTAAAATTTGCTCCCTGCCCCTCCCATTCTCAAACCCGCGCGTACCCTGGATAACACCCCACGACCACTGGTCGAAAACCGCTGCTGTTACCTACCAGCTTTTAAAAAGTATGTCCACAAAAGTAGAGCTATTATTCTCGCAGGCGTTTTGTGCAAGCAAATATTTTTACCGATGGAGGCCTTAGGTAATGTGGGAAGTTTTATTTTACCAAGACCGTAGCCAGAAGGTGTTTGGGGTTCAATTTAATAAATATCAAAATTAAGATACAAGTACAAATTAGGGGGCTGTTACCATAAAAAGCACTTTGGATAGCTTCTAGAAGTGTTTAATATTTACAATTTTTCCTAGTATTCAGTCGTTAGTTAGTTATGTTGCCATAAAAAACAAACACTTCAGATAGCTTTTAGAGTTGTTTAGTATTAAGGATTTTTCCTAACCTACAGCAGTTAAGGGGTTAAATTGCCATGAAACCCCCTTCAGAGAGCTTCTAGAGGTGTTTAATATCTATAATTTTTATGAATATTAAACACCTCTAAAATCTCTCTGAAGGGTTTATTTATTTGTCATATTGGTCCTATACTCTGGCAGCTAGGGGGTTACGATGCCATAAAATAACACTTCAGATAGCTTCTAGAACAGTTTATCATTTATAAATTTTTCTAACTTCTGGCAATTGGGGGATGGGGACCCCCCCCCCCCTTGAAATTATTGGATGGCTAGGGCCTTGTTATTTACTCAACCCTAATTTAAACCATCTTTCATTGGAGAATTTTAATCGTTTTGTTTCTAACATCAATATTTCCCTTGTACTCAAATAATAGTTACTAACTCAAATTATAAAAATATGTCATCGTTCGTATATATAGGTTTGATTACCAGTGATTTTGGTACCACTCAACAAGGAAATTTGAAAATGGTTTTAGTGATTTTATTAACATCTGCCTGGGGAATGTTATCGTGATACATGATCATAATAGTTTTAGGGGAAACATTATTTATTAAAGGATAACCTACAAAGGACACATATTTAAAAATCTAGGTCCAAGCTACAAACTACTGAGAAAATATGTAGGTACCTAACTCGTTTCATAATCAAAATAATTTTGAGTCTTATATCTATTTGAATCGGAACAATTTGAGTTCTAGAGTGAATTCATAAACCAACTATAATACAGTTTAATATGTTTTTATTTGTTTTACTGAATTAATGACACAATCAATGCTAAATGTGAAATTACACTATGGTACTCATTCACAATTAAATTGTTATTCTGGCTCCCACATAGTGTCTTCATGAAACTTTGCAGCCTCTGTACTTGGATCTTCATTTCATACAGTTGTATAATGGTTTGTAGGAGCAGATTTTTTGATTTTGATTTTAAGATTCTTGTAAAATGGCTGGTGGATAGGGGACAGAAATTGAAGTAATTGCTAAGGATTACGATATTTATCAGTCGTTATGGCAGATGGTGATTCATAAAGTGCTTTTAAATGTGTTGTTGAGCTTAGACGTCCTCTTTTGGCCTTTTTTCAGGTTTACTGATTCAAAATATATCTCTTCATTAAGAGTGTTCTTATAAAAAACCACGTAAGGAAGCTCCTTTTTGAGACGAAACCATTGAAAATGGCGAATACCTGTGACATTGCCATTGACTAAGTCATCCATAGGTTCGATTGATAAAAAATCATCTTTTGCCATCCGTAATACACTAAATTTACGGATTGCATGTGCCACCACATTAACTCAGTCGTCTGTAATATACATCTTACGAATATTGAGATTTCCAGAAATATATTTTGCCTGTGGATTTTTTTTTCTAGAGTAATGACTTGTGTAGGCCTACTTGGGAAAAGATTGGATATATTGCTTCACCATTTTAATGCCACTTTCAGTGATCTTATTAGGTGTGTACGTTCCTCTCCTTTCTGTTGGAGGGACATCTGTAGATCGTCATTATTTCAGTACACTTTCCTCTCTTCTTTAGAACATATTTTACAATCATATCTACAATAATGATTATATGTTTGAACAGATTTTTCTTTGTTCTGGACATCGTTTTTACCTATTACTCTTTTCCTGTATCTTTGACATCTTTCTTTTCCAACTCGACTCTCACCTAACCCTTTTCCTTGTTCTCTTTTCTCTCTCTTCACAATCTTCTGATGAAACAGATTCATCATTTGGTTGAAAAGCCCTGTCTTGGTCGGTGTCATCTACTGGCTCTGCACATAAAAACAAACAATTTTAACATCTAAATTAAACTATTCTATCTGATTTTTTTTATTAAATGTATTTAATCCTTTTTAAATAGTTTTCAATAAATGATCCAAGCCAATAAAAAATAAAATATATATGCCATGTTTGTTTAGTGGATTGAGTAACCATTAAAAAATTACTAATACCAAATAGATTATGTTGAGAAATAATCTTTTTTTAGGCCTCTAGTAACAATTGAATAAGTTTTATTTTACCTTCAGAATCAGTACTCCTACTTTCTATTTGTTCATGATTTCCTTGGCTATATTCTTCACATTCTTCCATTATAAAAACTACAGATTGATAAGATTGACATTAGATAATAATCACCAGATTCCACGCACACACAAAAAAAGTAGTCATATTTTGTTCACGAGATTTGCAAAACAATTTGGAGCCAAAGAGGTATTAGTGCACTAGTTGGTATTCAAACTACACAATGGGTATGTTATCTCAAAATGTATGATATTGTCACTTATACTCCTTTGCTTCTGACATCCTCAATTAAAGAACTTTTTTTTAAATGCGTTCATTTTTATGATTTTTATTGTCTTAAGCACACCACATATTAGATATATCTATGTTTGTGAAAAAGTAGCTTAACGCGCAAATGTGTAGAAAGGAAAATACTTTTTTTTGGATTCATTTTTTTAGTAATGATTCTTACTACTTGTCTGTGTTATATACTTATGTGATAATTACGCTAAGGTGTTTTGGATAAGGAAGGTTTATTTTATAATAAACGTACCCGCATGTGCGTAGAGGGAGACTGGAAAAGAATTTAGGAACTAACACCCTTAGAACAAATTACCAGTTATCATAAATTATTTTAGAACACTGTTTAAACTTTTTATATATTATAAGTTTATTTAGAATATATAATTTAATTATGAATTAATTGTTACGGGAAAAAAAATTATATATATTCACTATGAAAAGAATAATAACATTATATGTTGAAGTGGAATTATGTGCATATAAATATTGATAGGCTACTATATACGTGTGATTGTGATTATATATTAGGATCTAGGTATATTGTATTTGTACATAATATACATACTCAAAAACAATATGTAAACACATATACATATTCAATTCCACTTTAACATTTAATGTATTTTTTCCATAGTGTATTTGATAAACTTAGAATTAAAGTCCATAATAACCAGTGGCGGCTCATAGCTTAAATTAGTGGGGGTGCTGCTCCAGAATTTTTTTTCGCCTTTGTTTTAAAATTGTGTGAACGGAAAAAATATGTATAAAAAGAAAATTTATTCAGGAACTTGATAAAATCTTAACAAAAAAAAAAACCAACCTTTATAGTTACCACTGGCTACGAATATATTTCTTGTTGTTGCTTTTGCCTGGCTGAGATATTAGAATATCAGGAGTTGAACGACCTCTTTTCTTAACTGTAACTCTCTCATGGAGAGATAACTGTGAAAACTTAAGCTGTTGAAGTTCACTTAGAGTCACAGAACTTATTTCTTGGGGATGCAAGGCCATGATTAAAGTTTTATGTTAAATAAAAAAACAAAAAAAAAAAATCAAATAGAATAGCTGGAAGCAAAATAATAATCCAATTCTACACTCTTCTACACTTTATCACATTCAAGAATATGGTACATGGTTTTTAAGCACAACACATGCTGAGTAAAAAAAAAACTTCCTCCCACCATCATGCCAGAGCCGGTACTGCGAGAGCAACAGTGCTCTCTCTACCTGGCAGTCCCACCTTACTCCTCACCCTCTCCTATGTGCGCATGCGCACAACAGTCAAACACCACATCACTGGCACTGTGAAGCGCACAGTTTCATACAAAGATTTTTGTATCTTTTTCATAAACTGGGGGATGGCTACTGAAGTACTGACACTAAGCTTAAGGAATATATATTTTACTACAAAAATAAATACAGAACTAAAGAAATAAGGACTCATTATATTAAATGTTATCGATAATATCCAGTGGAAATAGGGGGTGCTGCAGTTCCTCAGTACCTATACACGAGCCGCCACTGATAATAACTATAGTTTTAGTCTTCACACCAACAATAAATTGTTAAGGATGGCATTATTAAATACATGCTAAATAACTCGTTTTTCTCACGGGATGGTTTTATAATACGTTTCATCATTATAGCTCAATCGGATTGGAAGATACGGAAAAATCACTCCCTTTCAACTTCATTCCATTAAGAGTTGAATTTTGAAAAATAAAAAATTAACTATCGACCTTTACCTAAAAATGAACCTCCCTGCCAAGATTCATCTTTCCAGCTCAAGTGGTTGTTCAGGCTGTACGTATATTTGATAATTTATCTAATGGGGTAGGTATGAGGAAGGAAACATTTTAGAGATAATCTTCCCGATTGCTTGGAAGGAGAGTGGGAAAGCCCTTCAGGAAAATTAATCCTCAATATTAGTTCGACATGTTACATTTTGATAGTCATATCTTCTATTTTTGGTTCAAACCATGTTTTCTTTAACAGCACAAAAGATGTACTTAAGGACTCTCCCTACTTATAAATTATTTCATGTCTGCTTTGAAACCACGTGTTTTTAGAAACCGTTGGCCGGGCTTGTGAAGTCGAACACTGTCGAGATGGTACAAAAGAGGGGATAGAGGGATGGGCACTATGTGCCTGACAGGGTGCGCACTAGCACTTCTTTCCTGGCCACCAACAGAAAAGGCGACATAGGTTTGATGTAATAGGGTGTAAACGGGCAGGCGACTTGAATAAGCCGGTAATGGTAAACCAGCATCGATATCTTGCTACTGGTAAAAAGAGGGGAACGATGGCTTACTAAGGGCCGAGACTATGAAAGTTATTTGAATTCCTGCAGGGTGTCATTTCATGATAATTCAAAGCATAGAGGGAACTGTTGTTATCAAAGCCGACAAATGATTGAAACACGCCTTTAGATTTTTATTGTCAGACCGATACGGCTTTCAAACGAAATATGAGAGTGGCAATTTTATAGAACCGAATCATGCACATAACTCATATTAATTTTACATAAGCAATTGATTTTCTTATATGATATTAATTTATAATTACTAATTACATACTAATACATGATAATATGTACGACTAAAAATAATTCTACTAATTTCTTGGCAATTTTTTTTCTCATGTTCTAGACGTAAAAGCATAGTCCAAACTTTAAGTTAAATTGAATTTTATCATTTTATGTGATACCTTATGTAATTTAAATAAGATATACTAATTATAGAATTATTTCGTTAAAGGTTGGCATGTACCTTTTATCATTAAAATTACAAGACATATTTAGTTTAGGTTTTTTTAATCTATTGTGAATTTGTTTGATCTACCTGCTGAATTTAAGTTGTTTTTTAGTTTTTATCAAGACTAACCTTCATTTAAATGTTACACTATGTAACTTGGCCGAAACAAACTGTGTTTTTGTTATAGTATTAGTTAGAATGAATGACAAATGTTACTAAGAAATATATTATTTTGGAATCTTCCCTCTACATCACCCCTAGTAACCCCTTTTGGCATATCTAAGGACTTGAACCCTTACGTCACAGGATAAGATTTGTATCCACATTTGCGCATCATTGACAACTGAACCCTCCAACACAATCTGGATATCTTTGCCCGAATGAGAGAGAGACAGAATAATAAAATTAGTGATGTAGCATCATTGCTCCGCTTATGACACCTGGATACGGGATTCAAATCAGGGATTCTGGTGCAACAATATAGGGTTTGTATTTATAAACGTAATTAGCGTTTGTCGAACTTGCAGGGACTCGAACCCCCCTATCCCTTCCGTCACAGGGTGAGATGTATATCCGCGTTTGCACTGTTGGATACCTCTAGACGTAGCACCGGAGAAAGTTGTCCATCCTCGGAGAGGGAGGTAGCGTGAATGAAAGATAACATCAAATAGATGCCTATTTACGTGGATCGGGCAAGCACCAATGCGGAAATAATATTATCGACCAATATGTATCCACCACATTTACATGTGACATGCCTCATTGAAGCGACTATAAATATACCATGAAATCATTACATTCGGTCATTGTAGTTAATAATTGAGAGCGATAAACATCATAATGAGTTTCGACGCGTTGGAAAATTGGCTAAATTCAGGTATGTTTAAAACGTATTGTATATTTTAATGTTTACTATTTTGCTTATTACGTCTTTGGTGTGTTGTGGTATTTGCTTTTTGACAGACTTTCAAGAAGAAGATGAACCTGCGGATTAGGTAATTCAACCGGTGAAGGCAAATAGCCAGAACCCGTTGGAGTTTTTTTTTTTAACAAGGATGGAATTTGCTTGACGGATGGCGACTGCTCCATGGGCAATTAGCGTCCTGCTTTATATTTTAGAGAAATGTTATTGTTTTTTCTACCACTATCGTAATTAATATGTATTTATTTAATTTCAGAATACTGGGAGCCGTACGAGCTGGTTTCAGGTCTGAGGGAGCACGTAGAACCCGCAGAGGGTTTAACAGCGTGGTGTGTGGGCACCGACCTTGGAGACAAGCAATTCGGCGATGGGTATCAACCTCCTAGATGCAGTCGGTGCTGAATCCAGCACCTATGCCTTCACCCCGCTACCAGGTACCACCCCTCAGAGTCCTACCGACGCCACTGGAAATGCTATCCCTGATGTTTGTGGTGAATTGGACCTGATAGACCAGCTGATATGTAAGTTTGCCATTCTACATTTTAGAACCGTCTACAAGTAAATATATTATAGCCACTAGTTTGGAAATAGACAGTTTATTACGCAAGAGTTATTTGCGTTCTACCTTCCCCCAAACTACTGTTGTTTATCCGCATATCTACTACACTTTTGTCAACAGCCCGTTCCCAAGTTCAAGCAAAAAAGAGAAAATTATAATTGGAGTCTTAGTCACGTTTGTATTGTGCTGGATCAATATTTGGCCATAACCTTAACTCGTTAGACATCATGTCTGTATACCTAACTATTGGTACCGGGTTCGATTCCCGACATGGTTAAAAATGTTGCTTTGGTAAATTATTAGTCATCGGAAAGGGATGTGTTTGTTTGTGGATGTTATAGTCTTGACATCAATGAATAATAGTGACCCGAGCTTTAGACTTGAAAACAATAATGGATATAAAATAAAGGGTTTTATTTTATTTATACCAAGAGATAACTTTATTCGGACCATTTAAATATATTATTTAAAGCTAGATTTCTTGAATGATTAGTGTGGTTGTGGAGCCTAAACCTTAACTCGTTCGATAGCATGTCTGCATACAAAACTATTGGTACCGGGGTTTTAGTTCCCGACACGGTTAAAAATGTTGCTTTGATAAATTATCAGTCAACGGACAGGGTTTGAGGATGTTCTAGTCTTGACATTTTATGAATAAAAAAGTTACCCGAGCTTTAGATTGGAAAATAGTATCTGTATACTAAACTGTTGGTCCCGGATTCGTTTCCCGACAAGGCTAAAATATGATGGCTTGATAAATTACCAGACAGTGGACTGGGTTTGTGGATGTTATAGTCTCAACAGTTAATGAATAAAGAAAGTGACTCAGACTTTAGACTGGAAAATAGTAACAGATATAAGTTAAATTGTTTTTATTTCATTTTCACCAAGAGTAATCTTAATTATGACCACTTTCGAACATCAATATCTATTTTTAGTAATTTGTGTGGAGACATATATTCTCCCACAGTATCTTATTTAAAGCTAGATTTCTTGCATGACTAAGCGTGGTTGTGCTCGCTTATCGGGCCAACAGATGGCGTTGAAAGCCAATTTCGACCATGTATAAGGTTTAAAAGAAAGGATTAATGTGTTTCAATGTGTTTTAAGCTCACTGATATTTCTTACAGGCATTCAAACATATACAGGCATAATAGTTAACAGGAGAATTTATAATTTTGATTTAGCTGATCATTTAATTGAGAGAGACAAATATCTATATATTTGCGCCTGATAATTTGTTTGTTTGTTTGTTTGTTTGACTCACCAAGGTCTCTGGTTCGATTCTCTGCATGGATAAAAAAGCAGATTTAACCCTTCATAGTGATAAATTAAATTCCTAGTCTGTATTTTATAGTTGTCATAGGGTTCAATTTTACTAGGATTAAAGTGTATTTATTACACACACTTTTCGAATGGTCTTGCGTTCGATTCTTGGCATGGATGAAAATGTAGGTTTAACCCTTCATAGTGATAAATTAATCTCCTGGACTGTATTTATAGCTATCCTAGGGTCAAGTGTATTTTATTACACACACTTTGAGAAGCGACCTGGGCTCGATTCCCTGCATGGTTTAAATTGTAGGTTTAAACTTTCACAGTGATAAAATACCCGCCCTGAACTGTATTTTGTTGATGAAGCAATTATTTTTAGGAAAAATTAATACAAAATTTATATATATAAATGAATACAATATAATATATATATTGTGATATCATTAAAAATTAAACATGCGTAAGTTTGCAGAAAATATGATTGTAACAATTATATTTCAAGTATTTACTTTGAAGTTAATTTGACACGTGATTGTGTGTTAAAGTTCAATTGAATGCTGAAAATGTCTGCTGCATCCCCCCGGGAGACAGTGCCCCTCACCAGTGGCACTGAGCCCCCTTCACCCCACCTCCGGTGCACCACCTTCGAGCCAGGGAGACGGTGTTCGAGCCCAAGCTGTGGTGAGGAAGACGGGGTCCACGGTCCTCCCACAACCTGTGGGAACGGTGACAGTGGGACGATCTTCGGTGTCACAGTTGGGAATTAGTGGCCCGGTAAACCAGATTGGTGTAGCTCCGTCCCAAGGCGTCCCTCTTTGAATCGTTGAGGAGAGAATTAAGCAATTGAAGTGTTTTTTTTGTGTCAGGCGTGAATTGATCATACAATTAGGGACGACAGAGAGCGATCGTGATGCTCAAACCTGGCTTGAGGATCAAATCAATGCTTTGCTAGGACGTTTCCAGGACCATGGATCTAGCACCGAGGATCACGTAGATCTACTATTAGTCAATACCAACTCCATGTTAAGACCTGTATTTGTCTCATTTAGGTGGGCAGATTAGCTTGACGCGCAGGCTGTGCTCTCTAATGTAAAACGAGTGTTACAAAGCAATGCTTCGTTCCTCAGTTCGTCCCCCTTGTTTATCAAGTTACGCCGCTTTAAAGAGCCATGTGGGAGGGGTAATAACAAATGTGATAAACTCTCTCCCGCTAGCACATATAGCCGTAAAAACCAAGGAAAATTACAATTCAAAATGGTGACACACTTTTCCTTGCCCGTGCATTGGTTGTTGCCAAGGGTGTGTGTGACGTTAAAAGAGAACCAGGATTCAAGGATTTGAACACCGTTAAACAAATCAAAATGGGTCGTCATATTAAAAAACTCAAGGCAGAGGAACTATGCTGTGATGTCCGTGTGAAACTCTTAAAAGGTGGTGGAATAACTGAGCTGAAACAATTTCAAACATACCTCTCCGAATACAAAATTGCCGTGTTCAGGGAACGTCGGGTGAGGCAGGTCCTATATGAGGGGCCTAATCCTCCCGAACATTCCGTTAAGGGCTAACTTGATTTGTATTTTCACGATGATATAAGAAAAACCTTTTGATGTCATATCATCCTTGACAGCCGCATTTAAGTGCTCGTACTTTTTCCACGAGTGCCGTGTACCGTTTTATCATAAGAACGAGCACAAATGTGAATCCACGTTTAAAAAGTACTACGCTAAGGCGATTTGCAGTGGAAGTCAAACTGTGGTATGTAAAGAATGCGGCCGCTGGTTCACAAACCAGTCATGTTTTGATAACCATAAACGTCCCAGTTTTTGCAGAACATTCCGATGAAAACTTTCCTAAGCCTATTCTCGCCCATAAATCATACAAGTAATGACGCTAATGTGGGAAGAACAAACATAAGGGAAGGTCAAGACGTTTGTGCCCGCAATGCAAAACCAGCGAAGCTGCTCGCCATCACCAGTATTTTCAACACTTTGTTTCCACTGGACGAAGTCAATGCCAAGCGAGTCATCGTTGGCATGAGTGTCAGGAACAACTCTACGCCCTATGTTAAGTTAGAAAAATGCAGAGGGACTCCTTCCGAGATATTTGGAGTGATCCTCCTCTAGAACTGTTTTGATATTTGGATACCCCTAAACGCTAATTATAGTAGTAGTGTGCTCGACCGTTCGGTACAGCCCTCGGGCTATATTTGTGACGCGTTGTTATTGCTAACAGTTGAGGAATTTGTAAACATCCTAACAAGTGAACATATAGTCCGTATTTGTGTATGAAGGGTGATATCTGAGTATGAAAAAACTATAGACCATTTTCTGTAGGAAGGGATAATTATAGTCCGTGTCCCCCCTCGAACCGATTCTCGAGAATTGATAATTGGTGATGAATTGTCGATGATCGAGAGGGTTTAAAACACGGATATTACAAAAATATATATATGCTAATTGGTGATTAATTATCAGGAAGCCCTCCCACCTACAGCGCCTGCAACATCCCTTAATATCGAAAACTGTCTATATTTAAAAAAAGTTCGTTCCCCCTATGATTGGTAATTGGTGATCGATGATCGATCGGCGCACGGGGGAGTGAATAAAACACGGATATTATAAAATATATATTTATTCGACGTAACTAAAAAAAATCCGTTCATATGAAAACCGGTCTATAGACCTCCAGACGCCTTGGATATGTTTATTTGACTACCTTTTCCAATATGACCTTGAACAAGTTTGTACTCGCTCCCCGGCTTTGTAAACATCGTGAACATATAGACCATTTTCCTTCCCCGCGGGGGTAACCCCCGGTTCAAGCTCTGTCCGCTCCACACCCCTTTATATGTTCCCTGGTGGTAGCGTCTAATAAAACACAGATATTATAAAATATACATTTATTTATTATACATTTTTACAGGAATGACGCATATATTCGTTTATACGTTTTTCTACAGTGTCTCTTAGATGCGTTAGTAAAATTGTTTTCAGTTCACAATCCAGCATGTAATAGTCCAAACCGACGACTTGGCACGTATAGTAGGTAGCACTGTGGAGATCCAGGTTTCTGATGTGCGTTTCCACCGTAGGTTGTTCTAGGTCGACGACATCCGCCGATTCGTCGCACACATCTACGACGAGTGTGTCGATCAGATCGTTGCAATAGCGTGCAACGGGTGTCGACCACATGTCCCTTCGGTCGACGGCGACGTCGATGAGGTCCCACACGTCACAAAGACGCGCCCAGCTAGGTGCTAGATAGGCGACCCATTTGAGTCCGGCGTCTTGTTTCTCGCTGATGACCATACGGTCACCGCACATGCGTCTCAGAGAGATTTCGTGATTAGTCAGACTAATCTTCTGAGGAGGTTGCGTGTTGTTGAAAAACTTTGATATGACCGACTTGTAGCTGCCCAGTTCTTGCCACTCTGTACGGTTAAACTCGGCGCAGTTCCCGCCGCATTTTTCTAGTTAGACATAGGGCGTAAAGTCGTTCTTGACGCTCATGCCAACGATGACTCGCTTGGCGTCGACTCCGTCCAGCGGGAACAATGTGTTGAAAATACCGGTGATGGCGAGTGGTTTCGCAGGCTTTGCGCAAACGTCTTGACCTTCCATGATGTTCGGTGGTTTTGACCGGCACACCACTGGGCCGCCCCTTTTATAGGTGCACGCCGATTGGACGCACCCGGCAGGACCCTATTGTCTTGAAAAATGTGTTGTAATATCTCACCACTTTAGCGTCGTTGCCTGCACGATCGGTGGACGAGAATAGGGCGAGGAAAGTTTTCAGCGGAATGTTCTGGCGCGATATAGAAGGTACATGAGACAGTATTGGCCGCAAACGTCTGAGGCGATGCTTTGAAGCTGTATCGTGTTATGCGACGTGCGATAAGTATTTTTGCGTATAAATGCCAGATGCGACTTTATACGCGGTGGAAAACCATAAATGTCAAAGTATTCTCCCGCGCCGTTCTTGTCGATAAAGATGGCGACCCAATGCGTCCCAGGTTTGGTGTGTGGATCGGTGTTGATGACTAGAGTGGCAGGTCGCGCTATTCTTGCGGGTAGTTGATCAGCAGGGAAAACACCTGACCGTACAGAACGTAACCACGGACTTGTTTTCAGCGCACGTCTTATGGTGTGCGTGTCCATCTTCAATCATCCAGTCTCGAAATCCCCAGACGATAGAGGGAGAGCAGAAATTCTATACACAACTATGTGCCATGCACATGGTGCGGCCCAATTTAAGTGTTTTCAGTGACGAACAACCTCTGTCGTACAGATCTACGATGGGTGTAGACGTGTATTTGGCTAGAAACTTTTTCTTTTCCGACCCCTTGACGTAGACGGTTTCTGCACGCGTTGTGGCGCGGGAGATGAGGGATTCGAGCAGGCTGTAATCCACATCACCGCTATCCCAGGTGATACCGTGCAGATTGTTTACTATATAGTCGGCTTTCTTTCTGGCATAGGTGGAAAGTTCTTCGATAGCGTATGGAGGTTTTAACACCCAATGTTGAAGTAATGTGCCGCATACAGATAAAACACTCAGTTCCTTGACGATAAACTCGTTGTCGTCGTCGATGAAGCTTTGGAAATCCACAATGACGTCAATGGCTTAAATGAAGGGGGTAAGGGGCGGGATGCCTTTTATATTAACTTCCATAATCGGTCACGACGTTTCTGTCCTTGTCGATGGTGATGATGTTGGCAAACTCCCCGTACACGATACAGTTGACGGTTTCGACGAGAGCTCGGGTGAAGCTCACTTCGATGCTCAGAGAACCGTGCCTCGTCAAATTCCAATGCGATGTCATGTGGGCGGAGAGATTAGGCGTGAGATCGAAAGCCATGAGATGATATCCCTTGGGGAAGGCTTCTCGTGTGATGTTGCATCCCTCGTTCATGAAATGGATACCCGTTCCAGAAAACAGCGTGTGGTAGGACATGACATAGTGTCCGTTTGAAAAATCTGGCTGTAACGGTTTCGACGGTACTTGTTCCCCGTACACGTACAGCGATAAATGGTTCATGCCGTAGGTTTGAAAGTTGAACGGGTTCTTGATGGCGTCTCCGAAGAACGCTGCGTTCAACACAAATCCCACGATGCACCGTTTGGGTAACTGTCCGGTGAATACGTTGTCCAGCGATTTCCCTTGCACGCCCGTAGGAATAGTGAGTGTTTTTACTTCCACACGGGTGATGGGATACTTTGCGGGACTGACGTTTAACGCTTTGGCGCGTGCCAACAGTATAGACGGTGCTACTTTGACACGCCTCACTAGAAGGTCGGATTCAACGATATGAACCTTAAAGTGAGGGAGTTAAGGGACCGCCATAAGACTAAACCCGTCTCTGGAACGGACCAACCTGACTCTGAGTTCGGTGTCGTTCAAAAGGTATTTCTCTTGGTTAAACACGTCACCGTGTAGATACCCCAAAAGATCCACCGTCTTACTTCTTTTTGTGGTGAGACTGCGATGGACCTCAAATCCTTTGTTGTTGGCGTTAGACTCCTCAAAGTTTCCGGGGGTGTCTGCGAACCACAAAACGCAAGTCAAATGCGTTCTTTTGGCTTCGCTGTTGTAATTGAGCAGCGTCTCGATGTACGCCCTATAGGTATACGTGTTGCTGGGCGGTGAGACCAGTTTTTGGTTTAAGAACACGTCCACCTGTGTGAATAAAGAATGCAGCCAATTGTTGACGGGGGCGATCTGATCCACCTCTGTGAAAGCGCCACCATTTGGTTTCATGATGGCCGCCCGGAGATAGAGCATAGTCTGGGAAAGATCGATATAGAACTCGCCTTGTCCGGTAACGGTAAATTCGATGGGTGAATCATCGGTGAGGGAAGATACAGGTTTGTACTGGAGCCATTGCCAGCTTTCAAGACTGGTTTGAGTGGGTGGCACGGAAAAGAGATCGAGTTCACTGCTGGCACACTCGCAGGACTGGGGGTATAGAAACGACATCTCAACTGAAATTATCTTTAGCTTCTTTCTTGACCTTTTTACGTCGGGTGACGACCTTAGAATGACGTCGTTGCTTCTTACGACGCCCTTTATAGCCTGAGCCGGTCATCAGCGTGTTGATCTTCTGTTCAGCCTTGCGTTTCAGGTTTGTTCCAGCCTCGCCAACACGTTGCCGTAGGGCCTCTTTGAAAGGACGCCCTTGATTTGCAACGTCGGAGAGCACGTCGATACCCGTATGAAGCGCCTGTTTTCCGATGGCCTTAGCGCCGCTTTTCAGCATCGGTACGACGCTTTTGAAAAGACCACTGAAAAAACTTTCTATCCCATGCCCGCGTTGATAGGGAACACCGTGGTAGATCGAAGATATTCCTGTTCCAGCCTGGTCGACTTAGCATATTTGGTAGGGACAGTTCATGTTGAGCAGCATCGAAAATGAAGTTTCACGCACACTTTTCCAAACTCGAATGGTACAGGTTCACCCATGTCTGTTCTTATATTGATTTCCAAGCTTTCAATTTCCCTTCTAAGCACGGGCATATAGTGCAACGGGTCGTAGCTAACTGTCTTATGTATGCCATAGAGATAGTTTACGTTGTTGATACCGACGATACGTAACAGCGGTGCCACAATGTCACCCACGGGCTGAGGCTCGACGATATCCGTGTAGATGTACATTTGCGAGGGCAGGCCTAGTAGAATGTTGGTGGCGTACGGAGACTTTGGTACTTTGATCAGATTAGTCTTAGGATCGAAACCGAGCTCTAGACTTAGTTGACTGGACAGCGTCACCAGCTGTATATTTGGTGAAGAAGAGACAACTTCAACTTTTTTGTTGGGGTTTGTGTACTTGAATACAACTCCAGAATCCCCTTTAAAAGCCTCTACATCGTTTAGAGCCTTGATCAATTCATGGATAGTGCTGTAGTTTCCAGCAGGGATATGATCCTTGAATATTTGTTCGACGCCGTTAGCGTCCACCCAGTTGTACCATACAATATTTTGACCCTCTGGGACGGTGGTGAAAGAACAGGGATATGGAAATTCGGCGAGAGCGACTTCCCACCGCCCGTCGAGTGTGAGACGGTAAGGAAGTTGCGTGGTGAAATTCGTGAGGGTATTTTTTGGGAAATATCCCATAGAGCTGTCGCTCGGTAAAGTGATGTAAAATTGGTCCTGCATGGTAGCGCGCTGACGTAACTGGCGGGAATCCAGGAATTAAACTTGGCCGGGTAACCTTTCCACTGCACGTACACTTTCTTTCTGGCGCCTTTACCCTTGACACGTAGTATTTTATCAACTTTAAAAGTATCAGGGAGACGTACGCGTTGCAATTCGGGTTCGTAGAAGGTTCCCTCCACCTCTTCGCCGTCAAGATCGGTGAGTCTGTAGACGACAGGTTGTCGCATCACGATACTGCTGACTTTGAAAATCTCTTCGCTCCAATTGCTCTCGTAGCCATTTTCAAACAGCATTTTGGATTTGCTAATACGCACCGTGTCGCTGACTTTGAGTTTCGGCCTGCTATCGGGATTTGGACGCCGCTTACCGTACAGATTATCTCTGACTTGAAGCACATTGGTTTCTGAAACGTCGGCGGGCGCCATCTTGACACTGGAATGTTTTGCGCCGTTGTAAGCGTCGACGAGATCTTGGAGGACGTCCACATACCGATACGTGTTGTTTCGGGTAAAGTAGCGCCACATGCGCCCTTTCAGATTTCTGTTGAATCGTTCCACGACGCTCGCCTTCACGTCTGGATTATTAGTGGTGTAGTAATTCACGTCTTTTCTCGCTTGAGAAATTTCCGGACTAGACGTGCCGTGAACTCTGTCCCCTTGTCCATCTGTAAACTTAGTTTGAAACTTTGTTCGAAAATGTCCTGAATGGCGTCTCTCACCACACTCCCCCTCTTGGACGGAAGCTTCCTCGCCCAGGCCATCTTGCTAAACACGTCGATGACGATGAGCAAGTACACGGCACCATCATTGTATTTGGCGAGACTTCGCATATCGTTGAGATCGGCTTGCCAGAGATCGTCAATGTTTGTCACCACATACCGATTGCGTGGAAACTTTTTTAGCACCGGTCTGTTTAGGGTATAAGCGTCCTGCGCACGAAGCCATTCTCTTACTTTGGCGGGATATTTCTTTGACGCCTTTATGAGCGACGCCGCCCCTGCAAACCCTGCAGGATGAGAAGGGTTGTAGTAGATGTCGTCCATTAAGCTCTAAACGGCAGCCACCGGTTTTCGTCCACCCTCTTTCTTCTTCTTCTTAGAGCGTTGCGACGGTGTAAGTGGTTGTGGTACGGGCGTCGGATCTCTAATGGGCGCCAAACGTTTCGGGTTCACAATAAATTCTTTCGGAACATTTATTTTTTGAAGCGCCGTGAGAAACTCTCGCCACCCCGTCGGTTCGCTGTGTCTTCTGGCTCTGACCAGATCGTTGATTAAATCCACGGTATTGGATACGCGGAGAGGCGTATCGTGAATACTCACTTCCCTTTATCGTCCCAAGAGATACCGCCTCGAGACTTAATATGTTCTAATAAAAGTTCAGCTTTTTTACGCGCCTGTGCCGGTACAGTATTAAGTACGGGAAGTACAGACACTTCAGGGGTGGTGGGGGTGGTATTTTCAGGCGGTGGAGGGTGTTGACTATAGTGCAGATAGCGCTGCAGCACTTGTTGGTATAGAGTCCATTTAGACTTGTCGTCGAGTTTTGAAGCGAGTATTTTTTCCATATCCTTGTCCAGCTCGGAGACCACTAGATTTTTGGCCGACGCCTCTTGTTGGTAGTGTTGTTCGTAACGGTGTAATGTTTCCGGGGACACCAATATCATCTTTTTCGTGTGTTCCATCATCTACTTGTTGAACAAGGAGCCGAGGACACCGCTGATTAACGGGGCTAAAAGTAACGGTAGGAACGCTCCGCCTTTCTGAACGAGTAGTCGTCTCTTCTTCTTCCAGTACTCTCCTCATTTGACCAGCTTTTGAAACACCTGATTGTGTGCACGTAACTTTGTCTTCTGCGCATTTTTCAGTGGGACCCGCCCTTTTAAAGTGTTGTAGGCACACTCGCAAACGGCATCAATCAGTTTCTTGTCGGCCGTTTTCAGCAAGGCGACGCGTTGGTGGGGGTTCATTCGATGCATCGCACTTAGCAGAGGGGCTTGCTTCAACACTTTGGGACTCATGCTTATGAAATGATTTGTAATCGGGAAGTGTCGGTGTTTTTATAACTTTTTCATGGTAGGTACACGCAACACCCGTCTTTGGTGCGGGTTCTATATCTGAACCATTTTGGTGTACCTTGTTTGAAATCTAACAAGATATAGCCGTGGGGAGTACTTGTAGCATCGGTGTAAGCCTCTTGTAAAACACGGGGGTTTTCAGGACATACCTGGCGTGCAAAGTGTTGAATCTGACCTCTATCTTGGGGATTTTTAAAAAGCACGATATAGTGTGCGTTTAAAGAAATGTCTCTTTGGCCCCTGCCCTGGTGGAATATATTTTGTGTAAGGTACATGACGCTAATATTTTGATGGTGGCATCCTTTGGTGAAAAGATCGACGACCACTTCGTTGGTTTCACGCATCAGGTCGTCCAGGATAATCAGCTGCGGAGAGTCGTTACATGTGTCATCCATTTCCGGTAAACCCTTACAGAATATGACTGAACCGTCTAGTTCGAATCCCGGTTGCCATAGTGAATAATACAAGGTGATTTTATCAAATTTAACGCCACACATTGTGTCCAAGTGACGGATAAAGTCTGCTACAAAATGTGACCTCCCGCAGCCGGAAGGGCCGCTGATGATGGCCGAAAATGGTTGTTTCAACTTGTCCATAATGTTTGAGACTGAGCTTATAAGCTATATGAGCTTGTATTTATAGGAGAGGAAGGGAGCGGGGGTGTAGACGTAAAAACACAAACATAACAATTTTTACAATATTTATTTGGTCATGAATATTTACAATATATAATTATTAGTATAAATATAACTGGTTTTGTTCACACACAGTGAATATTTACAATATGGGGTAAAAGTGGCCTCGGTACTAAATAAAAATAATACAATCAGTTTATCATATTTGACTAGAAAAAAAATATATATACAGACAATTTATTATAATTAAAATATATACAAATAAATAATTGACTAGAAAAAATCAGGTAGGCGGAGGATTGCACTGGCAAATAAAAAAATATAAAAAAGTAACCCGGGTGCATAAAAAAAAATGCTTGTTTTCATGCAGAAAAAAATATGAAAAAAAAATCTTTGAAAAATGGTATGTCGGTGGAACTCTCTAGAGTGAAAGAAAGTAAAAGGTGATTATTCGGCCCGTCTAAATAATCACCTTTTAATTGTGGCGAGCGAGTTTGCAAGGACTCTGATACCCAAACGGCAACGTATTATAATCATCGATTATCCGGCGTTTGGTGTACACCGGCCGGTAAACCCTGCTCTGCGAAATGGTACATACAGTCGCAAGACCTTTTCTTATAATTTTGTGCGGTATCTGTATGTACCGTTCCGCGGCCTGTTCGGTGACCATCGCTTTCAGAACGTCAAAATTAACGTCGTTCCGGTTGCCGTAGTTTATGGTGATCCCGCGAACCTTGCACACCGTTTTTGTTTTGGTGGGATCGCCACCGACACAAATCCGGTACGCGTAATTCTTGGGACCACCAGATACAAAGGCGCCGATGTAGCTTCCCGGACCGTAATCCTGAAGTTCGTCAGTGAGGTCACCTAAAAAGTCTCCGGTCGGTGGACTCTGATCGCCGGGGCGTTCCGTGAACAGAACGCTATCCGTGTCGTGATACAAAACGCGGTCCCCCAATTGTTCAAGGATGCCGTATAAGTGCAACCTAGCCATAGCAGTCGTGTAGCACTCCACCGCCACACTCGTGTTAGGGTTAGGGCGCAACGCGTCACGCGCATCCTTGTAATTGAGGAACATGACCTCGTCATTAACATCTATGAAGCTGTCCACGGTGATGTACGGATCCGTCAGGTACTTGTGGACGCCCTGATAGTCGTTGACAACGGCAACGTGTGGTAAATCGGGTCTTTGCCCAAACTTTCCCCATAACGAATTTAAAAAGAGTTTAGCCGGTGTGCGGAGACCGGGGTTTTTACACACGGAATCGAAATCGAGTTTTACCCCTTCCCTTTCCTCATAATTTTGAATGTAAGCTAACTTTTCCTCTCGTGAGGTGCACCACTCTGGCCATCCGCTGGCTTCTATTTTAATTTAAAAAAAAGTATCGATGTACCCGTGAAACAGGCCGCCAGAACGTGTTTGACGGTCGTAAACAGATACATCGTACTCCCACACTTCGTGCACTGCTTCAACGATGTAGCCTTTCTCAACGGCTTTTCGGATATCGTCAATCACCCAGACGCCTGTCAACCAACAATCTCTTTTGTCGTTGTGCCGACACGCGTCTTGGTTTTTCTCCTCCCCGCATTTCCTGCACAAGATGAACATCAAATTGTCGTGCATCCGTGTAGGCAATTCGGGCAAGAATAAATCCCGCAGAGGCGTCACTCTAACTTTGGCTATGCCTTATACTCGATCTATAGCGGGACAATTTGGCTCCAAGTGAATTTTGTGGTGGCCGACGGGGTATTTTTTGTACTTGCAAACGTACGGATACAACGAACACACGTCCAAGTACTTGATCTTCTCTCCACAAGAAAGGTCAGCTTCGTGGAAGAGTTTGATACAATTTGTACGCCCGCCAAAGAATGCATCCCTGGGGCTGAGGGGCTCCTTGGTATACACCTCGTGCCGGAGTACAAATCGTTGCAAGTCCTTGTCTGTGCGTTTCATCGCGTTAAAAGTACACTCCCACATCTCTACGACCGTGTAGCCGGCGTTCTTAAATTTCTCCAAGCAGGCCATGGTCGCTTCAAAGCGCGTCTCCATGGTCTCGTGGCGGCTGTTTTTGATAGGGTGGTCCTGTCCGGATAACAGAGCGGGCACCCGTGCCAATAACAGTTCCAGAACTGGAAGACGGTGGTGGTATCTCCAGCTTTAACAACGCCGTCTACACGTCGTCCTAACACGTATTCCTCGCGGCCGTTACCCGCATGAAGGATAGAGACACCGCGTTGATGGGCCTCCCAGCAGAGCCATTGTACGGCGACGTGCGACTGTTGGTCGCACACCGGTAGCCACCATTAGGGACAATACCGACGGTATTCTCCTTAAGATGGCTTCGGCGGTAAACCAACATGGCCGCTCCAATGATAGTACACGACTCTCTGAAAGGATCCACCTTTACTTTCTCCACGAGCATGTCTCTAAACTTTAGGCAGGCCTTCCGCAGGATCTCTACGTCTTTCACGCAATACAGTTCCAGCTCGCGGTTAAAATCAAAGACGTAATTTTCTTTGACCAACGCGTCATACCACTTCTCAAAGCGCTCCTTTCCCTCGACCGACATCTCGCCGACGCCGTAGTCCTCCTTTGGCGGCAAGGGACCCCTATACCCCGCGTTTTCTTTTTTGTTGAAAAAATGGGGGAAATGTCCCTTGGCCAAAGACTCGTCCAAGCCGAACGTTTTGGGCATCTTGGACAACGACATGGGGAGAAAGTTCAGCGAGACAATAAAGTGGAGCGGGCCGTAACGCATGGACATGATTTTCCCACCGTTCATGATGAGCTCTGGAGTCCATTTTTTCACCTCCATCATATATTTTAAAATGAAATTTCCATCATAGCCCTTGGCATTATGGGCTAGGAGGGTGATGTCTTTAAATTTTGAAGCTTTAATTTGCTCTATAAAACCGAAAAATTGGGCCATTGTGGCATCACCCTTGAATATGCGAGTCCTATCGCCCCCACAATCGGTGCAATGATTGTCATTTGCATCTATATGAAGACAGGCCTTGCAAAATGCCTGCACGACACAAAATTTAGGTTCGTGCAGGTAAGTGTTGACCGCACCTTGAAGAGGCGTTTCTTGTCTGCATTCAAAATCGTAAAATACAAACATGAAATTGCTCTTTTCCAGCGTCGGCTTGGATGGGGCCCGCTTCATATAACAGAAATAGCCAAAAGGGCGATGGGTCTCGCATACTCTACAAAAAGTCTCATAACACCTGTGTGAAAATCCTGCTCTTTCCAAACTGAAAAATTGTCCACATACCTCCAAACCTTTTTGACGTCACAGACCGACATGTGACCTCTGCAAAAACCGGGACGTTTGTGGTTATCAAAACACTGCTGGTTTGAGAACCGACGCCCGCAATCTTTACAGGTCACAGATCGACCTCCACTGCAGACCGGTTTAGCGTAGCATCTTTTGCACGCGGATTCGCATTTGTGCTCATTCTTATGATCAAATGGCACACGGCACTCGCGGCAAAAGTACCCGCACTTAAACGCGGCTGTCAAGAATGTTATGACATCAAAATGGATTTGCTTGTCGTCGTGAAAATACAAATCAAGGTAGCCCTTAAAGGAATGTTCGGAGGGAGTAGGCCCCTCAAATAGGACCTGTCTCCCCCGACGTTCCCTGAATACGGTGATTTTGTATTCGGTGAGGTATGTTTGAAATTGTTTCAGTTCGGTGAGCCCACCACCTTTCAAAAGATTCACACGGGCATCACGGCATAGTTCCTCTGCTTTGAGTTTTTGAATAGGACGACCAATTTTGATCTGCTTAAAGGTGTTCACGTACATGCATCCCGGTTCTCTTTTAACGTCACATATAGCCTTGGCGACAACCAATGCACGGGCGAGGCAGAGTGTGTCGCCATTTTGAATAGTAATTATTCCTTTATTATAACGGCTATACGTGCTAGCGGGAGCGAGTTTATCACATTTATGATTACCCCTCCCGCGCGGCTCTTTACAGTTGTGTAACTTGATATACAGAGGGGATGAAGTGAGGAACGAAGCATTGCTTTGTAACACTCGTTCTACATTAGAAAGCACAGCCTGCGCGTCAAGCTGATCTGCTCGTCTAAAGGAAACGAACACGGGTCTTGACGAGGAGTCTGTGTTGACCAATAGTAGACCTACGTGATCCTCGGCGCTAACTCCATGATCCTGGAGACGTCCAAGCAAAGCATTGATTTGCTCCTCTAGCCAGGTTTGAGCGTCACGATCGCTCCCCGGTGTCCCTAATTGTATGATCAATTCACGACCGACATAAAAAAACCGCCTCAATTGCTTAATTCTCTCCTCGACGATTCGTAGAGGGACGTCTTGAGGCAACGCTCCTCCTACCTGGTTTACCGGGCCACTACTCGGTGCCGATGATGGCCCCGCCACGGGTTGCGGGGACTCCGTCTCCCTCGGGGTTCGAGCACCGTCTCCCTGGCGTCGAGGCGATACGGCAGCGATGGTTGTCGGTGGGCTGCCATTTTAAACATCCATTTCAACTATATCACACGTGTGTAATAAATACAAAGGTTAAACACACATGAATAGGAATCGAACCCGGGACCCCCCTTCGCAAATTGTGTGTGTAATAAATACACCCTAGGACTTACAATAATTTATTATTTGTAAGAATATATACTGGCTGTTTAGAATATTCATCAGGTTGTTAAAGAAAACCTTACACGACTTGGCGTTTGTAGCTAACTGTTTAGAATATTCATCAGATTGCTTAAGAAAACCTTACATGACTTGGCGTTTGTAGCTAACTGTTTAGAATATTCATCAGATTGTTAAAGAAAGCCTTACAAAAATTTATTTTTTAATTACATGACTTGGCGTATGTAACAAACTTTTTAGAATATTCATCAGGTTGTTAAAGAAAGCCTTACATGACTTGGCGTATGTAACTAACTGTTTAGAATATTCATCAGGTTGTTAAAGAAAGCCTTACATAACTTGGCGTATGTAACTAACTGTTTAGAATATTCATCAGGTTGTTAAAGAAAGCCTTACATGACTTGGCGTATGTAACTAACAAACTGTTTAGAATATTCATCAGGTTGTTAAAGAAAGCCTTACATGACTTGGCGTATGTAACTAACAAACTGTTTAGAATATTCATCAGGTTGTTAAAGAAAGTCTTACAATAATTTATTTTTAATTACATGACTTGGCGTATGTAACTAACTGTTTAGAATATCCATCAGGTTGTTAAAGAAAGCCTCACATGACTTGGCGTATGTTTAAACCCACATTTTAATCTATGCCCGGAATCGAGCGCGGGACCCCTGACTCAACAGACTTTAAATATAATTGTTCCAAACATACGCGTTAACAAAGGTTAAACCCACATTTTCAGCTGTGCTTTTAACGTCAGATTTGTTGGTTGGTACGATATAAATACTCCCTCGTCCCATTGCTAATGACTGGGTTCTGCCTCTATCTCTCTCTCTCTGTTGCCCTGCAGCCAGTTGTAGCGAGGAAGTCAAATAAGCTTTCTATTTACAAGTATAGTCGATACTCACATAAGAGTTGATCTAGTAGCTCAAGTTCGGTCAAAACACCGGCATGAGGGATGGCTGCCGTGACGTCGGTTTGAACCCCTAGCGGCGCCTGCACACCATCCCGGATCTCCGGGGCTAGCCGCTCGAGCTCAGCCAGAGTGGCCGACACGTCGTCCATCTTTTGGGCTGGTGGCGACAGTGGTGCAGTGTCCAAAAATCTGAAATTAAATAAATACATATTAATTACTATCACAGGGGCAAAAAACTACACACCAATCATGCTCAAATTTAAAGCCGGAAATTACCCGCCGTGCAAACCCCCTCATTGGTAAAAAGCCCCAACAGATCTGGAGACCGCGTTTGAATAGTTCCTGCAGGCGCCGGTGTTGTGTCTTCTTGAAAGTCTGTAAAGAGCAAATACCTCTGTACACCAAAGACTTTTTATCATGTAAAATAGTTACCCATTAAAATATACAAAACTTTTTAAACTTACCGAAATTGAACAAGTTTTCAAGATCGTCAAAACTCATCTTGATGTTTATAGGATGAAATCACAAATTATATTGAACGAGTGTAAAGATCTCGAGGTCTATTTATAGTCGTTTGCTTTGTTACACAACCACGAAAAAACAGGGATGTTTACAAACTCTCACGAAGTCCTCGCCAAGGTTGTTGTGAGGCAATCAACATATCCAAGGTGACTGGAGGGCTATAGACCGGTTTTGATATGAAGGAACTTTTTGAAAATATAGACAGTTTACGATATTAAGGGATGTTGCAGGCGCTGTAGGTGGGAGGGCTTCCTGATAATTAATCACAATTAGCATATATATTTTTGTAATATCCATGTTTTAAACCCTCTCGATCATCGAAAATTCATCACCAATTATCAATTCTCGAGAATCGGTTCGAGTGGGGACACGTACTATAACTATCCCTTCCTACAGAAAATGGTCTATAGTTTTTTCATACTCAGATATCACCCTTATACACAAATACGGACTATATGTTCACTTGTTAGGATGTTTGCAAATTCCTCAACTGTTAGCAATAACAATGCGTCACAAATATAGCCCGAGGGCTGTACCGAACGGTCGAGCACACTACTTATAGTTTTCCTTACCTATAATATTTTTAATTTAATTTTTCCAGAAGATATTTAAAGTGGTTTTCCCCATGGCAAATGTTTAAATGTTTATGCCCAAAATCTATTTATAGTGGTCCTCACCTTTAAATTCTCAAATGATTGCAAATTTTCAAGAAAATTTACCGGGATTTTTCCCAATTTTACTGGTGAGTGGCCACCCTTAAAATATTACTTGTGGTATATCCCTCACAATTATCTACAAATAACACTCATATCACCTGACAAAATATTACTCTAGCTCTATCTCTCACAATTCATTACAAGTAACACTCTTAATTCACGTCCTAACAAAATATTACTTTGGATATATACCTCGCAATTGATTACAAGTAACATTGTTAAACCATTTATTGACAAAATATTACTTGATATAGGTTAATATATCTGTTGCCAGCAGCATTGTGTTGTTTTAATCTCAAGCAAGTTCAACATACCTACATCAACTCTCTTTTTAAAATAGTTCAAGTTTTGGAAAAATCACTTATCACACTTCTAAATTTTACTGACCAAAAACCAAATAACTTCTACGTTATTTGTGAGATAATTACTCCCTAGGTTTGCATTTTAATCAGAATCTTTAGATCCAGTTTTGAAAAAAAAAATGCATTAAAAAATCTCTCATTTGTAAACTATCCTAAATTTAAGGCTAGGGTCAAAATAAAATAAACTTGTTGAGATATTGCCCTATAACTTACATATATCAAGTTTGAAAAAATCAATCAAACAGTATCCGATCCGTGGCCAGGGACAGGTTAACAGATAGCATGGGGACAAACAGAATTGTGAAAACTAGTTTTTTGAGTTCGAGTTTATAAAAAAAGTAAAAATTCATCAATATCGTGAAACATTTTTTTTTCAAGATTACAATACTTTATCTTGATATTAGTAAGTAAAAGAGTGATTACCCTGGTATGTGTTGGACACTACTCAGACAAAACCAGATTCTCAATAGGACTAACATGTCTCTTTACAAACATCTTATGAGTGTCTGTTTAAGTATTTGCGTAATTTCACTTAAACAATCTGGCTGTTATGCAATCATGTGTAGTACATGTATCCACTCTCTAACACCAACACTTGCTTAGTGAGGAAGTAGACTTGATACTTCCTAGTTTATAAACTAAACATTTTAATATGACAAAGTTTATACTATGCTTCGTAACCTTGAATACAAACACTTGAACTAAGACGCTTTAGCTTTTACTCTTTGAAACACATTTATTGTATGTTAGTATTTTTTTAAATATATTACTAATCTAGACGCCTACTACATCATGCCTGTTCCATTCTATCTTGGTCCATAAAATTTTACCCTTTCGTTAAACCAGTGGTGTGCCTGGACATTTCCATCAGGGGGGCCACTAGGATTTTACCAAGCTCCCTCCCATATCATCGTCTGATATTTATTTAAATAAGATTTCTCTAAAAACTATTTCGAGCTTCCCACCCCCAGATAAAAAAAATGGATTCCTCTCTCATTTATTTGGAGTTATACTTATATGGATTTATTTTAATTATATGCTTCTAGAATCTATAGGTTAGCTTCATAAATATTTTCAATTGTATTTAGAGTTCAATGTGTTCTTCTCCCAACAAATAGTTAATTTTTACGAGTTGTTTTGAGGTAATGCATTGCTTACCATCACAATTGTCACAAAAATAAACCAGAGTAAATTCAAGACCATTTCTTATTTCCTTTTCTAATTTATAGTGACCTAACATACATGATTTGGAGTATTCATCTAATTTAATGATCTGTTTAGAAAAAGACATTAGGCTACATCAATAATTCGGTGACCTGTAGTGGAAGAATCCTGTGTTCTTTCAACCTTTTAATATTTTCTATAGAAAGTGGTGGTAAGGTATTTTATTACTATATTCATATTTTGAAATAGTGTTTTCACTAACGAGTGAAGGATGTTCCACATTCGGTAGTAGATCCTCTAATTCATCATCTTCATCAAAAAAGTATGTGTCTGCCTGCATATCTTTGGAATTGGAGGTTCCTGCAGTTGGTGTAAAGTCTTCACTTTCTTGGGCGCAAGTCCTAAAAACTATTAAATATATATATATAGTTATTTATTTATTACAGAACGTCTTACCATTAATCTAAGCTATTCGCATTTAGTTATTATAATAGGGTAAGAGTGAGTAAAGTAGATTAGAGAGGAAAAGTACCGCTTTGTGTGGAGGAAGCGTGGGAAGCTGTTACTAAAAGAAGCTTTAGTAGATTACACCAAGTCGGAATTCAAACCTTGACCTCCCGCTCACTAACAAACCAGAAAGTTGTGTAATTTACTCGGCATGCTTACTGATTAGGGTTATAATCACTAACCCATAACTTATAAATTATATTATAATACAATCATCACCTTATATTTTGTGTATATCTAAGGACTATTTTAAACTTTAGGTAGCCAACACACTCGATTACAAAAACTTGCCATCATTTCCGTTTAAACCAATTTAACGCGGCCACATTTCATGTACAAGACTGTAATTTTTTTTTTTACAATTTATTTATGAACATAAATATATTTGGCACATTTTTGGCATATTCGTAGAATTTTTTTAGAAAATAAACAAATAAAATACGCCTACATATACTTTAACAAACACAAAATACAAATATTAGTTGTAATATTTTCAAACTACAGTTAGGCCTACCTTTTAAGTGATTCAAATTTGTTTCCGGTTAATTATGATTCTTCTTTCTGGATTCTCCATCTCTTTAAATCTCTGGATTGTTTTCTTCTTTTGAAAACTTTACTTGGAAATGAACGAGGCTTAGACATTTTGTACCAGTAAAACTCACATAAAAGTTGATTAATATCAAGACCATAGTCGGGAAATTTTATGAACAATATATATTGCTTTATTTATGGTTTAAACAATACCAAAATTAATGTACAAGTACAAATTAGGGGGCTCTGTTACCATAAAAAGCACTTCAGAGAGCATCTAGAGGTGTGTATAATTAGAATTTTTTCTAGCCTTCGGCAGCTATGGTGTTAGGTTGCCATAAAAATACTTTAGAGAGCTTTAGAGGTGTTTAATATTTGATTTTTTTCTAGCCTATGGCAATTATGATGTTATGTTGCCATAAAAAATGCTTCTAGAGGAGTTTAATACTTAGAATTTGTCCTAGCCTCCATCAATTGGGGGATGCCCCCTTCACCCCCCCCCCCCCACCTGAAATTATTTGCTGGCTACGGCCTTGATTAATATAATTTTAGTTATGCCAGTTAAATGGTAGCCTACGCTCAAACTAAAATATAAAACTAAACAATGTCAAAGAATACTGGTAACAATAGACTGTACAGCTTTCACACATTAAATAGCTAACAGGCAATAACAGTCTAAAATATCAGAATATTACTCTTCGTATGTTTTTGTACCTCAATACTTTTCTCAGCTGGTTTTGAAAAATTTGCTAATGATCTTCATCCCCCTCATCACTCCCCGCCGCCCACACTGTCAATCAAAACACAAGCGGTCACTCCTACCTGTGTTTGGTTCTCAACGGTACGGCCCGGTTTGGCTGTATTTATTTCTGTGAAAATCACGTAATTTCTGTCTATTTCCTATCCAGTTTTTAAAATATGATAGTAAGATTGTATGAAAAATGTCAAATGAACCGGTATTTATTGCTTAATATGGAGAGTTAAATTTAATTTCAAAATACAAAGTAGTTTTCTAATAGGAAATTTATTTGTAAATGAATGAGAAAGTCTGCCACCGATTCAGTTTCATTA
Source organism: Timema cristinae (assembly GCA_039000515.1). NCBI lineage: Eukaryota > Metazoa > Arthropoda > Insecta > Phasmatodea > Timematidae > Timema > Timema cristinae. Next base: position 2,590,170 of record JBCFYV010011135.1, on the reverse strand, counting down.
TTTATTAAATAAAAATTAATATCTTGGAAAATATGGTACAGACTGTGCCTAAAATATGTTTACCATATAGTGCTATACTATCCGTACATCCACAAAAAAATTTAAGGCTTTTGCTTGTATTTCTTAATACTTGGATACGAATTAGTATTATTAAGTTATATTAATCAGTATAACTATTTAATCAAAAAATACATAACGATTTTGCTCTATTATTACTTATTTTAATATTTTTATTCTATTAAAAAGACTCACAACCATAAAAATAAGAAAATAAAATAAAATATTATCACTCTTGCACAGCCTTAAGTTCAGTAAAAGTAATTAAGGTTTGATAATGTTCAGATATATAAAGCATTTTTTTTCGTTAGCTTATAATAAGTACTGTATGTCAGTTGTGTATTGACTTTTAAATTACTGAATTTTCAAAACAAATAAAAACACATTCCCATTTTTTTCAAACAACTGCTAATCAATTTTCTTCAAAGTAATCATTTTAATCATCTTTCTTTAGAATATATAGACACTAAAGGTGATATTAAAACACAAATATTGTGAGAGTAGTATTAAATCATTAAAAGTGCATACCAAAGTAGGTAACGAAAATACTAGAACATGTTTGAGTCTACGATAAATATATTTTAGGCTCGTTAAGTGAAATCATGTAAACACTATAATTTCTTGAAATATTATCCATAAACAATTTTTTTAAGTTAAGCACCATAGATTCAGAATAAGATCAACACTGTTAAATATGTTTTTACAATTTATTTAAAATGTTTTTTTTTAACACATTCCCTTGTTGGATGACTCTCATGAGTGGATGAGAGTTGTGCCTGCAGAATATAATCTCCAGCCCTAGAATACACAGGGAGGCTATCATAGCAGCCAGCAGTATAAAGAACAACATCCTCAAGTTGTAAAGTCGTACATTTGGAACAACTCCTTCTTGATTATCTCCGGTAGTTGTCCTCTCTTTGTGGTAGATCATGGTCCTCTGCAACAGGCCAAATTCTCGAAAGCGGTATATGCTAAAAAATATAATTATTATGAATCAGATTGTTTATGAAAGTTAATAACAGCCATTCATTAAATGTACAAAATACTAACCTAGCGAATGCTGGAGATTTTGAAAATTAGAGATTCTCTTGAGACGAGATAAGGATAGAATTATCACATTTTCTCACAACATTAACAATAAATAGAAAACATTGGTTTACAGGAGCATTTTAAATGCACCATATTAGGCCAGTACATAAGCGTGATAAGGTGGCAAAACGGAATATGAAGCTTAAAATGTGTGTACTTATATTAAAAACTTATAACAATCCGTAGAGTCCAACAAAATTATCGATGGGGTAAATCCGTAATGGCAGGAATTTGACCGGCATATTGATTTATTTGTTTTTTAATGTCTAGTGGTTAAACTAAAGTAGATTCAAAGATGTAGTTTGCATATAAATGCATTTATACAGTAGAAAAAAGTTATATAATAGAACGTGTGAGCACGACATGGATGTATACCAATCTACACTCTATTTACTAATACATTATACTGAGGCAAAAGCTTAAACATATATTCAAATAGGGTTTTCTTTAGCCATGAGGGATAGGATCAAAAATGTTTCAATAAACATTATAGAGCGTTATAAATTAAGTATGAATATCTCGAAGCAAAAAGTCGTGGATTGTGGTGTGAGCATAAGACACGGGAAAAAATAAAGAAGTTTGGTGACCTCCCGAGCAGATCATACTTGAGAGCACTTAAGACGTGGCATGTAGCTTTTTGTTTTCAATTTTAAAAATAATTGTTCATACATAATAATGTTTAAAAAAAAGCATAGATAACTTTAATAGTTACCATTTAATAATTCAACAAGAACGTCGTACTTGGCGGGGAGGAGGTATATCGATTACCATAACAGTGTTCCGGTGGTGATGTTTTGTTGAGATCTCCTCTTCATAGTCATCCACTGCATCTATGATTTATTTTTAACTGACTTCAGTGTCTTTTTCCTGTTGCTTACACACTTCTATTCCACATATCCCACACATATCTTTGCAGGGGAGGCCGTAATGACGACATTCACAATTTTGCTTACAGATGGATTTGCAATTATATAATATAAGTCGAAGAAGACACTCTGGGGCAGGTAGTAAAGTGGTTGGCACTGGGGAAAGGTGTCCTTCTTTATACACCTACCTCCATTTATTTAAACCTGGTATAAGGCTCGCATACTGGGGTGTATTGCAGAAGATGTTGGTGACAAAATTGATCTAATGTCTGTTCACGGTAGGAATTGACTTCTAAAAGGCCTTTTTCCCTACCATAAATCTATTAAATAGTAGGATATTGGTAGGAAAAAAGACCTTTCAGAGAGTAATTCCTACCGTGAATGGAATATAGATCAAACTTGGCGCTTACTGACTGCTTTGCAATCGTACTAACGTAAAGTCTGTATCGTGTTTTGTCTTGGACATCGAAGGCGTTACCACCATACATACGAAAAGTAAAATGTTATCCTGTCCAAAACATGTCATCTGCAGTGGATGTCCTTTCATTGAAAACCAGCAATTCTTCTCTCCGTCTTACCTCTTCTTCATAAAACATTGAGATCAGTCCGTGTTCATTTTTTGAACATTGATATCACATCCCGTTATTGCATGAATAAATATAATATTTTAAATGACATATTCTAAAATTGCTGAAGGTTCTGAATACTGAAAATTTTTGTTTGGCATGCTTGTGAAATTGGACCAAAAATGCTGACATCTGGGATCAAAAAGTAACACAATTAGGTCGGTGTAGTTTCCAACCACAACTGATTGAAAGCCTCTCCGTGCTAAATTTATGTCTGTGTTCACTATTATTGTGTCCAGATCATCGGGAGCTTGGAAGATTTTAAAGTAGGCAAATCAACAGCAAGAAGATTTATGAAACTGGTCTTTTTGATAAATTTAAAAGAAATTCATGTTACAATGTATTTGGTATCGTTGTAGGACTAACAGTAATTTCCAATGTTCCTTGTCCGTATCATGTGTTTGATGTATTTTGAACTGGCTCCAAAATTGTATCAATCGAACACAACATTACTACTTGTTCCCGAGTTCTTGATTACAAATTTAATTAGCGGTTGCAAATTTAGAAGAAAGTAGCCATTTTTGGGCAAACTACTCTGTTATGCAAATCACCATCATCTACAACAGATATCGGTTAAGCTCCAAGGCCAAATATTTTTAAACACATCCACCAGAAAATACTTTCTACCCCATTAAAATAAGGGCAGGTGTGAATATAAAATACGATTAGGTGAAAAAGCTAATTATGAACTACTACCATATTCTGTCCATCTATCTTTATAGTTCTGCTCATAGCTGCAGATTGTTTACTTTGTTTTTGCGCTTAAAGTGGGCCTGGGTGAATGACTTTCCAACAATAGAGACATTACCTATATTTTCAGCCGCACCACAGTTCACAGATGAGTGTCCTGCTATACCATTTCTCAAAGCAACCAGGATTCTGGGAAGGCTCTTATATGGAGTGTGTTGCCTTAGCCATTTCATGAATCTCTCTACCTCTGTACTATTGCAACATTGACGAGAATATCGCAACTCAACGGGCTGATCATAATTTACCGGAACAACGTCACAAAATGGTTCTACTGCTTCTGTCACTTGCATACATGCAGGCATTGAATTCACTCAAAGAGACAAGCAGGGAACTGTCACACCTCGCCCATAAGTTAATCCTCCTTGAGACTTCAGTGGCCTCATCAGCACTTGTTCAGTGACCATATTGGTCCAGTTCCACGCTAAATCCTTTTTGTTCTATATACTATAAAAAAAACCTTCATTGATAAATTTCTTTAAGTCTATTGTTTACAGGTTTTCTTTCAATTCCATCATGTTTAGAAGTTATACATGGGCTGATTTGGCGTAATAAATATAACTACATACCCATATACATGCAAGTGTGGTAGCACTGTACTGCATAAAGGTGCAAGTACCAATCACCAATTTGCTCTGCGCTTATAAATATGCGTATTATTTTAACTTGTTCAAAGTAATGAAAGTATTGCAGTCAATGATTAATTGATTCTTTTATTCTCTGTTATAGTAGAGAAATGATGAAAACCACTTAAATACGGGTCACATGACTTAAGATCGAAGTCTTACTACACAGTAGACTGGATTTATCACTGCATTTATTAACGAAAATATTATTTGTATTCAATCATTGATTCGTTTTTCACACAACAAAGCTACTTTATTCTTTTACCTCTAAAGTCGTTGCCTGCTTGACTACTGACTTGCGATTTGTAATGATTCTCATTCCCAAACACGTGTTTCCCATGAAACAACACTTAGTTTTAAAATTAAAACATGACTCTACTTTTCTAAGAAACTGGCCAGAATTTTATGCCTGAGAAGTGTTTTCTACCCTCCAAGTCTAATCCCTTCTACAATTTTAATGTTGTTTTCTCTTCTTGTGATCATGATAAATTGTATAAATGTACTAAGGATGATCTTTATGTTTTTTTAACGTTCTTCAACTTTTTCGAGATTATTTTTTTCATCCTATTTAATTTTTATTAATAATCACAGCTTCTGAACTAATATTTTATCGTTTACTCGGTACAAACAGTTTTAAATAGGCTGTACTATGTTGTAATAATATGTCTTGACAACACACAACACACACACACATATATATAAATTCATATTATCAATTATTTAATGAGAATTTACAAGCAAAAAATATCTTTCTATCACTTTTTTGTTCGGTCACTTTATTCGGAAAAAATTCAATATGGTGGGCCATTTTCCGCTATAGAGGATTTTCCCCTCCTGAGATTTTGTAGGACTAGACAGATTATTATTTCACTGGCCTCATTTATATAAATACACACATTTTCTACTTGATATTCCATTTTTCCTTCATTTAAGCTCTTAATGAATATTTTTACTGTGCTATATATTTATAGTTAACCTATCAAAATGTATAAGACTTAAGTTCCCCTCGAAAAATATTTTGATATTTGCTTTCAAGCCAGGTTAGGAACTGCTAGACAAGTGCATAATGTCTGGTTTATGATACTGCTAAATAAAAGTCATTATTAAGTAGCTCGTAGTTAAAAACCTACTCGTCTTAAATTGTATAATAATCACAGTTTTTAATTAAAGAAGAAGAATTTGAAGATAATCTTGAAGCATTTTTAATATTATTTTTAAGATAAACACTATAGGGCTGGATTTGGATTGGTTGATTTTCCCTTGAAAGCCACGTAGTTTACAAGTACCCCCCCTACCCCCCCGGTTCAAGGGAGAGGATTCTCCGTTTTCAATAGTCAAGGGATGAAGATGAGCAATAGGTTTTACAGCTATGTTCTAACAGTCAACAGAAAAAGAAATAATCCAGCACATGTCATGACAGTTTTGTTTCAATTAACTTTCAAAGGAAGCTTCAACGAAAAGTCTAATTATTAAATGTGTGATATTTATTTAATAAATAATAGATTTGGCAACCCAAAGCGCCTGTAATGACCTTGATTTAACCCCTAAAGAATATTTGAAAGCATTGACAATATTATTCTCTTAATTTTATATATTACACATATTTTGCTTTTATTTGAATTTCATATTTTATTATTTCATGCCTAAAATTCTTCTTATTCTATATTATTCCTTTATAATAGTCACCATATTCTAGCTAAGAAGGTATCAGCTGTTTTTTTACTAAGTTAACACCCTGAAGTTAGAAGGCATCAGCTTTTGTAACTAACTTCAGTGTGTTTGAGGCAGTTGGGTAATATTTGACACGTGTTTTAAAGGCAGCTTCCAGTTCTAGAACCTCCTAGAGCTTTGTTCTAAAATGTTTTATTGGACTGGGTAGCCTGGAGTTTGTATCTGCTCTGGTACTCTTTGGTCTGAAAGGACGTGTTTTGAGATGTGCAAGTATTAAGTGCGCAACACGTTCACAAAGGAACATGAAGATTTATTATCGAAAGAATTCAAGGCAATCCTGCGTTTAAATATATCATACATAAAATATAAATATAATTCAAGTAAGTGAGGGTGTGTTAAATAATATATTTTTACAAAAGTGCGGCACTTGGCAAAGTAATCATGATCATTTCCATAAGCACGTAGAAAGTCTAAAATTATTGAATAATTCACTAGTAAACTCATTTCTGACAATAATCGTTAATTATACAAAATTCCAAACTCAACCTCTTGTATAATAATGATAAAAATGGGAAGAAAGACACGCTGTAAACAACGCCGCAACGAGTACCTCTAATTATGGGACATTACAATACAGAGTGCTATGATATGAGACATAACCTATATCTCCATAACAAGGGACCAATATTCGTAGTATAACATAGGACGTACCAAGTGGGCCAGAGTCGGACTATTTCATGTGGCTACCATGTGTGGCAAGATACGCAGTATAACACGTTCCATTGGAATATTCTATTATCAAGTATTTCTGCATTCGTATAGGTTAGGGGCTACCTAACTGCAAACTTTTTAAATCACTAAACATATAGTAGAAGATTTTTATTCTTACACGTTTATTTTGATATATTTTACCTTAATTTTGTGTGAACCATATTTTTAAATAACAAATAACTTTTTAAATAACGCAGAATTTTTGGACGTCTGCAACATATCTCAACGCTGCGGTGGACAGGCCCCTTAGCTATAATTTAGTTTAATATATTTATGTATCAATTGTTCATTCCTTTGTTAATAAAATATCTTCCACTATGTAATGTGTTTTTTTTAGTTAACCCTAGTCTATTTTGGGATTTATTAAAGCCAACAATACCATTTTTGAAAATATTTATATTAATAATTAAATCGATTGGTGACGGTACGTGTTTTTAATTGGAGTTATCTAATACATTTAAAAACAATTCACACGTTACTACTGCTGGGACTCATACCCGAATTATTCATCAAAAGCAATCGATTATCTTTCAAGACCTAGATAGCAACATCCCCAATGATCGTTATCAAGAATTATCTGATAAAGTGGTTATTTAATGCAATCAATGTGTTGACCAACTAAACGCCTTGAGTTCATTTATATACAACCAAACAAGTTTTTAGACTCGTCCTAATACTGGTACGGGCTATTTACATTTAACTGCAATATTGTGTTGGTATGAGGAAGTTAGGACTGAGTGGAAATGTAACCGGATTGCTTAGAGGGAGGGGGGGAAACACTTAGGAAAATAACCCACAAAATACTCATCCTGGATTCAAACCCCAACCTCCCAATCGCCAGGAAACCAGACAAAGTGAGCATGACGTTAGCTTCCCGTACAGGTATCATATATAATAATAATTAATGTAAAGATTATTTACACAGTCTATTTTCACTATTGTATATCGCTCTATATGTTACTTACTTTTTTAGACAGTGAGATAAGGTGATGATCCCTTTCATTTTGTTTCACCCTCTTCACATTCTTTCATTTCATTTAAATGCTTTGTATGTCTGCTCAGTTTTAATTTGATCTTTGAGGGACAAGGTTATGTCATATCCAGTCTACAGTTCTGCAGAAGTTTACTATTTTACTTAGAGGTTGAATTTTATTTGTAGTTTTAATCTGACTTTAAGTGTACTAAGTGTATTGAATAACTGGAAGGAGTTGTCTTAATTCATCTGACTTTTTTGCTATAATTTTAGGAATTTTACTGTGAAGCAACATAACAAACTTTGGAAAAAAAATACTATGCGTATTTAGGTGTGAAACTTGGTGAACAGATTAAGTATTGCAACACACATAAATTATGTTACATTTGTGTAGAAAAACTCAGACGGGGTTCAAAAGGTAGGACAATATATTTGCGTTTTGAGGTCCCAATTATCTGGAGGGAGCCTTGAAATAACAGTGATGACAGCTTCTTTTGTCGGGTTATGTGCAGGAGTTCAATCTAAAAATTAAGAAGAATCTTTCAATCTTAACCCCTTATCGTCTGTACACCCTGTAACTCATGGGCCAGAGATACCTGTCCTCACATCTCAAGATAAACTTGAGGAGACGCCCAATGACTCCAATAAAGAAGCACGGGATTTTGATGAGTGTTGAGAAGTTTAGGCAATTACGAGATTTCATTTTTTTTACAGAATGAGTTGAACGATTTAGTCCTAAAATTGAGTATTCCCAAATATTCTTCAGAATTATTAAGTTCTCTAGGTTAAGTAAAAATGACTTGTTGACTCTTGGTGCCTCTTTTTCATGGTTCAGAATCAGGGGAAGGATCTAGTTCCTACTTTTCACAAGCTGGTGACCTGGTTTATTGGATGGTGAGGTTTAACACAGAGTATGGTGTGAACGAGTGGAGGCTCATTACTGACTCGTCAAAAAGAAGCCTTAAGGAAGGGCTACGCTATAATGGTATTAAATATGCTTCAGTACCATTAGGGCACTATGTGTACTCGAAAGAATTCTGTCAGAATTTAGCCTCAAATCTCATACAACTGAACTACAATGATCATAAATGAACAATGTACGGAGATCTTAAAGTACTTTACATGCTTCTTGGGCAACAGTGAGAATGCACCAAGTACCCCTTCTTCTTGTGTGAATTTGGATAGTTGGGATAGGGGGCAACAATGGATTAAAAAAAGCCATGGTTACGTAGGCCTGCATTAGAACCTGGAATCAAAAATATACTACGGAAATCTTTGGTTGATCCAAGAACAGTTATCGTGCCTCCACTTCATATCAAGCTTGGTATAGTAAAGCAATTTGTGAAGGTTTTGCCAAAGTATTGAGAGTGTTTAAATACTTGTATAACAAAACAAGCTTAAGACACTCCCAGAAGTAAAACTTAAAGTAAGTGTTTTTGTCAGTCCCAATATTCTAAAACTTCTGAAAGATTAAATCTTTGAAACAACATTGGAAAGTTTTGATAAGGAGTCCTAGAAAACTTTTAAGGTGGTTGTAAAGAAATTTCTTGGAAGCTATATGGACCCAAACTTCAAGTATATTGTGGAAGCATACCATGAAATTCATTGACATGGGCTGTTCGATGAGCTTGAAAGTGCACTTCTTGAATTCCCATTTGGACTAATTTCTAGAAAATCTTGGTGTTGTATGTGAATAGCAGTGGTAAAAAAAATTCATCCAGACATCAAGGGGATAAAACGCAGATAACAGGGTAGATGGAACATCACAATGATGGTGGATTACTGTTAGATGCTACATAGAGAAGAGCTGAACGATGTCTGAAAGAGAAAAAGTTTGAAAAGTAGCTTTGAGGGGAAAAGAAAAAAAAGTATAAGGACTTTGAAACCCCAAAAAGTGTTGATAATGGTTTTTCATGGATACATTGTGGATAAAAATATTACTTAAATTTAACAAAATAAATACATTTTAACCAGTAAACTCATTGACAGACTCTTCCCCCATATTTTCATACCCAATTTGAGAACATTTATTATTGATAGAGAAAAATGGAAGTTATATTTTAAATCAGCATGCCAAAAACTATAATAATCACTCATAACGTTGCAAACAAATTTTAACTAACCAAATTTTGGAGGATTTTTTAATAGGACATTGTTTTGACAGAAAGCAATTGAGATTAAATATCAAAATAATTGAGAGAAGCTGAGCATGATAGTATTTTTTTTATCCTAGCTTGAATAGTTCATTATAATCTATGGGTGAAAACCTATTACATAACTATTCGAACAAGTATTGTGGAGAAAGAAATAAGATAACTCAAGTAATAATTTCAGAAAGTCTACCTCCCTTTTTATTCAAATCAACTATTAGTTCTTACTTGTAATTGACGATATGATGTAGACCATCTCGGAACCCCACGGAAAAGTGCACCCTGTATGAATATCCCTGGACAACCGTGTACCAAGAGTCGGGATCATACATGAGATGATTGTCAGTGAGCACCACGGCATCTCTCTTAGCCCAGAGGGCATATATAGCTTCATTTACAGAGTCATACATCACGAGGTTGGGAATGGCGAGAAACCTAGTGTGCCATCCTGGTGGGGCAAAGTCAGTCCTATCCACGATCGCACCCTTCCTCAGTTTCACAATAACGTCGAGGTTGCTGGCCTGGAACAAGAAACAACTTATTCTAGAGCTTGTTAAACTGGGAACCTTTGTAATTTATTTATATTACAATTACCATTCATTTTGGTATTAAATTAAGGGATTGATTTTTGAGTTACATAACTAACTACCCACCTGGGATATTTGGATATTTTTATTAAAGGGGTGGGTTGTTCTCATATTTTCATGAAGAGAAAGAGAAAGTATGTTTAATAAAAACAGTTCATAGTTCATCTAGATAGGATTTTAACCCCTACCTCTCCATCATGCATACCTCCGCCTCAATAATACTTTCCTTCCCCTTTATACCCCACCCAACCCTCTCCCCCAACTTTATCTCCCTATACACATTCACTCTACTCTACCCCTTCCGCCTCCACTCACCCAAGTAATAATTCTAATACAAACAACTAGAGTCAGAGATACATTGCATCGTGACGCTAGACTACTCGAACCCATAGTAGTAAATTACTTGATACTGCGGTCATAATCTCCTGAATCTGAACATGTTGATTAACTAAGTATTACAACTCTACTTCTCATATTTAATTTTATATACGCCTTTAATGGTATGGCATTATATAATAACACTCTCATTTTTTAAACTAATGCTGATGCAGAACCAGCACACCTCCTCATATTTATGCATACTTTCTAAGTCCTGATGAATATTGTATGAAGCCTTGAGTGGATTAAGGAAGCACAAACAAAAATATTTTCTACCCTGGACATCGTCAAACAAGTGATGACATGAGGCTGGCAGGCACCTGACTGCCAAATATTTAACTTATCTTCAAATATTAAAAAAATAGATATAATGTCTTACAGACAATAATATTTAACAGTCGGTCCTTCATTTCAAATACACCCTTAAATGTGTATTTAAAAATATATCCCTTATTATTTCGAGAAATGGGTTGCTCTCCCTATTACAACTCCAGAATGTCTGGAATACAAACAGTCCTCTTGCACAAGCACTGAGAGGGAGGGAAAAAGATATATTTTTATCTGGAAATGAATTAGCCCTTTTAAAAGAGCATTAATGTAAGAGATATTTGCGACTAAGTTATTATTATATCTGTAGGTAACGTTTTTCTTTCTCTGCTGTACCCAGCTCAACAACAAGAAAAATATGTTGAAACACATTTCAATAATGCATGAAATTGTACTTCCATCATCCTTCTCTGTTGAAATGAAAACACACTCCGAAATTATTTTGACCTAAACATGTACTTTCCCCACCCTCTTGTTAAGTAGTCGTCCAAACTTTACAAAAAGTATGATGAGTTAAAACACTTATCTATTTAGGGCACTACATCATAAGTACACAACGATAATTGATCGTAGTCATAAAACCTATCCTATAAGACCTTTTTAATCTTCTTTCAGTGATTAGAGTAATGCATATGCTTACACAACATTTAATTATCATTTATGGATACGAGGTATGCATGGGTACTTATAATGTATTAGATCTTGATATTTCATTGATCAGAACTGTGCATCATATCCATACGACATTTAATAGTCGTGCATTGATTAGAGTCATGCATCGTACTAATATTACATTTTGCCATAATTTATTGATGAGAATCATAAATTATACTCAAAAAACATTTGATTATTTTATCGGTAATGATTATTCAATAGATTTACATTTGATTTTATCTTAATTCACTGAATCTAAACACGCATTATAATTTTAATAACAGTTGATAGTCTTTCATCGACTATGCATGAGTTTAGCCAGGACGGGTTGTAAAACTCGGTGTATGTATATGTATATTTTACCACTAGTTCAGTATAACAAGCTGGTACATGCAGGAGACCTTTGGGGAAATAATAATGTATCCACGTGTGAGATCACACACAGGTAGAACCTTAGCCACGATGAACTTCAGAATGATATAATTGCGAGATGTACTGGAGCAAGCACCATTATTATATTATATTTGATCATCTATCATTGATCTGAGTTTTAAATCATACTTACGCGACATTCGATAGGTATGATTAATTAAAATAATTTATTATACACATATGAAATTTGTTCCGCATTCATGAAAGCATTGCACACTGTAATGTGCAGACCCTATGGGTCTCCTTACACAGATATGTAGTGTGTTTTAACCCTGAACTTGATGTGAACCAACGGAATAATAATTCAAGAGTATACAGTACAACATTACATTGCATTATGTTACAATAGGACCCAACCCATGCTGATAGTTACGCATAACACTCTGTAATTCATACTACCCGCTCCAATTATACCGACACTAATAGAATCCCTACAGTAGTAATATACTCTATTGAGGTTCATGTAGGTTGATACGACATAATAACACATTCTGAACCTTAATATATTCTCTCTACATAATCAATTTTAACTTAATAAAACTGTTCGTGTACTTACCGATTGAATCTTCTGAAACTAGCAACCACCAAGACTGGCCTACACCTATCATCCTAAATTGACGAGTGGGCCAAGCGAGCTACGATGTTCCAACAAGATGTAGTCCACTCCGTCCTGTTCTACTAACACGTAATGGGCCGGCCAGTATTGGACACGACTAGAGAATGACTATTACTATTCACCTATTCACCATTTACTGCCCTCTGATGGTAGAGAGATGAACTACTTTGAAAACATCAGGTGATTGAAGAAATGGTTTGGAAGTTGGATGGAGCCTTGTCAACAAAGAGCCTACGTGATGTACCTAGGCCACATTGACGTCACTGAGTGTGTGTTCAGTTCTCCCACCTTCATTCTATTGCGATGAAACCCACTATATATTGTGATGTGCGTGTATGCCAAAATGACTATTTGATTACATCGCTTGATCGAGGAACATTGTTCTGGACCTAGACAATGTCAGGATAAAATATTTATATAGTATATCTAATCATAATCGTAACTATGGCGATTTACTTATTGGACTCTAATTAATTTTAACTCTTAAAGTCAGCCATATTAGATATTGTAAATTTTCTATTATATATGGATTTTTACCTATTATTTAACTTTAAAATGAGGCTCTATGTATTGTCGTTGCCACTTGGCACTGGAGTCTTTCTGAGTATTAAATCTTTAGATAGCCACAATTGTTAATAGACTTTAAATTGAACGAGTTAAATGTAAGGGTTTTGATATGTGGATTTTAGTAATTATTTGTAAACTTCAACATATCGTTTCTTACTTGTTTGCATTTTGAAATATAGTTTAATGTAACGTAATATTCTGATCATTTTGATTAATTATGAAATTAATTAACTTTGGTATATTTCTAATCATGTTTATGTTTTGTTTCTAATCTGATATTTTCATTATTATTTACTAATAGGGTTATTTTTTCATATCCTAATATTATGTCAGGATCTGATAGTCCCGGGGAGTTTGACTAAAGTCTGTTAGCCAAACTCTCGCGTATTTTAAAGTCTCTTATAGAAAGTTAACATGTAAAGTTAACGTTTTTGAAGTGTTTATACTTTGATATGAAAAATACACTTTGTTAACATTTGGAAGGCCCTTATTTTGTCTTTATGTATTATCCTGATGGATATTCATATTTTTTATTTATTGTATTAAATTCAACCCGTAGCTTTTGTTTTGTCTCGTCAAGACTGACCCGTTTGAATATTGGGCATATTAAAAGTTTATAGCTCACTCTTAAATTATCTGCGCAATTTAAAGATATGAAGTTATTATCAATTTGTTTGCTTTTAAACATATCTCAGTTTGATTAATGAGACCTTTTAAAATGTTCTGCTCTGTTGTTATTGTTTTGAATAAACCATCCATATTCTGCTTTTAAATATTTCAATGTCACTTGTTCCAAAGCTTACTCTCGCTCCCTTTTATCTTATTTAAGGTCGTAAATAAAAGGACTCAGAGAGGGTGTAACAACAGCTAACTTTAGTTAATTTCAAAGGATCCTATGAACCTTACATATTCAAACCTAGATAGTGAGCTTAGCTTATTAACCCATGGATAAAAAGTGGAACCCTGTACTTGGCATATCTTTACATGACAGATACCCACATTCCTATAGATAGTTATTTTTTGAACTTTGGCATTCTATTTCAAATATCAGCATAATACGCAATTTCATACACCTGGATCTGTTCTACTAAGCTACGTGGTGGGATTGCAAGCTTCATACTCAGTAGGATGAATGGTAGTTCCAATTATTTATCTATTCACATAATGGTATTAACAGAATGTATATATAGTCTTGAACATATAAAATGAATAGGGATATTCTTACCCATACTTTCAAACGATTCACTTGGTGAGTCAGATAATATATGGATACTACATTCTATCTATGTCACTTATGATAATGATAACGTGACTTGATAAACCATATAAAAATAACTATTTTAACGTAACTTTGGGATTAAAGAAGTCGATATAACATATTTGTTTTTCTAATTTTGAAATGTTGATATTTATGGATTATTCACCAAATACAAGCATATATTCTTGATCCAAATATGATGAGAAAGATCACTATCATATATTTGAAAGCTATTTATTTATTTATTTATGTGAGATCGTTAAGATTGATATACACCTTTCTAAACTTACTTTTAAAAATGTAGCTAGCTATTCTAACTTAAAAGTAACTTTCTTTTAAGTCACAATGATAATAAAATGAATTATTGTCTAATGGCTTAAGATATTTAATAAGACAATAGGCAAACACTAAACATTAATGCAAAGTAAATGATAGTGAAGGAAACCAATCTAAAAGAATAGTTAGGTTAGGTCTACATAGAACCAAATACACTGCTCTTAATTTCTTCTAACACTTTTCACACTTACAGTTTCTTCACACTTTCACAGTTACACATAATTTTAAAATTATGAATTATTCCTGTTTCATATATTTATCTCTTTATGTGAAAAAGAATTAATTTCTAAAATTAAAACAATGTGTAACTGTGAATGTGTGAAGAAGTTGTAAGTGTGAAAAGTTTTAGAAGAAATTAAGAGCAGTGTATTTGGTTCTATGTGGACCTAGCCTAAATCCTCTTTGAGATTAGTTTCCTAAATTATCATTTACTTTACATTATTGTACATTACTTTTAAGTCAAAAATTCCTTGCAATAGCAAAATCTTAGGTCTAAAAACCTAATTTTAAAATAATTATGTTTAAATTAAGAAAACTATAATGATATTATATAATATTTCTCTCTATTTTTACCCAGGAATTTGAAGCTCTGAGGAAAACGTGAGAATGTTAGACTTTAAATCTTATGTTGAATTCTCATTTGTTCATTCATTGGTGAAGAATGCCCATAAGCCGTGATATCTTGAATGTTTATATCATTTAATAAGATAAAACAGCTGCTCAGACGCTTATATTTGGCCAAAAATTTCACATATTTGTTTTACAAATCTAATCTTTTTTTGGAAATTGATTTATAATAATTTGCTGCATCAAACTAGCTTGCAATATTTCCCCAAATACTATTTTCAAATGTCATAATCTTAAATGGTGTATCTCCACAAGGCTAGAAATTTTTTTTGGGCTGCATTGTTTGTTGGTTCATAAAAATATCAGTGGGCCGCACAGAAAAACTAATTTGGCCAAATGCAGCCCATAGCTACAAGTTTGACAAGCCTGAGTGCAGTTTAAGAGAACGTAATACTTGCTACAGTCAGTCTATCTATCAATGCACATAACATTTTATTGTGTTACAATTTTATTTTTCTTGTTAATTTAAATTTTTGTGTGTAGGATAGTGTGGTACTCAAATCTCACCTCTACAGTGAAACCAGTCCCTCAGAATGACACAGCACCTTTTCAATCACCTTCAAAGATTTAGCTGTTGGGATACAAAATAGAATAGGACTAAGATGCACCAGTATATATCCAGACTCATCCATCTATGCTGGATACACACTTGACTAAGATAACTTATGTTTGCAAAAGTTAAGATGGAGGACAACGTTTGAGATTTAGTCGCCTCCAAAGATAAAGCAAAACTTCTCGCCTGGATTCAGGCAAAAACATTTACTTTAGAATAACGTTTGAGTTTGTTTCTTTGCAAAACTATACTATTCTTTGTTGGACTCGAGCATATAATTTGAACCCTACGTGCATTTGAAGAGACGCAAGATAACATGAATATATTACTCATGAAATATAATACAGCACTCATAAGTGGAATAGCTAAGGTGATATCAAAGTTATTGTATGTTAATGGGGGATGTGAGGAGCCCGCATAAAACACTGACATTTCGTGTACATTTGGGACAGCCATGCTACCGCAGAACATTACATCAAACGTGACTGGAAGATAAATAGTGCATACGGTTCCAGTACGTTTTTGTTTTCCAATAGTTTATTCGATGAATATTCATTCTACTGTTCCACCTAAACTTACGAGGACACAGACCCTCAGCCTCAACATTAAAATGGCTGTGCTACATGGGAAAGCTTGAGTCCTCTAGCACAGGTATCGATAGGTGCCATCAAGGGGTATTTCTTTTTAATCTAATTTTAAACATGGTTTCACTAGAGAGAAGACAGAAATAGCCTTCTGGCTTCTACAAAGATAGGTCCAGGTATCGACCCACAATACCCATAACTCACAAAGAGCTTACTCAGACTGAACATTCCGATTACAATGCTCCCTTTAGGACAAGTCGTTTAAACAACTGCACATTTGGATGTGATTTTATCACAGAGCATTGACACTAGCGAACCCCAGTGTTTATTAACTCAACCTGGATCAAAGAGCGCAGCGTAACTTGCGTGAGGCGGAGGATCTGGTATATTCATATCCGTGCACTGGCACTAAAAACAAGGTGAACTCTTAAAGACGGATTCACACTAAGAGGGCTGTGTGCTGACCGTACTTCAACTTTGTCGTCTTGGATTGCTTCGGAAGTTTTCTCCAAGGTCAAAGTCCAGAGGGTCCAACACGGTAGGCGCACAGCCCTCTTAGTGTGAATCCGTCTTAAAGTGGCTTTGTGTAGATTTTTTTGAGCACCACAGATCTCTCGCATAAAGCGATAGAGTCACACACTGCTCTATGCATATCATCAATTGGGATGTCACACGTCATTGGAAAACATGTTTCTTAAACTTACCCACAATTAGTGAAGTGCAAGGAGAAAGGGCTACAGAGGTTTCTGCTCGTGAACTTTATGACAATGCGATAAGATTTTAATTACTAAATATTTCTGTGTGTGGTATTTAATACTAAGTGTATGCTCATAGTTAAATTAGTCCAGCTCTGTTTTCTTATAAATTAAATGTGTGTCTCACTAACTTAATTAATAAAGTCCTCCTGGATATATTTGTTTATTATAAATACTGTAGAAAGTTTATACACATCGTTGTTTGAAAACTAGACGTACTTGAAATAAAGTGAAAGTAATGTATATTTGAAATTATAATGCTCAACTAGTTAAGAGAAAATTTTTCATGTTTTTGAGGAAAGAAAATAGTTTTAATTTGACTAACCAGTATTATTAGTATATATTATTCTGTCTTTATTATATATTAACGCCTTTAAACTTCTCGAAAATATGCTCAATATTTTAAACAATACACATGTGGATTATCTTTACATTATTTTCTTACAAAATTATATTTTTTTTAACGAGTAAGTGCAGTGTCTACTAGAGAGTGGGGGAAGCTTTGGAGTGAGGGAAATTTGGTGATTTTCCTTAGACCTCCACTTGTTGGGGGTCCCTAGTCCCCTACTATATCTCCTTAGCATTAGCATTGCTTTGGTGGCTACATGGTCCAAGGTGTCACTATCACAATACGCTTGATATAAACTAATGGGAATATAAGGGTCCGAATCTCAGTAAGGTGTACTATGAGAAGTTTTTCCTTTGATTGTTTTTCACTCTCATCCCCACAAATGAGGGTACATTTCCTATTAATTATACCTTCCTCATCCCTACCCTCTTAATTTAAATATGTGAATAGATAGATGACGCACTGAACACATAACAGCAGTCTCAATTAGTGCATACACTATACATTGTTTTTAAGTATTTTCTAAACCCGGCCTTTCTAAACGACGTGAGTGTATTGGAGATAGGAATATATTGCCTAATTCTTAAGGAAAACTTTTTATACTTTTTACTGGTATTAGAGGTTGAAGTTGATTACAGTAAGGTTACATATGGTTGGCTGCACGATAGTGTAACCTGCTGCTGCCTTTCACAGTAAAAGTTAACTCTGTAATACACTTTTCTCTATTTCTATTAAAGTCATGATTTTGTGATAGGGCCAAGGTTTAGCAACTTTGAGCTTTTACCTTAAATAGATTGTACTTTATTTAAATATTATGTCAATACATAAAGTTCCTTAAGGTTATTATTTCATTTTCTCCCATAATGTATTTACATATTTGCTAGCCAAGTATTTAAAGCATGCACATACCATGGACAAATATTGATATAGATGATTAAATAAAACCTCAACCGTTTGTAATCATCCTAGTCTTACCAAGTGAATTTAATTACATACGAAAGCCATACATTGCAGTACTTTATACCAAGTCTATTGAAAACATGTTTATAAATGTTAGTTGGATCCCAAGATATAATATTTACTCACTATAAAGAAAATAACTATCACTAGTTGATTAATTTGTGCCTATGCTATTCATGTTATAGTTACCTTGAAAATCATATGTTCTGCAGATTGCCTGACAACTCCTACAGCCTGAGATCGGTTTTCCTCGAACATTTTATCAACAGAGGTTGAGGAGAGGCTGTAGTCGTTGACAGCAAGAAAGGACACCAGGATCCCAGAATAGGCGGTCAACAGAATATATGCTCCGATACAGGCCACAAAGTAAAGTATCTTGCAAGAGATGTTTTGACACCTTACTGTCCTGACCTAAAACCACAACAAAACTATCAGATAAAGTAGTGATAGCAATCACAAGAGCAAACATAACTATGCTACTGATCTCGATACATAACATTTCCATGTTAACATAATATACTAATTAATTTACTTTATCAATAGTTTCATGTGTTGTAACTTTATTTAACATGACAACACAGCACATTGACTAGTTATTGTCACATGTTTCATATCTATAGGTTACATACTACTGTAATTTTAAGCCTTTTAGTCCTCACATTAAAAGTTAAAATGATATCTGACAAATGGCAGAAAGAAGTCAAACATGAGAATCAGAAAGCAAACACGAGGCTCAATTAAAAAATTGTTACTGTCTACCGTTAACAATTAAAGTGTCTATAGTGTTTCTTGGTAGTCTATCCTGCGTCCGTTATTTTCGTAACAAAAACCTATTAACTAAACTACTTTGATAAACATTTAACACGTTGCATAAAAACTATCCATTCAAGAATCCGTTTATCTTAAATCCATGTCAGACTGTCCCTGAAACTTATTGATAGTCGTCGTGAAGCACATTTAAGTGGTACATTATTAAAAATTCTTGAGAATAGTATTTGACGTGATCATTAGAGTCTGTGGATTAAATACAGTCTGATCATATGAATATTACATATCTTGTTGTAATTTGACCACAGCAGAGAGAGGATGATATGAGTTGTGTGCTTGACTAGGGCGTCAGGTTGTATTGAAAGTGGAAGTTATGTGTCGCGATCGGTTGTTGAATTAAAGTACTTGTAAACAGTAAAAGGCTGTATATTTTTGTTAAATAATTATAGAACGTGTAGTTCTAGCCTAGTATTCTGTGCTTATATATTTCGGACATCAATGGTAACGAGTATCTGAACCATAGACGTGACCATACAAAGAAAGTTTCAAGGTCATAAAAAATGAGGTTGAAATGGCAGCGCGAGTTATTGGCATCGGTTCAATAGAAGAATTCTGGGCGGAGGAAGATTCGTTGTCGGCATATATAAAAAACGTTTGAAAACTATGTAAGTGCAATACAATCGAGGAAGAAAAACAAAGTTTGTACTTTAATCACGGTCATTTTGACGCAAAACATTTGGCTTATTACGAGACTTATGTACACTTAGAAAAACCATTGGAACTAACATTTGATGAGCTAGTGGATTTGGTGGGAAATCATATTTTTCCGAAGCCCTCCTTCAAGTCTAAGTGTTTTAAATTCCATAGCCTATTGCAAGCTCCCGGGGAAAACTATTTCGCAATATATTGCAACACGTAGGAAAATGACTAGTAACTACAACTTTGGAGAAAATTCGAAATGACTACTTTTATGATATTTTTATTTTGGGATTTACATTACATGCCATAAGAGAGAGACAAATTGGTGACATTACACTAACTTATTAGCAAGCAATGGCACTGGCATTTCCCTGGAGGCAAACCAAAAAGAATCTATCATGTCGGGACTAATAAAGCAACAAGAAAGAGTGCAAAAACATCTCCAAAAAATTCCCAAATAGAAGGAAAAAGAGAAGAAGGAAGATTTTTCAAGAGGGCAAAGAGAGTTTTTAGTGTGAGAGTATAAAAATCACGTAAAGTTGGCAAAGCAAATTTAAGGCATTTGGGTGTAAATGTGTATCATAAAAAGGGGCATTTCATGATATTGATGAGTTGAGTGAGGAGGAACCACACCAGGACTTTTTTTTAAATCATAGTTTTCAAAACATCCTTTGAATTAAGGGGGTGAATTAAATTAAATTCAACTTTTAAAGGGAATTAAAAATAAGGGAATAATAATACAGTTCGAGTTGAGTGGGTTCAGCAGTGACCCTAATGTCTAAAAAAGGTTTCAAGACAATTTCCCAATCGAGAATTACTCACCATGTAAGGTTAAACTTTACACATACACAGGGGAGGCCTAGCCGGTATTGGTTAAGGTAATAGTATCAGGAGAGTATGATGGTACAGTGTATAAGGGCTTGCCTATACTGATTGTAAAAGGTAAAATACAGTGCATCATTATTAGGTTGAGATTGGTTAACCTGCATCAAATTATATTGGAAGGAGATTGCATTCTTGGGGATCAAAGTGAATACATAAGGGAGCCATCCCACGGAACATAAATTCAAAAAAGGTCAGGGAGGCTCCCACACTGATGGACGTTTTGTAACCTTGTTACAAATGTGGACGCTAAAACGTTGTTTTATTCACCATCCTGGCCCCAGTTGACTCTCTGCCAGACCTCTACTCTACAACACTCGTGGCACTGTCTATATTGGACTGATTTGAGGCCTGAGGTTCGTTCCTCGTCATGGGGTGCTGAGGGCTCGCCCTAAAGGAAAAATAAGAAAGATTTTGCGCGAGTTTGATGCGCTCCATTGGCCGTGTTCAGAAAGCTCAAAGAACTGTTATCAGTCGCAGAAAACGGGAAGAGACCTAACAACACGCACTAAATGTCGAAAAGGGAATCACATATTGTCTATCAAACTGAAGAAGAAGAGGCTCGCTGAGGTATGCCAAACGTCCCGGAACCTCCGAGAAACACCACTATCGGAACCAGACTCAATAGTCTCTACATCAGACCAAGAATGTATCTCACCCACGAGAACTCCAATGAAAATCCGCAGTGAAGCTAGAACCAGCTTCAGTTTCTCCATTTGCACCTAGCCAAACCAGAACTATATTTCAATCATACTTTCTGGTATCCAACCCCGTCCCGACATTAGGAGCCACGACGGTTACGTGAGATGCCACTCCAGAGAATGGCTCAAGACCAGAAATAGCCGCAAAACTCCAAGTGCTACAAGATTCGATGACAGTGGTGGAGGAACGCTTCCGCCAAAAAACCGACCGATTTGGCGAAACCTGTCAGGCTGTACTGACCCGCAGTGCTAGGGCTCCAATTCTTTTACAAGTTTACACCCAACGACATTCACTGCTTTATCGGGGGAGGCAGCCTGGGCATTATGAAAATCGTCAAACAAACCGACACTTGCCGCTACGCCAGGAGCAGGGCTCGGCTGGCCCTAGCCGCCAAGGCCAAAACTACTAGAACTCCAACCAGGACGCGACGTCCACGAGATCAGTTTCTAGTGGGAATGATGGCAGACTACCCACAACTACCTCTACGCAGTCAATAGAAACTCATACACGAATCAACATGGTCTTTATAGCAGTCAACAAATATGGAGTGAGGCCAACCAAGTCAGGAGATGCCACCACAGCCGCAATATACCCACCAGGGTTTCAACCCCAAGCTCCGCTGCAGATCATTCTACCAAGAATCGACCAGTTACCAAGGCCCCCGAGAGTAAGGGGTTCCGGGAGTAGAAGAACTAGTGAAATGTTGGATACGTCTTAATCTTGGTCTTCGGACACCCACAATCCACCAGGTCAAGAAGATGTCTCAAATCATTTGTATTTTAATTAACATGTAAACCTTAGTACTCTGTATCTTTTGTTTCCTAAATAATAAAGAATTTTGATTTGTCTCGGGCCTCCCTTCTCGCTTTTTTTCAGCGAGTCCTATCGGACCTTCCGTCGTATTTTCTCCAGTCACCTGATGGGTTATAAAAGCGATGGAAGCCTAGCCCGGGACTCAATTTGAGAAGCGGGAAAGGGACCCCAACAACAATTACCAATTGTTTGGCTTTAATATTATGATCTATTGAGGGACATTTGGTTCCTGGTATTCTAACTTTAAGCCTTTTCTTATCCGCTTAGGTGGATGGGTTTTATATATTTTGGGCACCACCGTTTTGGAACAGTGGCTAAGTGATAGCGTCGTTTCTTATCTCAGCTTATTTTTTAACCTTTAAAGGGATTATATATCAATTTGTTATTAATCAGATTGTAACGGTATTAGTTTAGTACGTTAAAATAAAGCAACCCCCACCCTACCTCATGTTAACTTACAAGCATAAATTCTTCTTTCGATTCATACTACCCACTCCGAAGAACGTTGACATTTATTTATACCTCCTGAAATAGAACTCTTCTATATTCTAGTTCCATGTAGTTTCAGATATATTACAAACATCATAATTCACAAGCAATTATCTTATAATAAACTGTTCATGTACTTTCCCTCTGAATCTTCTGGCTAGCACAGCCTTCAAGCCTGGCCTAACTTCAAACACATCCTAATTCGATAGAGTGGGGCAAATCTATAGTTTCTTAAAACCTATGTTTGCCCATTATATGAATGTACATATCTAAAATGTACAATTTTTTTTGAGTATCTAAGCTTAATGCTGATTCACTCATGAGCTGTATTTGTTTATTACCTGAATAAAAACCACTCTCTTTTTTACCATCGCTTGACCAATTATTTATATGTGATGATAAAAGGGGGGGAGGGTTAGTTACAGTTTCTCAGCTAAGATTATTTTTTTATTTTTTAAGATTTATGGTTGCTATTACTTTTCTTTTTTTGCCAGAAATGTCCACGTTGCTAAAAACAATTGCATTAGCATTTAGAGGTGAAAACTTAATTGGAAGTGGATAGAGCATTGTAAAAGGGCATTTGGAAAAATAAAGGAGATGATCTTACTTATCATGTGATTACTCACTAAATCCAACCAAGCCTATTTTACTGGTGTGTTGCCTCACCTTATGGAGTCAGCACAGTATTTAAAAATATAATGCCAAATAGGGAGGATTGCCCTATTACTTTTGGCTCGAGAACATTTACAAAGAGTGAATAAAATTATGCTCAAATAGGGGGGAACTGTTTCTATTTTATTTGGCCTTAAAAAAATCTCAATGTACATGGTATTATATAAAAATATGTATACTTAATATATATATATTTTGCAAAAAATTTATATAAAAATATATATTATAGCAATACATACAAACGCTAATTCTAACGCTAATGTTTCACGCTATTTGACCAAATATTAACAATGCAGACAAGGTTTGAGAAGTAAATTTGGCGGGGATGCTTCTATTAAACAATTCATAAAGGGTTTTCGTAGAAAACCCCCCAGGAAATTGATAACATTGTTGAGTTTTGATTTGTTTACTAAAACTATTTTGAAAAATTAAAATTTCCGATTAGATAAAATAATTGAAAAGCTTATAAGAACAAAGTAAGGAGAAAGTTTTTTTGGGAAATAAGAGAATTGAACAAAACAGAGAATGAATAAAGGATGCACAAAATGAATAACTTCATGTCTGTTTGCACTCCTATATATAATAAGGATAATCAAGGTACATAATACTTGAAGTAGGGTGGACTCAATGTGGTAGGGAGGATTACAGGGGTAAAATAACAATAATTGGGAAATTTTTAAGATAAAGTTCCTTGGGTTTGGCCAAGACATCGAGTAGAAATTAAAAAAGTTTTAAAGGGGGTTGGTTTAAAATTAAGGGGGGGTGGAGGGAGGTGTTTTAAAATAGGGTTGAAAAAGTAGAATTACAAGGGGCTGTTAAAATTTTGGTTTTTTTGGGCCCCAGAGAATTAATTTGTAAGTAAGGTGGGTTTTAAAAATTTTTTGGGTCGGAATTTTTTTTTTAAAAAAAAGGGGAGAGGGAGTTAACTGAGCCGGCAGGATGAGCCAATCTTTTAAAAAAAAAAGGTTTATATTAGGTTTTAAAATTTTGGGAAAATTCAATTTTTGGTTTTGGGGTTATTAAATTTTAAATTTAAAAGGGTAAAATTTATTTTTTTTAAAAAAGTTTTTTGCTTTAAAAAACCCCAAAAAGGTTTGAGTAAAAATTTTAGTGACTTTTTGGTATTTTAAAATTTAATTACTCAATAAATTGTTTAATCAAGGGGCTTTTTAATTTTTTCCAAAATTTTTTTAAAATATGGAAAAGTTGCAGTTAGAAAAACCAAAAAAAATAAAAAATTACTGGGGGTTTAAGTGAGTAGCTTTTTGGGGGCTCCTTTGACCCAAAAAGCTAAGTAAACCCCCCCCTTGGGATTTTTAGGAAAAAGGTTTATTTTTAAAAAACATTTAATGTATTTTTTTTTATAGATTGATTAAAATTTCCTAGAAAGGGGAAAGGGAAAAAACAAAAAAACAAACCAGCGGGGGAAACCCCAAAATTGCTTTAAAAGAAGGATGTTGGGAAAATGCCAAAAAAAGGGAGGCCGTTAGAAAAAATTTTACCCCCAGAGGAAAACCCCCTTTTTTTTTTGGAAAATTTTGGTAATTTTTTAAAGTCGATTTTTTTTGAAAATTTTTAATTTTTTCCCACTTTAAGGGAGAAACGGTTTTTGGTGATTATCAAACACCCCCTAAAAATTTAAAAAGGCCCTTTGGGCCCCAAAACCCAATATTTTTTGACTCAAGTTTAAAATTTGTTTTTCCAAAGGAAAAACCCTTAAAATAATAGTAAAAAAAAAAAAAATGGCTTAAAAAAAGGGTTTTCGTTTTGAAACGCTAAACTTTTTTCCTTTGATGCCTGAGAAACCGGTCTAAAAGGCTGGAATTTTTTGGGCCAAAATTTTAATTTTATTTTTAAATAAGAAATTTTAAAAAACAAGTATAACCCCGCCCCCAAGAAAAGTAAATTGTAAAACAGCTAAAACAATGCAACAAAAACCAACCAAAGTCTTCACGCAAGGGGGGAAAAAAAAAAAAAACCCCAAAATTTTTTAAAAAAAAAAATGGGACATTTTCCCCCTTTTTTTGGTGAAAAAGTAAAAACGGCCACGATTTTGATTTCTCCTTTGATTATTTCAAGAACTTTTTTCTTAAAAAACACTCTTGGGAACAAAAGGAGCACTTTAAAAAAAAGGTTTGGGGGGTTTTACTGATTTATTTCAACAAGTATCGCAACCTTTCTTAACATGGGAACCAACAATAAAAAACCCCAAAATTTTTTAAAAATTTTTGGGAAAAACCCTGAGTTTTAAAAACTTTGAAAAACCCCACTTTTCTAAGTTAATGGCTTAAATTTTTCCCCCTTTTTTTCCCATGTACCACATCAGGTTTTAGGGGCTCCAAAAAGTTTTATAATGCTACGTGCGTTTGGAAATCAAAAGCCCGGGGACCAATACGTTTATAAAGGTTTTTGGGTTTTTTTTTGGAAAAAACTTTTTTCCTTACTTTAAAAAAAAAATTTTTTTTTTCAGGGGGTTTTTTTAAAAAGTTCGGAAAAAACCATTTAAAAGAAAATGATGTTTAAGCCGATACGGAAATCAGTTTCTTCCCCAAGGGGGCCCCAACCCCCTTCAGCTAGTTTTTTTGTCTAGCTCTTTTTCTAAAATTTTTAACGCTAAAAACTTTAATTGCCATGGAAAGATTGCAAATTTAACGAAACAGTGGATCTTTAAAAATTTTAACCCCGAAGAAGTATACCCCCTCCCAAAAATCCTCCTAGAAAAACTACGGGGACTGTGCGGGGGATGGGGTAGTAATTTTAACTGTAAAAAAGTTTTACAACATAAAGCCAAAGATTTCGTTGAAAAAAAAAATTAAAAGTAAAATTTTATAAATAAACGGATTTTTAAAAAAAAAAAGGGGGAAAGTTCTTTAAGGGTGTTTTTTAATAGGGGAACTTCTTAAAATTTAAGCCAGATTTTTAAAAATTAATTTAATTTTTTAAAGTCAAACAGAATACAACTTGAAATTTTTTTTATTTTCCCCCCTTTGATTAATAAGGGTTTTTATTTAAAACCAAATCAAAGGGGGTATCTCACCCCCAACATTAAAAATATTTAAATAAGGTTGAGGGAATTTTTTTAAAAAGGCTTCCGCAAAATTTAAGTTTATGAAAAAGAAAATTTTATTTTTTGTTTAAAAAATGGCATTGTTGTTACGCTCCTGCTCGAATAGCTCAGAAAGATTTTCCCAAAAATGTTAATTTTTTTTTTAAAATAAATGATTAAAGACTCCAAAACAACGTTTTTTAGAAAAAGGGAAAAAAACTTTTTTAGTTTTTTATTTTTTTTTTTTTTACAGAACGGTTAAAAGAAAAATTTTAAAAAAAATTTAGTTTCATTGAAACATTTAAAATAAAAATTTTTAAAAATAGATAAGCTTTCCTTTATTTTTTAAAAATTTTTTTTTGTAGAGCTCAAAAAAAACCTCCCCCGTGGTCCCTTTTTAACCTGCCTTGGGGTTAAAGGACTAAAATTTTTTTCAAAAAATTTTTTAATTAAATTGTTAAACCTTGGAACCTTTTAAATCATGAATTTAATTATTAATGTTTGCTAAAACAGGTAGATATTTGGTTTTTGAAAAATTAAAATTCTTTATAAAAATAGAAAAAAAACCCCCCCGGGATGGGGAAAAAAAAACCCACGCCTTTGGTTTAGTAGGCCCCGGGGGTTTGTTTCCCGGTCCGGTTTTAAAATTTTTTTAATTTTCAAAAATAAATATTATATGGATAATTTCAAAAAGCATAAAAAATTTTGGTATTTGATTCTTAATATTTTTAAATTAATTGAAAATTTTTAAAAATTTTATATATATATTATTTAAATTTAAAATTAAAAAAAGGGCCAAATTTTAACCCCCCAGTTTCCTCTAGTGTAAGAAAAAATATTTCATTTCTAATACCTTATTTTGGGGGGTGTTTTGTAAGATTTATTCAGGGTTTAAAAAAACTTAGTATCAAAAAGGTGAGCGCAATCCCATATTTGAATTCACTACCAAAATTTAGAGGTTTTTAATTCAAATTACTAAAAATAAAAATACGATTTTTTAGAAATTTTTTAAAAGTCACTATTTTATTGAGTGACCTTTAATCCCCTTGGAACAAAAAAAAAAAAAAACAGAAATATGATAAAAATGAACCGGAAAAGTTGGGCCCCTCTCCCCCTGGACGAAACGCTAAACCTAAGAAAAAATGGCTTGATGACGATTTTTAAAAAACCCCAGCCAAAAACCTTTTTTAAAAGGGGGGCAAAAACCCTTGACTCGATTTTTGGCCCATTGAGTAAACCCGTACCCAAATAAGACATAAAATAATGGGGTTTTAAGGACTCTTATTTTTTTAATAAAATATGAAAAAATTTTAAAAAAGTAAGCAATAGTGAAAAGTCGCTGGATTTTTGGAAGTGATTTAATTTTCAGGTAAAATTATTTACGTTCCAAAAAAAATAAAAAATAATTAAAGTTTTAAATATATTTGTTAAAAAAGTTAAAAGGAAATTTTTTAAAAAAATTTTAAAATCCTTTAAACGTGAAATTTAAGTTCTATTTAAAGCTATTTTTTTTATTAAAAACAAATCAATTTCCTTAAAAAAAAAAAAATCATTTTTTAAAAAGGGGTTTAATTTTAAAAAAAATATAATTTAAGTTTGTTTTAAGCTAAGTAAGATAGCTAAATAACCCTTTTAAAAGGGAAAGGTTTTTATAATAAGTACCACCAAAAAAAAAAAAGATACTTTAAAAAGTTTTAAAACTTTCCCCGAAAAAAAACAAAAATGTTAGGAAAATGTTGTTAAATGAATAAAAATATTAAACAATTTTATATTTTAAAAAAGTGGTAAAAAACCCCCAATAATTTTGATGTTCTTTGAACACCAAATAATTACTTGGTTTTTTTATATTCAAAGGGAAAATTTTTAACCCCTTTGTTTATTTAAATAACCCTTTTAAAAAAATTTTGTACAAAAAAAATTAAATTTTTTTCCGCCGGGGACGTTTAAAAAAAAGCCTTTGTATTGGAACCGAAACACAAAGCTGCCCAGTGAAAAGCTTGGCCCCTTTAAAAAAAAGTTGTCGGGGCCCTTTGAAATATTTATGGGGCATTCAAATAAGGTACAAGAAAAAGAGGAAAAGGCCCCTTAACACTTTTTTTCCCAATTTTAAATTTTTATCTAAACCCCCCAAAACACCCCAAGCATTTTTAATTTTTTTATAGTAGCTCTTTTTTAAAAAAATTTAAAGTTCATTAAAAAGGTTTTTAAAATTGTCAAAAATCACTTTGATTTTAAAAAAAACTTTCAATATTTTCCCCCCCCCTTTTTAAAACAACACTGGAATGAAATTGCAGTCTTTGGGGTTTAAAATGGAAAAAGGGGCTGTAAAATTACACGGAAAAAATCAGTGGTTTCCCCGGGGGTTTGTAGAAGCCCCACAATTTTTCAAATTTTTGGGGAAGGAAAACCCCGCCCCCTTAGGGGAATTAAAAAAATCAACCAGTAATGTTTCCTTTATCACTTCCGGGTGGTGTCGAACAAAACATGATGTGGCCACCGGAATAAGCAGCTTTTTTTAAAAATTTTTGAAAAAAGCACAAAAAGTTTAAAAGGGGTGCTTTTAAAATTTTTATTTAAAGAAAATTTTTTTTAAAAAGGTTTATTTTGGCAGGGGTTTTTAACCCAGCTTGTAAATTTTTTTGGAATAAAGTTGGGTTCCTTCCTGCTGAGATGTTTATATCTCATATACTTCATTCACCTGTTGACGACAGAAGGTGCACCTATCGCCCTTTTGCCCGGGTAATGAGATCAAATTTGGGGTTGTGAAAGGGGAAAACATTTTTAAAATTTGGAAGCTATGCTGGACACATGTGGGTTTTGGGGTTGCCGTCAGACGGAGCCGTTTGAACGGTTAGCGGTGGTTTCCCCTGGGGGAGGTCGACCCCCCTCTCTGGGTAGTTTTCACGACCCGTTATCACGCGGCTTCCCATGGGGTTACCTATCTTAGAAATAGTTTGGGGTTTGACTAGATTTTAAAAGTATATTTATTGGACAAACCCGCTACCTTAATTTTCCCCAAAAAACCCTCAATCCAACCATGAAACCCCCCAAGGTGTGGTAGTGTGGGAGTTGGCTACCGGGGGCCCATTTTTAAAAAAGGAAGTTAAAAATTTTTAAAAGTTTTTTAATCGGGGTTTTTTTACAAGCGTTAAAACCTGAATATTTTAACCCCTTTGGGGTTTCCCAAATTTTAACTTTTTAAAATCTAAATATTCCCGAAATTTATTAGAAATGAAAACTTTTAAAAAAAATTTAAAATTTTGCACCACACAATACCCATCGATCTTTTCGTATTTTAAAAAAGGCGTGGGGAGGGGGGAAATTTTTTTTAAAAAAGTACCCCTTTTTCGTTAAGGAAAGTAAGATTTTTTGGGGAAAAAAAAATCTCGTACAAAAAGGTGGGGTTCGGAAGCCATTGAAAAAACCCGCCGTAAACAAAATTGATGATCCTTGGGGGAAAAAAAAGGGTTTACTTTCTTATTTTTTAACAATGTGATCTTAGTGAAACATAAACCCCCTTTGGTGGGGGGGCCCCATGTTGGAGTGGGGGTTTGGGGGCTTTGGTGGATTTCAAAAAAAATAAAAAGTTATTTTCTAAAAAGACCGGTTCTTTAAAACCCGTAAAAAATGTTTTATAAATAATTCCGAAAAAAAAAATTTAACTCGAAAAGGTTTTTTTGAAAATTAATTTTTTTTGACCGGTGTCTTCTACCCTTCGGGTTAAAAGCCTTCCCCCAAGGTAATGGTGGGTGATTGTTGGGGAAATGGGACCCCCCGTTTTTAAGTGGAAACCAACCACGGTTTTGGAAAACCCCCATTCCCCACATTACAAGGCTTGTAGGGTGAAGGAAGGGTTTGGAAATTAAATAACTTTGCCGGGGGGGAGGGGTTTAAGCCCGGGGCCGCCACATGAAGTTGCACCTTAAAACCCCAGGCCCCCAGATCACCGATTTAGAAATTTTAAAAAAATAAGATTTTGGTCAAAAGGAAATTTTAAAAAGGAACCCTTAAATTAAAATAAAATTTTTTAAAAAAATTCTAAAATTCATAAAATTTTTAAAAACTCTAAGATAAAAAAAAAATAAATAGAAAAAAAATGATACGTGAAAATTTATTAAAAGTGATTAATCAAATAAAAAAAATCAAAACTTTTCCTTTTTTGGTTTACCCAAAAATTTATACTCAATTTCTCAGTTAAAAAGCTTTTTTAAGGAAAAAAAAATATTAAAATTTTATATATTAATTAAAAAAAAAAAATATAATTGTTTGTTTAGAAAAAAAAAATTTTTTAATTTTGTTTATCGAAAATTAAAACCCTTAAAAAAAACAATTTTAAAAGGAAAAGGGCCAGCCCTTTAAAAATAAAAGAAGAGATAATTTTTAAAAGGTTTTAATTAAGTAAATGAAAAAAATGCAAACTAAAAATTTTAGGGAATTTTTTTCGTTATTAAATTAAGGGAAAAATCAGGTTAGGGTTAATTTGAAAAATATGAGAAAAACCAAATTTATGGTAGATAGATAAAGCAAAGATTTGAATGGGGGAATCGACCACTTTAGGATCCGAATATCGGGGTTGGGTTGGTTTCGAAATTATATGTTTAAAACCCATTTCGAAAGGGGGTTTTAAAGAACAATTAAAGGTTAAAAAACATAAACCCGGGATAGATTAAAGTCCAACCCCAAATTAATGAAAGGGGGGCGGTGAAATGTTAGTTTTTTTTAAAAATAAAGGTTTATTCAAAATGTTAATAGAAATTTTCCCCCCAAAAATGGAAGAAAATTATGGGGAAACCCATTTTAAAAAAAAAGGGGATCAAAAAAAGTGTAAGAATTATAGAGGCACCCATTATTCCCCAAAATTTTTCAGAAAAATTTTTCTAATAAAAATTTTTTTTCTTGACGCCCTATTCAGAAAATATAACTGGAAATTTTGGGGGGGGTTTCGACTTTTTGGTCAATAACGGATCAAATCTTTTTTATTTGGAAAAAAGAAAAAAAATTGGGGAAAAAAAAGGGAGGGGGAAATACTTAATAGATTTGATAAATACCTTTTTAGTTTTTAAAAAAAATGGAAAATTTTTAAAAAATTTAGTAATTTTTTTAAGATACTCAGAAAACATTTTCAAGCTAATGGGGTATTGAAAATGTTAAAAATACACTCATGGCAGAGTTTGAATGTCCAATTTCAGATAATTTTATAAATTCAAGTTAGTTGAAATACAAAATATGGTATTTTCCCCCCAGTACTTGTAATATAGCCTTGATTATGCTATTAATTTAACAAGAAGTAGGGAAGAGTTTTGACATTAAACGGCAGGCCTACAATGCACACAAATATTTAAATTTGTTGGGCAATAGTAAGGAACCGTTGCAAAAATGCAAAAATTGTGTTAGAAGATAGAAAAGGAAATTGGGTCTAGAAATGACCGCTCAAAAATCATGAATATATTGTCAAACACACAGATCCCAGATTGAGAACGATATTTTAATGAGCTTAAATATTTTAGGACATAGTGAAAAATTACATTTTTCGCTGTTCATAAAATAGGTGTTTAGTGAAATAATTTAACCCAAAAGGGGATGAAGATACTGTATAATGAAGAAAGTAACCTACTGATGAGATACTTAACCTGTACTCATCATAAAACATCATTAGTGTTATCAAATCTCACATACTACGTTTGTAAGGAAATTGCTGCACAAATGGAAGAATCTAGAACCTTGTTCAGCGTATTGACTGCCAAACCCATTGGGAAGAGACTACTGTGAATACTTAGACGCCGTTGGGAGGATTGACCATAGATTGGAACCGAAAGAGTTAGGGTAATGAAAAGGACTGGATGGAACTAGCTCAAGAAAAGATTATTTGACGAACTTTTGTAAGTGCAAACAATGAATTATCGAGTTTTCTAATGTAATAGAGTAAGTAATTAAGATAATGTTTATTCCCAACATAAATACCACACAGTGTGATGATATTGATATTTTATTAGGACGATATTTAAAACTAGATTATAAACATACATTATCACACATAAATTGAATACATGAAAATTTAATGTTTTTTAATATATTTTAAATTATAATCTATTATTTAGTAATTTTAACCAACATTACTTTACTTACGTTCTCTATTGCATTAGGAACTCGAAAGTTCATTGCCGCACCTACAAAAGCATGCCACATATCCCTATATTGAGTTGATTCTAATCCAGTCTATTCACATACCCTATTTCTCCTGTGATCTATTCAAATGTTATCCTCTCGTCTGGGTCTTCCCAGTGGTCTTTTCCAATTAGGTTTGTCATTAAATACCTTGAAACGTGGTTTTATATATTCCCATTCGTGCTGCATGACCTACCCACAGGTGACCTGCGAGATTTTACTAACCTAACAAAGTCTGGTGATGAGTACGGGGTATGCATATAATCATTATGTACTTCCTCCCCTACCCCAATATATTCATTCCAATTTTGGACCAAATACTTCTTATCGCCATGTTTTTCGATCACCCTAAATTTATTTTTATTTTGTCATGTTTCGTATCCATAGAAAGCAACTGGTAAAACTATTGCTTTGTAACATTGGAACCTGACTAATTCGAACTCCCGTGATTCGAATTTTCCGCCTGGTCCCGTGAATTTAGTATTAAGCAATGATACCAAATTGTGGATATTCGAATATGTTTTTGGTTAATTCAAATTTTTCGTAATTTGTAATGCACTCTGCAGTATGGTTTTCCTATTTCTAGTTGCGGCAAACCATGTTGTTCTATTTTTGGAAACAGGGGAGGTGACGTTGAATGCAGTCAATACCCTTCTTTACGACCCTCTTCCGCTCACCTATACGTCTTTGTTTACACGTAAAGTTCTGTATTTTGTTAGTCATAGTTGAACCTCTCAAGCGGTTACGTGCGCTGCTCTTAGTGATTCGTCCGTACAATAATTCTTGTGACGTGCGAGTTTATTTTGTTTTGTTTTAGCTTTGTTTAGTATACACTGTACAGTAGTGTTTATGTGATTCAATTTTTTCAGTCAATAAATCAATTATAAATATACATTATAACTGAGAGACTTAAATCCGGAAAAACAAATTAAAATCTCCGAGTTTTTAAAGAAATTGTTGAAAAGATTATCCCCAATTTACGCTGGATAAATAATTTTTGAGTTTGTTTGTCAAACTTAGCGTGTTTCTTTTTCAATTCATTTAAGAAGCTTATATCAATTCGAATTTCTGGATAGTTCAAATTTTTTCCTGGTCCCTTCAAGTTATAACTATCAAGGTTCCACTGTATATTGTGATTTTAACATATCTTGACAGCAACATTTCCTGATTGTATAATTTTTCTAATTTCCAATTTAATATTGTTATCGCTAGTTAAAATTATTCATAAATATTTGAATTCACTAACCTTATCAAATAATAGTTGTTCGCTGTAATATTTAAATTATCGCCCATCATTCATTGTTCTTGTTTTCATATACTTAGTATTTTCAGCGTTCACTTCTAAACTTATTTCCTTAACAGCCTTGAAAAATTTCTGCATTTCTTTGCAACAGCTTCCTTATTATTATCGAACAAAGCTAAAACCCATCCACGCACTCTAATAGCTGTATTGTGCCAATTTAATGTCCATCCTTCCTACTCTCTTTCATTACTCTAAAGCATAGCTTAAGGCCAGATTAAAGATAACGGAGAAAGTGCATCTCATTGTTTCAATCCAAATGTATTTCAAAAGAACGTGATATGTGAGAATCAACCCGTACCCTGACACGCGTATTTATAAAACATACCTCAATTAGCTTGACCAGTTTTTTGGTATTCCAAAATTAACTAAAGTTTTATATAATTTTTTCTTTTAACTGAATTATTGGCGTTTTTAAAAATCTACGTATAATTTATATACCGTCATGTCGAACTGTCACTTTTTTTCTAATATTTGCCACATAGTAAAGATCTGATCTATTGTTGATATATTTCATAAAAATCCACACTGATGAACCCCAAAAAATTTCCTTTGCATATGGGCGTCAATCTGATTAAAATCATGTTAGATACAATTTTTTGTTTTATCGCCCTATTTTAAAAGGGATGTTATACTTTCATTTCCATTCTTGTGCTAATACATCATGTTTACATATGGAACATAAATTATTATTATTATTATTATTACACCGCGTCTTACTACCCGTTCGGGTTATACGCACTTACGCTAATGTTAATGGTAGGTGCTTGTGAGATGAAATGAAGGACCTACAGTTTAACGTGGAATCCGAACCACGGTGGGTGGCCTGGCATTCCCCACATTCACAAGATGTCTTGTCAGAGGTGAAGGAAGGGTTTGGAAATCAAAACTCTGTGCCGGTGGAACATAAAAGTTTGTGAATTTCTATCTACACTAAATTATAAAGAGGAAATATTGGATTTTTTTTTTTTTTTGTTTGTAATGGATAAACTCAAAACTACTGGACCGATTAAAAAAATTCTTTCACCAATATAAAAGCTACATTATCAGTGAGTAACAGAGGCTATATTTTATTTTGAAAATTTAATTTATTATTTCATAAAAATGTCAAAAAGTATATTATATAGTCGTTGAAAAAAAAAAAGTGGTTTAAGGGAAAGTGGGGTTGTTGAAGGGGTGGGGGTTAGGGGTGAGGGAAAGAGAAATAGATGTAGTGACGAGGAAAACAAAAAAAGAGATTAAAATAAAATTTGGGGAAACGAGGGGAGTAAATAAAAGTGGAAGAAGCTGAAAAATTAATTTGTTTAAACAATTTGTTTGATTGGTATATACACAATTACTTTTCGCGCCAAGAGCAAACAAAATTATTAGAGGAATGAGATGAAAATAGGAAGGAGGATAAAAGAAGGGAGGGGGGCTATACAGTGATGGTAGGACTGTATTTAAAAAAAAAATAAAAAAGTTTGGTTTTGACATTGACATGATGGATGATTTAAGCTTTGTTTTACAGGATACTTTACAATATTTTTTTTAAGGGGAAGGGGCTAGATACTCACCCACCTCCCTTTATTAACTCTGATGGTATTTGAATCTGTACCTGGAACGTTATAATTATTTATCTTCTTAATAGCGTATTTGACTTCTCTAATACTTGGTTCTCGGACTAGTGGCTGGGAAAAGTATGGATTTAAATAGCCTCGTATAAATTGATTCCTCCATGAACATTTAAAATTTGACTGAAGAAGTCATTTCATCTACTCAAATCATCGCATGTATCTACCATCAGATTACCTTTCTCATCTTTAACTAAGTTGGCTCTAGCCTGATAAAATTTTCTTATGTTCATTTATACCTAAATAAAGTTCCCTGGTTTTTCATATTCTCGCTATTTGGTTCAATTTCACAAACTTTAACCTCTAAATACTCTCCCTTTTTATTATTAATTAATTATTTACTAGGATTTTCAAACCAATGTAATTTTGCTCGCCTCCCTTTCCTCTAATAATTTTGAACATTCGAAGTCAAACCATGGCTTGGTCTTAATCTTTTTACAGAGACCTACATTACACTTGGCTGCCTCTATAATTATTATTCCCGACACTTTCCCATTGTTTCTCTGGATGAGTGTTTTCTTAACTTTCCCTGTGAGCATTCTAGGGCAGCAACACTAGTTTTTAATTTCAATTGAATAATGTATTCTTACACTCTCAATCTGACAGTTTTTCTCCTTCGTATCTATTTTGCTTGCCCACCACGCATCCTAAAATTTTGCTACTACCAAGTATGGTGTTAATCGCAATCCACGCCCCTGATATCCGGTAATCTTGTAAGATGTCTTTTATCAATCAGCAAGTGATCTATTTGATTATGTGGTATTCCCATCTGGTGAGGTCCAAGTATATTTATAATATCCTTATGCATGAAGCAAGTACTTTCATAAGAAGGTCCTTTGATGAGGCGCAATTTACCACTTTTATTCTATTTTAATCACAGAATTTGTGCAAGCTTTCTTTTCCTATTGTAGTTTTAAAGAATTCTTCCTTCCCTATCTTTGCGTTAAAGTCTCCTATCACAATTCCATGTGATAGGTCGAGAACTGGTCATACAGGTGTTCTAGATTCTCATAAAAACTATCCTTATTTAGTCATCTTTGTAATTCCTAGGACAATGAACATTGATGACCGTATTATGCAACCTCCATGCTACACTTGACATCCTAAACGGCCATTGTTAATGACATATTACTTGTGTGGACTAGAGAGCCTGTGCCTAAATTATGTGTATACATTCCTCCATCTATATATCTTCACCTCTTCTACCCTAACCATTTCCTGACCACCTAACCCCTTGTATAACCCCTATATCTTAGCCAAATCTACTGACTTCATCTATAATTGATTGTAGCATTCCTGGCCTATATAATCTCATACCATTCCACGTCTCAATCTGAATATATTTCCTAGCTTTGCGATTCCATGCCTTCTCCGGAGTAGTCTCCGTCCGGAGATCAGAATAGATGACTATTTTATCCATGGAATATTTTATTCCAGGGACAGCCATGGTATATTTTTAGTGTTTCTTGATTAAATGTTTTTATGGTGCGAGCTCATCACGGCCAAGCCCACGCCCAACCCCGAAGCTAGAGGACCACCCCAACCGGCTTTCCGCGGCTGCTTATTCAATATACCGGCCGCTAACCCTTCGTATCTGAAGGCCGTATCCTCTATCCACAACCTGAGGTCGTGATGTGCCCTGGGTGATAGGGACACACGAAACATATTTTAACCAAACGTTGATTTAAATTGTATTTCTTATATCTATCTGCAACATCTGAGATTTCCACTATATTAGAATGTGATGCATTAAACAAAACTCTAGAATTGAAGTAAATTCTCTTACGTTGCTGATATTAGTGGAGTAGTAAGGTGAAATCCATCTAAAACATCATCTGTAAGGAAGGTAGAACAATCCACCATCAGGCCTCTAGCGGATCCTTTATTATGATCTTTCAAATGTAATGGGCTTTTTCTATCTACGTAAGAAGAACTGCAAACAGAATGACAATTAAAAGTGAGGCGAATATGTGCCAATAAATTGTTCGTGTTATTTAATTTAGACTTATTATGTAAAAAGGAAGTTTATGTTCCTCCAACACAAATAAAGTAGCCCTGAAGCCTATAAGACATGAGATATCAACTTAGGGGCCATACATGTATTACGTAACACAATTTTAGGCCTTTTATTGGCTCCCTACCTCATCCCACACTCCGTAACGATTCCAATTTCATCTTAGTACAAGAACGCACCTTTTTCTCGTGTCATTTTCGAATGGGTTTTTCTATTTAGTAGAGTAGCTAATTATAAGTCAGTAAATAGGATTTTGAATAAAAGACGCAATTTCTAGTAAAACAGTTTAATTTGTATTCACAAGAAATTCTATTTTAAAAGTGTATAAAATCTTAAGATTATAAATGAATATTTTTATTGTTTATATTATAAACTAAAACTGCGTTACGGTACGCTAGCCTACTCCCCCCCCTCCCCCCCACACCGTATTACGCAGCGTAACACTACGATGGATCCCGCCCCCCGCAAGTGCGCTACGTAGTTCATGTTTGGCCATTTGTGCCAATGGCAATGGTAATAAAAAAAAGTCATATTTACTTCTAGTGGCTGGTAGTCCGGGGTTCACTCTATTAAGCCTAAAAAAATAAAATATGATCCATAACTTAAATCAATAATCTAATGTACTATATATACCATGCATGATTATGATCCAGTCTAAGTATAATGCAAATTTGAAACCAATAATCTAATGTTGTTTATTTTATAAAATATGGTTCCGATCAATGATTAAATGTCGTCCAATGATTATTTATGATTTTGAATTATCATTAAATATCTTGTAAGTATATTGCGTGTCTATAATCAAGTATAATTAGGACACAGGTTCCATATCAATGACCAAATGTTGTTAAGGCGTGAATCTTGTATTTAAAAAATTATCAAATTCCATGTAAACATCATGTATGAATCTGATCAGTAATCGAATTAATTGTATGCCAACATCAATGAATCAAATGTTGTATAAGTATTTAATTATGAGGCATATATCAATAGAATATGATATCAAATAATGTTTAAATACGATAGTACTCTTTAGGGCATGATAGTAATCAAACACAGGATACATAAATCTATACCTACTGACATAAGGTTTCAGGAATGTATCAATAAGTAATAAAGTGTCATCAAAAATGATTCTGGAACATATAGCTAACAATATGAATATTTATTAATAAATTGGTTCTGCCACTTACCTAAAATTCATTACATTCTCCAATAATTTCCAGACCTCGCCAATATAGCCACTTACAACAATTATTCCCTTGGGTCCTCAGATACAATCGTGAATGGAGGATTCTGTTGGAATTAAAATAAAAAACATTTGTTAAATTAAATAACTGATATAATATTATTGTTTTTTACGTCATTAATTTTAGTGAGTTTACAAAACTTCAATTAGTATAATAAAATTAAATAAATGATATAACACTATGTCATAAATATCTCCTAAAGTGTACTATAGCTCAAAACAAATTAAAAAAATTAACATATTTTCATAAATTATCCTTAGTAAATTTCCTTTAGAAAAACGAATATATTATCATGTTTATCACACACACATATATATATATATATATACACACACACACCCAAATGGAACTAAATCTTAACGGTCAAGTACAATATTTTTAAAATTTTAATGAAAAACAAGAACGGTATGCAATGCTATTTTTCAAATAAAACTCTCCCTAGATGCCCATTTTAAATAAAATCATAAGAGCATATTTTGTCAAGTTTTTAATCTTACAAAAAAATCATCAGTACGCTACACTTAATTTAGAGGCTGGGGTTAAAATAAAATAATATCCTGATTAATAGCCATAAAACATAAATATCAAGTTTGAACAAAATCTACTAGCACCATCTAGGAATTGAGAATCTAGGCCCAATGACAGAAATTCATACATACATACATACATACAGACAGTATTGTAAAATCGACGCTTTGGTTTCAGGGTCATATACAACGTAAAGTTTCATCATAATTTAGAGATCAAAAATATTCACAATTAAAATATTATTAGTGTTACCCCCCCTTTTATTTATATACCAAATAAAAGTCAGGTTGGTCACAAGAGAGTTTATTTATATTCAATAATAACAATAACAATACTCGATGAGAAAAGAGTGGGGCAAGCCCGGAGTTAGGCGTAGGTAAAATAAGGCCATTACAACTCATATACAAACAAAGATATGGGGCACGACCCCAAGCAATAAGATGGCCGCCGTAGGTACCCACAGTATAAACAAACATTTAAATTGACCTCCATACAAATTCGTAGAGTATAATGATAAATATTGAATATAGGAACAATAACCCTCAAACTAACAATAAACACTAGGCATTGACTATTCGCCATTGGCGACTCCCCTATAACTTATGAAAAAGAGAGAGTTCCCAAAAAAGGTTACTATCACAGCTATTCTAAAGCTCAAAAATTGAAACCAAGACCCATTATACAGATGCATCATTATAATTGGATAACCTTGCAATTAACAATACTAATACACTAAGAGCGTGGGCTCACGACCCCAGATTTAACCAACAAAGTTTGGATCAATGCAAATTCAATCCCCCAATAATGACAGTAACATTGATCGTTCAATATGATTTTACCCAAATACTCAAATGGTACGATATAACTAAACATCCCGCACATCAAACATGGCGGAGTAAATAGCCCCAAAACAATCCGTGAAGCGGATGAGATACGTCAACCAGAATAGTAATATCCCTAGATTTAAACTGCGCAGCCATGATCTCTACAAAAAGTCGCAGTTCCAATATATAATAAAATAAGTTAAATTGTAAATAAATATCGGCCAAGACGC
Organism: Timema cristinae; assembly: GCA_039000515.1. Taxonomy (NCBI): domain Eukaryota; kingdom Metazoa; phylum Arthropoda; class Insecta; order Phasmatodea; family Timematidae; genus Timema; species Timema cristinae. The sequence continues at coordinate 2,549,616 of JBCFYV010011135.1, read as the reverse complement.
AATTTAGAATACATCGTTACTCAAAACAGAATTTTGATAGAAGTAAATTAAATTTAAAGTTGACACCACCGAGTGCCTCACCTATAGAATGCGGAGAAATGTGTTTCATGGCACTAGAGTCCTGCCATTATATACAAACAAGGTAGCGTCACGTGTTCTTATGAGCGCGGGAAGCAAGGTAGGAGAAAGGGGAAGGGGAGTGCACTGTTCGAGAAGAATCTCGGGTGTTCAGGGCGAGATTTCAAATCTCGCGCCGCTCGACCGGCCGTTAACTCCAGAGCAATGTCGCTAGGCGCGCACGGGTCCACGCATGTAGATCGTCTTTTATTTATTCTTCCTTGGGGTGGGGCTGGCTGGAGGCGTGGCTTCGCTGACGGCTACTCGTCTCAGTTGAAAACAATCTGGGTGGTGAGACGATGTGTTTGTGAGTGTCCTCGTAGAACAGCCAAATGGAGGCAGAGTTGGTGAGTCCATGCAATCTTTTTCTTTCCATGTTGTGACTCGGTCACATTAGCACCGCGTCTTACTACCCATTTGGGTTATACGCACTTACGCTGATGTGTAATGGTAGGGTGAATGTGAGATGAAATGGAGGACCTACAGTTTAACATGGAATCCGAACCACGGGGGAGGCCTTGCATTCCCCACATTCACAAGATGTCTTGTCAGAGGTGAAGGAAGGGTTTGGTAATCAGATTAATCTGTGCCGGGACCGAGGATTGAACCCCGCCCACCAGCACAGAAGTCTGACACCTTACCCCTAGACCACCAGGTCACTTCACAATTAAAATACTTTCTCTTTAGATGAAAAAGTATAACATAATTACATCTATTCCTTATTTTGAATTTAAACGTCCCTTGATATTTTTCATTTATTCACCCAGATAATAAATGTAGTATTTGAAAACTTCTTATCTTTAAATATAAATGTATTGTTATTATTTTGCTTGTATGTATAGCTCATATTTATGAGTGAGTTAAAGTCTCCGATTGTACTTATTCTACTCCAAGATGAGTCTGATATGTTTTCTTTATACATGTACTTGTTTTAAAACACTATTGTATTAATATGCTTGCTGTATATAGAATATTTGAAGCACAGAAATAGCTTAAACATCGAACGGTCACGCCCCTGGGAATATTATCATGAGTGGTCTCACGTTGTTCTTTGTACAGTACTCGATTTATAAACTGATCTTACACTTTTACATTCTTCTAATGATATTTTTCCTGCTGTACTACATCTTTATCTTCTTTAGTTTTCAAGATAAAAGGTAACTAAAGATAACAAAACTATTTTTTAATACAGGGGTATATTATTTCTACATTTTAAGCCAAAAAAATAGACCTATTACAGCAAAAAAAAAACACTTTTTTTCCATCAAATACAAACAATAAGAAAACACCCACATTAAAATTGAGGCATTGTTTTTACTAATTTTAACATATTTGAACACACATCAATCATAGTTGTTATTTTCATCAGAATTCATAATTATTGGATTGAAAATCTGGCTTACATTTAATTCTAATGCTTGGATGGATTTTATTTCCCTACAAAAACCGTTAAAGCTTAAAATTAAATAATTTAAATATCTTATGTATCAGCCTATATAATATTCCTAGATATTGTGTGTATATATTATATACATGTTACAGTTATAATCTGAAATCCGTTAAGAGCCGATTTCACTAAGTAAAACTATTCCCACCAAATAAATTTCATCAATACTAGTTTTAATGGATTAATTCTAAAATCAACAAAATGCAGTAGACAGTGCTAGAATTACTAAAAATCCTCTAGCAAATACCTGTACTGACCAGTTAAAAACAGTATTGACTAAAATCTCCGAATGTTAATACCAGATTTTAGGTAAAACTAGTTGTCTCTTGGGAAAACTAACAACAATACTAATCCACGAAACAAAGTTTAGTATTTAAAGCATCAATTATAAATGTTTGTCACTTAATGCAACAAGCTGCAATGGTACTTGGAGTTACAAAGATAACCCTGTTTCCTGCACAAGTATCTCTTAGAAGTACACTTCTTCGCGCATGAGCAGCGTACAAACACTTGTCCTGTTCCGATAGCTGCTTTCCTCTCTACAGTCTTCCGAGAGATTTCATAATCATGCACCTGATCACCTATCAGGAACACTTGAGGGGAATCGTCAAATTCAGACCTAAAATAAATATGATTTGTTTACGGTCTGTTAGAATTTATGTTTAAAATTCAATTCAAAATCCTCTTTATTTGTATCAAGCACAGCTCCTACGTGGTTTTTAAGGTCTGCCATGGGTCTGTCTACATCTGGTATAGGTATGATGACATTACCTACAACTTCAACGCCTGGATGTTTTCCAATGGAAATCAATTTCATTCTCTTAGTCTGTATCGACCAATTTTCATGAGCTTCCTATCTAGCTGAATAAATATTTGAGTGAGTACCGGCCCGCGTTTCCTCGCCTTTGCCATTGGTCTTATTTTCCTCCACTTTTGAATTCATTTGCTCGGTGACTTTTCGAAGTTAATCCTAATCCTGGACGTTTCTTATAACTTAGGATGCCGGTGTGTAAGTAGTGAGTCCACCTCTGGGCTCAATACCAAACATAGGTTTGCAATGCGATTGTTTAATCCCCGAATGAAGAGTTTTGTTTTTCATAAACTGCACAAAGCGAAGACCATTGGACCATGAAGTGGTTGTCTTTCATTCATGAAGCTAACATATTTTCGATGTCTTTTTTGGATCGTTCTACTGAGCCCTGGCTTTTACTATGTATTGGCTTACCATCTTTAACTCTGCTGTAAGCTCATCCATGGCTGAGTTGACAAATTCTCTACCATTATCTGAATGTAAAATACACAGGGTACCAGGCATCAGAAATATATCATTCAACTGATAGACAACTTCTTAGGCCAACTTGCTTTGCAACGGTCTCAGTAATACAAACTTGGTCAAATAGTCCTGGTAGACCATTGTGAGAACGAACCTATTATTAGCCTGAGATTGCATTTCAATGAGGTCCACCTGGCAGTGGCTGCTCAGTCCCAAATAAAGGATGGGCTTGCTAACCAAGCCTTCCTTTATCTTCAATTGGCAGGTTTCGTAGATATTTAAGAAAATACACTTTAACTTATATATTTCAGTGACAACTAATTTTGCCTAGTCAAAACTGCAAACGAATTAATTTAATATATCTTTTCCATTTCAACTCGATTTTGCTGACAGTAAACAGTTAAATCTAAAATTAACTAGTTAAAATTAGTATTGAAAAAATGGCTTTGCTGGAACTAGTTTTAACCCTAGTGAAATCGGGTTTTAACGGATTTTGGGTTCTGTCATATATATATTAGGTTTGGTCCAAAAAAGGGAACGATACAAATTGGTCTCCCTTCAAGGCAGATCTTGTTCCGTAGATAAAATGGATAAACCCTACAAGATTTTTGGTCATTCGTACTTTATTTAGGGGTCACAACCAAATTCAACTTTGTGAATACGTTTGAAAATAAAAGCAAATATACCAAAAATCATGTTTATTTACTTCACAAATTGGAACAAACACCAATTATCATCGTGAGTAACGTTATATTTACTAGATCAGTTTCACGTTCATACAAACACAACACTTCTCGATCACTTTGAAACAAGGTGTTAGGGTGCGCCTTTCTATGGAATGCCACCAAGCGCAGAAGGTACTGCTTCTGGGTCTCATATTTTGTCAAACTCTGATTATAGTGCTCGGTCAAGGCGACTCCCCTCTCAGAGCAGTCGTTTACCACCTTCATTTGTGCATTTTTCTCCTGGAGCAGCTTGTAATTTGCATCCTTTGGCCACTAACAGTTCCTTGTGAAAGATGCTCTCTGCTGCCATTTTCTTGCTGCTATCCAAGAGAGCATCAAATATGTTGTCTGTTTTCTCTGTGACATAGGAATATAGGCTGCTGGCAGTGACAAACTTCCCATTCAGCCATTTAAGTCCCTTGGCTTTGGCTGATCGGAGCAGATATTTCTGCATTCTGGATTTCGTTTCTACGTCGTGGTCTTAGTCGAACATCGCTAGCCCGACAAGTTCTTCCACAAAGTATCATAGATCTTACTTGAAATCCTTGAGAGCCATATTAGCCAATGCTTGATCCGGGAACTCTCTTAGTGCAATTAAGAAGGCTTGGTAATTCCACGGAGCCTCTGCAGAAAGAGGAGCTTTGTTCCAATACTTAGCATACATGAATGCCGCGAAATGACAGATGTTTTGCAGGCCTTTCTGTTCACTAGAGGTAAGTTGAATCTAATCTCTAAATAGGTAGCTCTTTAAGGAATAAATGGCCATCTGGTATGATGAAGAGCTCCGGTGCTCTGAAGCCAATGCATTTATTCGGAACCCCTTCAAGGAAAAAACAGGCTTCAATGTAGCGTAGCTATCTCTCAGAAACCCTCCTTTTTCTAGAGCAGTGGCGTATAAACCAATTATCTCATCACGCAAAACACCAAGGACACCATTGAAGAGATCGTTTGATGTGGGTGCAAAGTTTGTTTGGTAGAGTGATATCCATTGAATCCTGAAACGTTTGAAGAGAGAAATATCTGGTCCAGAAGAGCCCCCGAGGGTTTCTTTGAATACGTCAGCTAAAACAACTTCGTACACGTGATGGCGATAATCCACCCACATTAATAATCGTACATGCTCCTCCCCTGTGAGTATAGTGTTTAACGTGGTAGTGTCGAAAACTAGCCCACCCAGGTAATTATTTAGGCCCCATTTATCAAGTGTCTTGATGCACACGCCAGCTTGAGCTTGAGATCATATTATAATTATGTGAATGAGGAATGTACTAGTGAAAGTTGCACGAGGTCGCAACACCTAAATATGGTCCACTCTAGCGGATTTTTTTTCCAACATGTATTTCAGTCAAATGAACAAGTGCAAGCCTGAAGAAGAATTAAATTTTGGAAAATAATTTCTAGGCTTTTTTGGACAACCTAGATATTTATATATAAATATATATTACAATTAGAGCCAAAATCCACACACACACACATATATATATATATAAAGAGAGAGAGAGGGAGAGAGAGAGAGAAAGTGTGTGATTAACTCGGGGAAAAACACTCATTATGTGGAATATAAGATGAGCGTTAGATATGAATGTAAAGGTTCTTTATTTAATGATGCACAGTCAACTTGGAAAAACATGTCCCCCCGCCTCCTGGCTATCTGTCTAGACATTAGTGGGGGAGCGTGTCTCATCTGACAGTGTAAGCGACTCGGTGGAACAACATGATGTACTCAATTGAAGAGCGTTTGCTTAATGTGCGTCAGTAATAGATGACCGGTTACTTCAAACAATGCCCGAAAGAATTTCTGAATAGATTTGCTGTGCATATACCACCTATCAGAGTCACCATTTTGAACTTGTCGAATAAGCTGGAGAGAATGGGTAGCTTGATGGATCTTCATATGGGCGGACGGCCCAAGATTACGGAGGCCACAGTACTGGATGTGAAGTGGCAGTTGTTAGCATTCCCACGAAAGCCTCTTTGGAGGCTACCCCAAGGGACTGGACAGTTGTATTTGATCTATCTAAGATCAGCCAAACAGGCACAGATTAAACTCTATTGTATCACGGCTATGTATGAGCTACGTTTATCCGATCTTACAAAGCGACTGACGTATTGTTAAGGTTTGCCCTATTTTTCACTGAAAATCTCACCCTGTTGGACATAACATAGTTTACTGACGAATCATGATTCCATTTATCCGGTTAAGTAAGCTAATAAATGCACTGGTGTGGGCCAGTGATTATCTCCAATCCCTCTATGAAGAGCCATTGCATCCAGCAAAAATTGGTCTCTGCTGTTTGGTGTTCTGTTACCGTATTATTGGGCCATTTTTTTTAATACACGCTGAATACTGACCGATAATTGGAAATCTTTACTGAGTCTGTGAAGCAGTTTGTTGATCAAAAACTTACAGATGGATACTTCCAACAGCAGGACGGTGCAACTTGCCACACATCTAATAGGATCATGGCCGAAATTCTAAGCTTTTTCCAGGACAGGATTATCGCCAAAGACCTGTGACCACCTAGATATTCGACCTGACACACCGAGTTTTCTTTCTCTTGAGACTATAAAAAGGCACGTTTTATGCCAACAAGCTAAGGTTGATTGAGGAATTTAAAGACACCATCAGACGTGAAATTTCGCCCATCAATGTCGCTAAACTACATTGCACATTAGCCAAGATGGAGCGTCAGATCAATATGTGTCTAGACGCTGGTAGTGGGCACTTCCAGCATCTTATATGAGATATTCCTACTTATCATGGGCCAATATTTGTTTTTTACATTATTCAATCATTTGTTGATTAAATATATAGGTGTTCAGTCGTGAATAACACCCCCTCTCTCTTTATCTCTCTCTTTATATATATATATTGTATATATATATATATATAAAGCGAGAGAGAGACAGATAAATAGATTTATGGATAGATGTATGGATAGATAGATATTCCGTGTGTTCATTTGAAAACATTCCCTCTAAATATCTCATTAACCACGCTTTGTACAAAAAAAGTTTGAGAGAAAAATTATTTAGCTTTAAGGCGGAATCTATATGGTATGGTTGGTATGACATTGAGTGGAGTTGCTAAGGCTATGTTAAGCTCAATTTTTTTAAATTAGTTTTTGTGTTGCGTATAGTATATTCATGTAGCTCACACCATGGCATTTCCAAAATAGTGGAGTGCTTTTTAAAGTAAAAATTATCATGAGAGTTGAACCTCACAAGTTGTTGCATCACCAGCGCCGGGCGTAGAGCTAGTTATTCAATCATACTGTGGAAAAATAAAATTGTGTGTTTGTAGCTGTATTCGTAGAGGACATGACTAAATGTTAAATAACGTTGAAAAAACATCTTATTTACTAACTATTCCAGTTAAAAATACAGTCTCATTTATGTTTTATTGTTAACAGCTGGAAAACTGATTTTGAAAAAAAAAATCGTTTACAGTCTGGAAGAGAAAATGGAATCAATTTCTCTTAATGGAGCCGCGAATCAATGTGCTCAAAGAATGGCAGTAGCTTTCAACAAATGGATCAAATAAAAACGTATTGCATCATTATATTTAGGATATTGTTTCAAAATCTAAAGAACCTGGGTCTGTCTCAAATAAAAACAGACAAATCTTCAGTTTTGAATGAATTAACTCACGTGGAAACTTTGGGCTATTATGTGGTTAGTCTCAACAGTTTGGTGCATGAAGTGTCTAGTGCTACTGGTGTACAATTTGGGTGAGAACCTACTTTAATATGAAAATGTTCAATAATTATTTTGTTTGTTCTTTTACAAATGTCCATAAGCGTGTACAAATACACAAACACACGCACGGTTTTATCTTCTCGAAGCAGGTCTATGCTTGAATAATTCTAATGCTGCACCACAAGCCGGCTATGCTTAAACTTGAGAGGCTTGCTCTTCTGGCTAAGCTGTACACCACCATTATGAAAACACGAAAAGTGCTACAAGAATATGCGATACAAAATATGGGGTCTTATACCACCTTACTTCCCCTTTAGAACTAAACAAATTTGTTTCAATTTATTTTCCAACAATACGTTGTTTTCGAAATATTTAAGAGGAAAATTTTCGTATGAACACAAGGTATCTACTGCACATATATCGGCAAAGGTAATACGTGACTAAGAACATTTAAGTGATTAAGAATTCAAATTATATTAAATAATATATTAATTGTGTACATTAATCTGTTACTAAAAGTCAATATTGTAACACAAATATTCGTGCGTTTCATAAAATACAAAGATCCAATTCGACGCTCTTCAACTTGCAAACTACACGTAAAAGGTTCTGGAAAGTGATTCTAAGGCACGAAGAGGGGATGAACGGAGGAATAAGCACGTGGCACTTCAAACAAACCGGTAATCTCTCAGGTAAATACAAACAATGAAAAATACTTTCAGTGTTGTACTTTATACAATAAATACTTATATGATTATGGGAAGGAATATTTTGATCAAAATATTTCTTACACACTTTCAAGAAATATATTGGATTAGTACCTTAAACAAATGAGTAAGAAATCCATTCAGAATACTTACATTGTAGGTGAATACTTCAAGATTAAGTCCCCAAAGGTTATTTCTCCTTTTATGGAAACTCATCCTGGAAAATAATGCCTTATTTCTACGGTACTTGGTGCCCAGTAGAAATGCTTTGGGAGGGTTTTGAAATAAAAATATCTTGTACAGTTCCCAAAACATGAGTTTGTCTTCCTTGCCCTCCACTATGATGAATTCGTTGTAATATTGCAGAGGGACTCTGAGAAGAAGGTTTCCTTTACACCACTTGTCATAAAAATGAGCCAAGTTCTTTGTAAACGCGCCTAAAAACCAATAAAGGGATATTAAAATATATTTTAATCCCATGTCATTCAAATTTCACCTTTAAAGTATTGTTTAAAGTACTGTTTTAAAATAATATAACATTTTTCATGGACAAGACATCACTATTAAAGCTATATCTTCAAATTTATAGTTTGAAGTTAGCACCTTACATCGTATGTCTTTATTATTGTCTAAAACTTACAGTCTAAGAAGTGGGATAGTTAAATGGTTATATTATCTTTACAATTAACAATAATAATTATTTTGATGAATCGTAAAAAAATACTAATAAGGCCTGGTAGTTCAATCTCTCTTGCTTTGAATTCATATAGCGGGTCATAGATGCAGATCTAGCTCACAGCTATATTGGAAATTTGAGAGTTATGTGTTAAATAAATACCTAGTGGAGTTATGATACTATAGAATCGTCGAGATTGGTGCCAGAGCTGATTGGAAATAATTGAATCAATGGACATAATAAACAGAAATATTTCTATAATGGAAGCAGTATTGATATATTGTAGTGAAGTAACTAACAGAATATTGATAAGGAATATTTAAAAATCGAGGTAGGCAGCTCAGTGAGAGAAGATACTTAAGATAACTATAACCTACCATTTAGAAGTTTGAAAAATTAAGACCATTGATATTTTACTTTAAAACATCACACACAAATCCTCTTGTTTATATGATTGGTAATTAACAGAAATCGTTATTTTTGTTTTTGAAATTGTTTGAATATAACTAATACATGGTTAAATGGATGAGAACTAATAGATAACTTTAAAAAGGGTAGTGATAGTCCAGCGAGGGATCTTGTGGATACAACTGAAAGGACCAATAGTTGCAAAAACGCAACGCCCTCCGAATAAAAATATTTATTTTGATTTAAATGCATTTTTTTAATTGTTGGCTTTATATAAAGAAGAGTTGCAGGAAGTGATGGAACAGATGGTGGGAAAGGGGAGAAAATTTGGCATGAAGGTTAACAATGAGAACTCAAATGTGACGGCAATTTCAAAAAAACTAAGAGCCATTGAAAATCTAAATTGGAAAACATAGATCAGTTCAAGTACATGCAAATCTTGCCGAAGGATGCCTACGGCACCAAGGATATTAGGTCTAGGATTGCCATGACCAAGGAATCTTTCAACAAGATGAGGCTACCAGAAAGTTGAGTTTGTAACTGAGGAATAAACTGATGAATTCTACATTTGGAGAATCTCACTGTATGGAGCAGAAACTTGGACTCTTAGGAAGATGGGAAAGAAATACTTAGAGAACTATGAAATGTGGTGCTTGAGAGGATCAGGTGGACAGACATGGTGACAAATGAACAAGTCCTAAGAAGAGCGGATGAGAAGAGACCGATGTGATTCCTCGGTACATAACAAACTGGATCGGACACAATATCAGGAGGAGGATTCAAATATTGGGTGACTTGAAGGAAAGAAGAAAATTCTGGAAGCTCAAGGAATACGCAGAAGACAGGGCAGGGTGCATTGGCAGTCTAAGTTCACTGACAAAAGGAATGTACCTGTCTAATACAGAACACATAATAGTAGTAATAGTGTTAATAATAACTTGCATCATTTTTATACAACTTTGAGCATATTATCTACTCCCTTTTTATTTTTTATATGAAAGGGAGACACGCTTCCACTGTTGTAAGTAGGAGATTGTCATTATCATATTTTTTTTCAGCACACATATGGTTTTATGGGTATTTTTATTGTAATTTTAATTATTACATCAATGTTATTTAAATTTTGTAAATACATCCTAAGATATACGTTTTGAGTAAATTTTATTTCCGCAAAATTTACTGTAGTGAATTTAATTTATTTTTTGCTATGAGTAATTTATGTGTAAACTTTATATTTAAAGAAATATTTCAGATTTTTATGAAGTTGGCCACTTTTCTCTTCTCCTATCCTCATGTGGCTCTGTTGTGGCCCCCATATGGCCACTGTCACTTTTGTGATTCATCACACTCCCCCGCACCTGCCCCCACCCCCTTCAATAAAATTATACCACTCACTATAATCAATCATTAATCTTCACATGGAGTATCTTAAGAAAATGCACTAAGATGTTAAGAGACCCCAAAATCTTTAACATTTGAAAAAAAAATATATTATAGGTGTGGAGGTAGTGAGATGGAAGATTAGAAGAAATATCCTAAATTTTAGAAAACCACCTCTTAGTATGGTAGAGATTATAAATTTCGTATTTCTGGGTCGAAGGAGAGCTAGGAATTTCAAAATCTTATATAAAAAATGTATAAGTGTGAAATAATATTTAGATTATTGCAAGCCATTAGGACGACAGCCCCAAATAATCAATAATAGGCAAGCACGTAAAGTACCATATCAAACAACCAAATAATATTAAAATTTCAAAATGGGAATGTGGGATCCGAAGTGGGTTGTTTTAAGCGGAAGTAGACACTAATAATAGATCTACCTTTCAGTGCGGAAGAAAATTAAAATTTGAAAAATTGGTCGAAATATCACCTCAAATAACATAAAAATAGAAAGATTTTAAAATAAAAAAATAGGGGTTTTGGAAATGGGTGAAAAGTGTGTGTGTATGTGGGCTCCAAAACTGCTAAGATAATATAAACGAAATATTTGGTTGTGTTTGAAAATTTTAATTTCTTAGAGGTAGATGAAAAAACCTAAAAATATAAAACCTAAAAAGTAAAGATTATTTTGAAGGGTATTCATAGCGCTGCTATTACATATTTGAATATCGAAGGCTAAGCTATCGCCTATACAAGAGTCACATGATAGTTAAATAAACAACTTCTGGTGACACAGCTTGAGGAAACATGATGATCTTCAGGAAACCATGATGATCATTTATTCTATATGGCTCTATATTATATTATTTCATACAGTTATTCTATAGTCATCTTAAACGAAGACTGAGGCTATTTTATTATTCCAAACGAGTACAAAATACTAGTAGCCTAACTTATAACTCGAATGTACTTACGAAGCTATGGCGAAAGTGTTGTTTAACAAATTCATTGGTTCTTAGCATCACAAACAAACATGGTAAACAGTAATCGTCTGGTTCCCGGACCATACGTAATATCGATGTTTGAGTGAATCTTGCCGTCAGGATCTTCCACACCTTAATTACTTCTAACCATTCCCTGGAATAATACCCTAGAGCAAGATATAACATTGAATTATGTTTCTAGAAATGTGTATATGTAAGATGTCATGTGGCTATAAAGTCAGAAAGGTCATCAAATAAATATTAACATACGATCTTACATACACTACCATAATATATATAGTCTATTATTGTTCCGAATAGATTTCATAACTTAATAATCAATAAAATACCCTATTATGAATGATTTGGGGAAGACCTGTGAATATTCATATTTATCATATGAAACACTTCTCCTCAAATATCCATTTTAAACAATAGCATATTACCTATTTTAAAATAACATCAAATGTACAAAAAATTATTACCAAAACATAAATATAGATTGTTATTTGTCATGTTAATTCATCCACAAATTTAAAAAAATAATCGTTAAAGCCACTGTCAGAATAGTGTTTGAATGTTAAAAATCAATCAATTATCCCTAATTTAAGAGCTTGAATAAAAAAATTGTCATAACGTGGGCCATAGAATATCTAATTACCACGTTTGAACTAAATCCATCAAACAGTTTCTGTGTAAGCTCGAGATCGAACAAACCATAAGGACTGATAGAACGGTATAACCCTTTTTTGTTTGGAGTTGGGAGGGGGGGGGGGGAGGATAAAGCATAAAGTTTCATCATAATCTCTGTGTGTAAGAAGTTCATAGTAATCTACAATAATTACAATATTTATTGAAATAGTATTTTAGGCCTAAAAGAAGTTCCCTACGGGACCTTTAAGAAACTTAAGATCTTTTTCATTTGTATAATTCTTGAACTTAATTTGTCAGTTGAAATAAGTATTTTTTCTTGTTGATATGGATGTCAGAGATTACATTATAAAAGTAAAAGTCATTTCATTCGTATAAAAAGTGTATATAATCAGTAATTTAGACAAAAAACATGTGCCTTTACAAATATGAAAAAAAAACAATTTTTATAAAAATGTATTCACTTTTTGATAGTGTCTTTAAATTTAAATACGATACTATAGAACTATAAAAGAATTCAATATATATATCTGGGACTATATATTTATAATTTTGTTATCAAACGTGAACTTTTTGAAAAATTGTTTTTCTTCTAAGAATTTGGTTTATACAGCGGGAAGGGGGTGCAAAATTGAGACTCACCCCTGACATCAAATGCATTTGCTACGACACTGCAATATATAAAAAAACTTTTGTAAATTGTATTTAAGGAGAATATAAGGCTGTACAAGAATCCAATTAGATAAGTACACCCTTTGTATATTTATATATTAAGAACGTAGGACAATGTCAGAACTCAAAAATTACGTAAATTATATAGCTTAAAACAATATCAAGCTAAAACATTTAAATAATTTTCTTAAATTGCATATTGCAGGAACTAAAATATTAGGCCACAGAATACAATGAATGTAATATTATAGTAGAAGTATGTAAGTCAGCGTTCAAGACCTAGAATATCTACATTTGTATTGTCGTTTAGACGGATAATAAAAACATGTACAATGAAATAAAATAATATCTGTTGTAACCATCTTGAAATTGTGATGTGTAGGATGTTGTTAGGCCACAATATAAAAACGATCGTAGTGAGCTTAAACCCATTTTCTTTAGGAGCGTGTCTCTCTGCCCGTTTGGGTTATACACTTATGTACAAATTACGCTAGTGAGTTAGGGATTAGGAAGGTTATATTGATAGGAAGTGCACCCGCATTCACGTGTAGGGAGAGTTAAAAACTATTTTGCTAAAACAAACCTCATTGCACCCGACTGAGATTCGAACCTCGATCTCCCCCATCATCTGCACTCTAGTCTCCTGCAAGAGTGGCACGTTAGACCATGTGGTCACCGAAGCCGGTCTCAATATTTTACAAATAACCGAGAAAGTACTCACTTGGTTCCGATGATGCCCTCCAATCAATAGATTCAGGGAGAATAATAACGACACACTTACGTTGTAAGTATTGTCTCAACTCCTCTATAACTTCAGCGTAAAGTTCAGTAGCGAAGATAAAAGTGGGACCAGATATTCTCCGCCTGTTTAGGGAAAGTGTCGAGTGGTTGTTTGATTGTCGCTTTGTCCGCGTGTGACTCAAATAATGTTTCTTCAAATTAAAAGATTTGCTAGGGCCAGAACAGGGCCATTTAGATTGGCCCAAATGTTTCTGGGATTCAGATTTAGTTGGTTTGTTCGAAGATTGTATGTTTGGATATTTAGAAATTTTAAACTCGTTTGTGTCAACTGATGTAAGATGTGATTTGACGCTTTCGGTAGCAGTGGTTGTTTTTGAGTGTGTCAAATGAAACTGATATGTATTTGATTTGACAAAAGAAACATTGTTGTCTAAGATTTGAATCACTTTATTTGCATGATGAGAGCGAAACCAAATATGATCTGTTTCATCAGAATCTCTTTGGCTATGTAACTTTTTGGTGAATTTCTGAATATTTTTTTTCTGTAAATGAAGTTGGGTGAATTTGTTTTGTTTTAATCCAGTATTGATCTCAATAAATTGTTCTACATATTTAATAGAGCCGAAATTTTCAGAAATGTGTGTTTTTTCCTTTAGTGTTTGTAAGTTTTTCAAATACACCCAATTTGTTTGGACACATTGTCATGGACAGTGTTAGCACGTAGTTCCGGAGTAATCATGGTTTGTTTCTGAACACACAACAGATTGAGCCGAGAGCATTTTGGTGTGAGTTGATTGCCAGTCAAACGGTGAGATATTCCGTAGTTGATCAGTAACGCCAGAACGAATGTTGATAACATGTTGTCTATCTCACTGTTCAAACACACATGACACTTCTGGTTGTGTCAACTTGTGATATATTTGTGAGCAAGACCATTAATATTCTCTAAATGTTCCTGAGTGCATAATACAGTAAGAGATTATAAAACCTCTTTAGAGATCTATTTGTATATTTGTTTAAATGTATAGCCGAGTTTCAATGAATATTTATGTTGATAAATATCTATTCTTGTAAATGGCGTGTTACCGTAATTCTCAATACTTTTAATTTTCTTAGAACTCACATCCCTGAGGATATGTTTTTTTCTCGTTATAATTTATAGCAAGTATGTTTTATATCCACATCCAAAAGTTGAATTTAGCTAAAATGTTTTAGTATGAATATAAAGACTTTCAGTAATATTTCAAAGGCTACAATAATGAAATATTTTTTAGAAAAATAACAATTTAGATCAATATAAATCAATCAACTATAGAGAAATTGTTTCAGATGTTATCAACACAAACATAAATGGTGTAATTTTTATTTGTAATTTTATTGTGACCTTTATTATGGTGTTTTTCTTCAAATAGTGACTGACAGGTCTATGGGCTGCGGAAACATTCCCGTGATGGTATTAACACACCAAGAAACACGGGCTATTTTTGAAATATGATACATTTTTATAATTATCCAAGTATTGAAAACACTTTTTCATTCTTCACAGTAGAAGGTTTCACAGTTTTGTAATTTTTTTTATATAAAATGTGTAAAGCTTTTGAAAAAACAACTTAAAAATACATAGCACTTTAATATGAAATAGTTCGATTTTGAGTGCAGAATAGTTCCCCAATATAAACCAAATAAAATTTTTACACAACAGAAAAAAATTTGTTGAAATAAATTGGATATACTTTCTCAAGAGTATAATTTATGCTTGATGATTTTAATAAACAGCCCTAATTTTTTTTTCTCGACCCTTCAAAGAGAAAATTATGGTCATCTACAAAAAAGTTTAACTCGAGATTTTTATAAATGTTGACGTTTCATGACTTCCTGAAACCAAAAAAGTTGTTTTCATTTGCCGTCTGTCTGTCTACCTGTCTTTGTGTCTGTAGCTTAGCCTTGAGCCGAAACAAGTTTAACGATCGGGCTAAGACTCGGTATCTTGGGTTTTGATAAGGTTCCCCCGAGGGGGTTTTGGAATTAGATAGTAGCTAACTATAAGCTTAAGGGAAGTTTACCGAAAGGTAAAAATAGATAAAATTGATTTAATCGAGATACACTTTAACGAGTTTGATTACATTTTGTATCAAAATATTGTGTATCATTAAAAACAAAATGGGTCTTCTCGTTTTTCTTTAAAATGATTTTAATGGTTATTTACATGGGCGAAACATTCCAATATTAATCTTATCTCGGAAACTATTACAGACACTAAATATATTATCATAGTAAAGCTGTATTCATTAAGAATAAAAAAATGAAATTGAAATATATTTTTTATAAAACCAATAGTTTCTGTGCTATAAGCAAACATTATTGTCTATTTTTATAGAGCAATTTAAATTGAAATTGAGTATTATGCTCTTTGAGGGACAGATATATTCTTCTTTCTTAGTGTTCTTGTAACACTTTATGTTACTTCATTTATCCTCTTTGAAGATATATCTATGCAAAAATAAATCTTATTTACGTTCGCAAATCTTACAATTTTTAGTAAATGTCTCTATTCTGAGATAATAGAGAAATAAAGTATGTGTGGTTCACAAGCTTGGACTTAAGGGAACGGGGGACCCGAGGCAGTAAATAGAGTTGAGTTTTTGTAATACCTTTAAAATACTTTACTTCTTTTATTTAACATACTTTGATCTTCAAGTAAATAGACAAGTCCCTTTGTACACATTACAATATACAAGTTTGCGATTTACATAACAACGCAACAAACTTTCTTTTCTGTAGACTGTAGAATTTCTGACTCTATGTCTAGCACAAAGAGCAAATTAATCCGGTTCTCTTCTGTGGAGGTTCTCAAATAATTCTTCATTCTCTGTAGCTGTCAAAACGACCTTTCTGCCGAGCAGTTTGAACCTGGTGTACACAACAGAAACCGGAGAGCTATTCCCACGTATGGATGGATGTCCAAAAGGTCTATTTTCAGGGCGAACTTGTACAGTTTTATTGACGTCCTAACGTAGCCTCGGTTGACGACAAATGAGCTTGCGGGTGAAGACACTCGTTCTCCCAAGTTCCATCAAAATCTCCCGGATAGATGGCTTCCAGGCTCCGTGCTCTGTCACAGATATCTTGTGGTAGCAACCTATGTTACTTCTGTAACATTTGGTGATGTTACAGCATACCACCCCCATACTAATATTCAAGTATTACTACCAATTCCGTATGAAACTGCAATATTAATAAACTTCCTGCAATAGTAAGCTTCTCTATTGTAGTACAATGTAGAAACCGTCTACAATACTAAGCCATAACAAGAATAAACTCCCTGCAATCAATAAAATTTCATGTACTTACTCTTTGTATCTTCTGGCTAGAAACAGCCTTCAAGACTGGACTATACTCGCCACGTCCTAAATTGAAGAGTGGGATGAACGAGCCTGGGTGTAACTGCATCTGATGTGCGAAGCGTACGATTCAAAATGATTCCAATGGATCTCAAAAATGACGCTCACAATAGTACCAGAATTACGACTAACCTTTCCCCTGCGGGTAAGACGGAGCTACCTCCAAGACAGCCCGTGATGTATGGACGTCTCTGGTGCTCTGATTAAAAAGATCTTTTGTCAACACTGGTGAACGTGATGAAGAGAGGCCAGCCAATCCAAGCTTGATCGATGGTGTACGTGCTGATTTTCATCCATCGAAGTGGCCGATGGGACGTCACTGACGTATATGGACAATCCCCCCTTTTTCCTTTCAACCCTTCTAGTTTCGCCGCCAGGCGGCTAACTTTGGGTTGAGCTCTTACCCCCTTTCTGGTTAATTGTTTGCATCATTAGCTAGGGAACATATTTTAGGGATATTAACTTTGATGGTATACATTATCTTTTATTATAATATGAGAAGCGCACGCTTAAATGTTGACATTGTGCATGTTACCTTGGTTACCTTGGCTGCCTTAAGTGGTTAAACGGTAAGCTGACCACCTTTAATTTGTATAGTTGTCTATGACTCTATCTCTAGGGGATTCATTGTTAGACAGGGCACTTTAATTCAACGCTGTTCTTTCATCATTAAGATGCACGCCAACTTATTTGAACGGGGGAACTTTATTATAGATTTACTGTGTGATCTTGGATTGATTTTTTCAAATTTTAACTGTCAACTTTCTTAATTTTTCCAGATTCCAATTTAAAAATGAAAACATGTACTGCTGTTTTTTAAATGTACGTCAATGGCCTTAGTTAATTATTTCACTTCTTTGTTCTTAAAAAAATCTGTAAAAATTGTACATTTTAAAAATTTTCTATTTTATTTAAGAGTGACCGGATACAACTGCTTTGGTTGTTTTTATATACGGTAGTAAATTGTTTAAAATAATAAAACTGCTTTATTATTTACACCTTACCTCAATTTAAAATTAGGCATACAATGAAAATGAAAAGGGGGCGATAGGTGTTAGTCAACCTCCAAAAGGGGAGATGGGCCACAAAAGGTTGGGAACCACTGGTTTAGAGTGTAGTTATTCAATTGGATGTTACAGGCTAGGCTTCCAAAGTCAAGGAGGTATTAGACAAGAGCATTTTCTGGGAGGGTCAAAATAAGGAGTGGCGATAGGGGAGGATATTCTATAAAGAAGAGTGAAGAAGACAACAACTAGGATGTCAAGTTAATTTAATCCCTTTTGCCTGTGACAATGGGGTCAGGGCTCGAATCCAGATTGAATTTAGTTAGTTGGTATTTCTTAATGGTTTCTCATGCTGTGTATTCCCGTTAATCATGGGGTGGGAGGCAAGGTTCGAATCTTGTGTTAAAAAGTACGCACACGAATACATTATTATTTTGAAAATATATGTTTATTAATCAAAATTAACTTTATTCTGGTTAATATCTGACACTATTCTCTCATTACCGGTTTTTGTATTTTCTTCTACTTTCTTTGCCAATTACGTTTTTACATGACTTAAAAATATTATTTTATTCTCTAAATGATAATGGCCTATTCGAATATTGGCATGTTAAAAAAAGGGATTAAAGTGAATATTATGGACAATTTCACTAAATAAAAATAGTTTCACCATGTTGTATGAATTTACGGTTGCTATTTAGTTTTCTTTGTGAGTCTAACTTTACTATAAGGTATTTAGTAATTATGTATCGTTCTTGGCTAAAATTCAAGGGAGAGGTTTAAGAAATCATGTTTGAACTTGAGTTGAGGTTAAAATATTAATTTTTTCGATGGGTTTGCCTTGTAACATTCCATGAACTACTGGTGTAAGTGGTGTATCAGGCGTTCGATCTTAGGCAAATATTTATTTGTTTTTTTACCATCGCGTCTCACCACCCGTTCAGTTCGGACGCCATTCCCTATTAAATGCCACAATCGACTTGGGACCGATGACTTTACTACCCCTACGAATGAAGTTGTGCTACGTATTTTTAACGCTCAAGAAAAATCCATCGCCTCGGCTGGGTTTTAACTAATAGTTAGGATCCAAAATATCCATCTTTATAAAGAAAATGTTTCGAAATATTTTTGTAAATTGAAATGGATTAACTGTCGACTCGACATAATATATAATTATCAAAACAAATGAAAGTCATCTCCGACTGTAGATACTAAACATACAGGATATAAAACATGTCTAAGTAGACATTGCATAGTTTTACAACAAAAACTATACTATAAGTAATAAGGACTTAACGATATTGCCAGGATACTGAAGTATTTGAAGTATATTCTCCTGGCCAGCGCGGTAGATCTGACGGCCAACACTTCATGGTCACCGTTTCCTTCGTTCATTTACGCTGTAGAAGATCCTCCTTCGACGCTAGGTTGTAGTAGAATGGGTATAATGTGAACATGAGAAGCAGCCTAATATACTCTACAATCTGATTTGAACGGAACAAAACAAAAATGGTGATAAACTCAGAAATATAGAAAAGGAGAGACACGGACGAAGGCGGGAGGAAGGCAAAAAGACGCAGGAAGAGCCGCTTGCGGGGAAGGGGGAAAACTTGTTTCCTTGGACTACCACTAGTCTTCTCTGACGAGAAGTGGGTCACTGGGTCAATTTCAATCTACACTTCTTTCTTCGTCAGGTATAGTATGATAGCACCTGTGGCTGCAGTAGGCCGCCATCATGGCGAACAAATCCAAGAACATCTTGAAATGGTGAGTAGATACTAAAGCATCTTCTATTTAAATATATCTGGTTTGATTATATTCTTTAGGCTCAGCTATTATTTTTATGAGAATTTGTGATATAGACGTCCTTTTACTATATTTTCTTGTAGGCAGCATGGCAAATCTATGTAAATCCATCCGACATCATCCAATGGCGAAAGGTATGCGCTAAAGTATTTTATTCATTAATATGATAATTTTAATCCTATTCTTTGATATCTGTTACAGTATTTATCAAACGGCAATATTTGTTGAACGACCACGTGTTTCAATTTAGGGAGACCCGTGATTGTATCTGGCTGCATGTAGTCCGGAAAATTAAACTTTGAAGTAAATTACTTTTAAATATGTTAATATTACTTCTTTATTTCTTTTCTACTGTCGGAAATTATCAAAATATTGATATTTAACTGTAGCTGTCCCATCTGGCTGATTGACATGTTCCATAAGAGTTTAAAAAAGTGATATAATAATTAATTTAATAATAGTTTAAGGTGGTTCACTCTTGCATGCAAATAAAAAATATGTTCTCAAGTAGGCCTAATAATTAAAATATTAAGCTCCAGAAGAATTTTGAAATATTTATTGTTTATTAAAAAACCGTTCGATCATATCCCCTAAAGTCACAGCATACACTTTTGTTTACAAAACACAAGATCACAAGTAGCATACCAACAAAAAACATTTTACAGATTTCTATACAAATAATCGGCTAAACTTAAGAAACTTATTGACGGCCACCGGGGTTAAGTAAATGGGTGGATGAAGTAAGGGGTTGGAGAAGACGGGTGGGGTGGAGGGGGGGGGTCGAAGTCTAAAGCTTGATTCACACTTTCGCCGAAAATAGAAAGAGAATCTGCCTCAGAGTCGCAGCAATTTACAAACTTTAAGCTGACCCATGATGCATTGCAACGCTAACTAAAACAGTTGACTATCAACAGATTTTATTTTCCAGTAGATAAACATATATTTGAGATCATTGCCCCGATGGTTGTTTCAAATCATTACATTATGTTATGTTGTGGCACAATCCAATACACCGATAAACACGTTTTACACTAACGGGCTATTTCAAATCTCCTGGCAACGGCCAAAGAAGCTGTTTGATATCTTCTGGCGCTAAAGCGCATGCGTTGTCAAATGCGCATGCGCTCTGATTTGAGATGATTGGTTCTGATATTTGTTTGGTTCTCCTGTGCCTAACATCTTGAGCAGAGCGGACAAAGTAGACAATAGTTGAACTTCAGCAGAATAGCTCGCGCTGATTAAGCAGAAATCTTGTGATTGGCTTAGAGCTCGTCACATGACCACGTTTCTGTTCTGCGCTACTTTTTTTTGGCGAACATGTGAATCCACAGTCACTATGAGTGAAACGCGGGGCGTTTAGATTGGCTCGCGCTAATATGACCATCGCGATTTGTTTTTATGTATCATATTTCATTTATCCACCTTAATTATTAATTCAAAGAAATCTTTGATATACTATGGATATCACGAGTTTAAATAAAAAATTTAGACAAAAAATACAAATACGAACATATTGATTTTGTTTATAGAGTTTCCTAAAATGGTTTTATTTCAATTTATTTGATTGGATAAAGTATTATACAGCTCCATTGGTTGACACGATATCACGTGATCAAGGAACTGGAGAGTACGCGCACAAATAAAAGCCACGAGCGATTAAGGATTATTATAAATGTAAGGAGCTTATGAAATATTTTAATTACTTTAAAAAATAAATAATAACATTGAAAATGTTTTGAGGAATATTACAGACTAGTTCAGAGCCGAAACTAGCACAAATAAGTTATTAACCTCCACATGTTCTGGCTGGATAAACAGTTATAGGCAGAGTGTGTGAATAGATCAGCTGAAAAAGTAATAAATATGGATCCCTTTCAAAAATAATAGGCCTATTATGTTTTAAATTTACAATCTTTTTAAATTTGATTATAGCCTAAACCATAAATAGCTACTAGGTATTGCCCAAATTAAAAACAAGACAAGGGATTTTTTTTATAAACTAGCTTTATTAGGCCTCTCTTGAAAAAAACCCAGCAATGGTCATACTAGTGCTGCTTATGAACAGTAATGCAATAACCATCTATTAGAAAGAGTTTATAAAATCATGTATAAAATAACATTAGGACATAATATAAACACAGAAAGCAACTGAAATAAAATTGAAATCAACAATTTTTTATTTAAGCACTCACACGAGAGTTGAGGTAACCCCCAGGAAGTATAACTCTACCTTTTTTTCAAGGTCAAGTGGTTGTGAGTGCATGTAGTTTAGTCTAGTGATTAATATTTGTTAAATGATGTAAAGAAGAAGAAGAAACATTCTTAAGTTATTACTTTCATTTCCAAAAATCCCTTCGACTTAGACATCGACTATACTAACAGATGCTCAGATTCATTCGGGTGTTGGTCATTGGCCTACATAGTGTGTGCACACTGTCTAAATTAGAAAAAAAAAACATTAAGGAAAGGCAAGAAGTGAGTGCAAGGCCATTAGTTTGAGGTTAGGGATATATATATATATATATATAATCCTAGGAATTAACAGACTACCACAAACACCAAACTTTCATGCTTCGCGCCATTTCCCTCTTTGCCCATATATCCTCTTACACTCACCTCAAACATCCCTTTCTCCCTCTGAATCAATCAAACTATTTTTAAAACCTCCTCAAGCGCGACCCTCTTTGACTCTATATCATATCTTCCAAAATTCAAAATCACACATACTCACATATTAACTTGGCCACCCAACTTCTCCCTTTTCTACAGTAAAGTACCACCTTTCACGGATCATATTCCCATCATGGCAACTGTTATTGCATCAGATGCAAATAATCTATACCCCTAATTCACTGTTAGCACACTAACATTTACATTGATTAGATTACATTGTGACCGTATTTTACAAGCCCCAGCAAAGTGGAAATAAGCTTGGACTTGGAAGATCACTTCAGGGTCAGCCTATCATTAAGAAGGAGATAAATATATAAGACACCCTTGCCAATCTAGCCACCATCTCTAATAATATATCACTTATAAACCACTTATCCAACCCTTTGAATACCATCATCTTCATTATCCGTAGACAGATGAATGTATGCCATTAGTTTTGAGGAAGTGCACCAGATTCTACCAGAAGTGATGATTCCAAAATACTGTTTTGTACACAACAGCCAGGCAGAGAAACATGCGTTTGAGGATATGCCCCTGACTGACAAGATTCCAGATTAGTGAGTTCATGATCACCATCAACTTAAGGTTTCCACAAACCAACGTGGTAGCGATCATCATCGCACATACTGAAGCAGTCAGATCGCCGTTCACAACTACAGCAATATATATATATAATAATTATTGATATTATATATATATAATTATTGATATTTAATGCATTAAAAAGAGGTAATTCATAATAATGTGAGATCTTAAGAAAATTTTTACATTCCTATGTTCAGGTGTGACATAGTCACAACATGAAAAGGCTTGGTTTGACTCACCAACTCTGTCTCCATTTGGATACTCCACGAGGCTCCACACAACACACAATTCGCGGGCCGATTTGTTTTCAACTGAGCCGAGTAACCATGACCGAGGTTACGCCTCCAGGCCTGCCCCACCCCCAAGAGAAAACAAGAGACGATTGACGTGCGCAGACCCGTGTGCACCGGCAACAGTGCAGTGATATCAACGGTCATCGGGCGGCGCGCGATTTTAAATTACGCCCGGAATATGTGAGGTTATTCCAGAACAGTGCACTTCCTTCCCCCCTTTCCCTGTCCTGCTTCCCGCGCTGTGAGAACACGTGACTCTACCTATGTGTATATAATGGCAGGACTCTATGGCCATGGTACGCATTTCTCCACATTCTCTAGGTGAGGCACTTAGTGTGGGTTTAGGTTTATGTTATTTTACTTCAAAATTCTGTTTGGCCTTGATTAGTTCAAAATTACTGTTTGGGCGGTATTTGTTTATGATTTAACTTTGTTTATTATATATTGAGGCTGCGGGCCTTTTTATGTAGAGATCATGGCGGGGCAACCTGGACTCAAAGAAATTACTATTCAGGCTAGCTTATCTCATCCGCTTCACGGATTGTTTTGAAACCATTATCACCGCCATGTTTGATATTTAGGGTATTTGCTAAATTGTTTGGTGTAATCATGTTGGCTGATTACGTTACTAATCATTGTTGGGGAGTTAGAACTCCTATTAGTCTAAGCTTAGTTAGTCAACTCTGGGGTCGCGAGCCCCTACAATTAGTTTGTTAGTTTGTTTGTGGCTAAGTCACTGAATTCTGAAAGTATGAGGGATATTGGCCCGGTTTTGTGGGGCTTTGAATAGCTGTATTGGGGAACTTCTTTGTAGGAACCTTGCCTTACACGTCAGTTATTGGAAGTCGCTGATGGCGAGTAGTTTATATCTTACGATTATCGTTAGTACTGGGGTCATTGTTTGGATCTTCAATTATTACCATTATACGCTACGGATTTGTACGAAGGTCAATTTCTATGTATCTTAATGCTGTGGGTCCCTTAGACGGCCATCTTTGTACTCGGGGTCATGCCCCTAACCACTTGTTTGTGTATAACTATATTATGACCTTATTGTGCTGATGTCTGCGCCTAACGCTGGGCTAGTCCCACTCTTTCTCATCGAGTATTGTTATTGTTGGAAATAAATAAACTATCTTGTGACCAACCTGACTTTTATTTGGTATATAAATAAGGAGGGGAGAGGGGGGGGGCTATACAGGAATAAACATACTATATTTTCCCAATTTCAATTCAATTCTAGAAACGTGACACAGATTACACAGGCAGGTGGTCAAACTCGACCTACATATTATTATCACCAGAGTAGAAAGCTGCACTGTTCAAAATGTTACCTACCTAAACACTGTCAGTCCAAACATGTCCAATAAATATACAGTAAATTAGTATAAAAACACACAAATTTTGAGTTTTGGAGTTTCTCGAATATGTGATCATGTGCTATAAGGCATTAGGGTCTCAATGAATGAACATGTATGATGAAATACATCTGAGGGGTTGCTTTAAACGTTTCCTTAATTACTTATGTAAAGATAAAAAAATTTAGGCTTATACAATTTCAAGTTGCCCGTATCGGTGGTAATGTGTTCAAAAATATGACTGGCAATTAACATTAAATTATAAAAAAGGGACCTTTTGAGGTTTCATAAAGTTCATATACAAAGTTTCAGCTTTCAAGGTTTCTTTTTTTATGCTTCCTGCGGTTATGGCCATGTGGCTTAAGGTGTCAATCTCATAATATTTAAAATTTAAATAATAAAATCTTTAGGGTAAATCATTTTTTTGCACCAAAAATTTTCTTCAACATACACCCTCTCGACTTTATCCATTTCTCTAATCACTATATAAGAGCAAAATGTGGCCAGAACGGTGACTTCAACATAAACGTCCTAATTTGCAATTTCTTCGACCAATGCATTTGTGAAGAATTTACTTCCAACGTCGATACTAATTTATTTTAAATAGCTACTGAAGATGTCAGATTATAAAGATATTACTAAACTAATATTTTTTTTGTCCAGGCCGTCAATTATATAAAGTAGGTGTGTTTATGAATACTTTTAAAACAACAATAAGAACTTATTACTTATTATAAAGTATTTATTCATTTGGTCCCGGCACAGATTTATCTGATTACCAAACCCTTCCTTCACCTCTGACAAGACATCTTGTGAGTGTGGGGAATGCCAGGCCTCCACCGTGGTTCGGATTCCACGTTAAACTGTAGGTCCTTCATTTCATCTCACAATCACCCTACCATTACACATTAGCGTAAGTGCGTATAACCCGAACGGGTAGTAATAATAATAATAATAATATAATATAATAATAATAATAATAATAATAATAATAATAATTTATTCATTTGATTTGTTTAAAGCCTTTGTTGTTCTATTAAAACATTTATAGTAACAATATACCATGTTTTATAAATAAATTGGACACGTCATATTTAGTGGGAAAATATCTAAGGGCTTAGGAAAGTACAAAACCGCTTTGAATCTGGAGAAATAGTTCTGTTTATTGTTTGAAATGATGTTTTGTTACATCATGATGAAAGTAATGTCAAGGTGCTATATGAATCCACAATGCAACAATACCAGGTTGGTAAGAACTTTGTTACAGCTTTCTCTAGATGGAAAAAAATGGTGGGAGTGCAATATGTGTTATTTTGATTAATATTCTAAAAACTAATCGGAATACAGTTAATTAACACGTTCTGTGTAATTAACCACGAGTTGCTTTTATTCTCAGTAGCGAGATGTCAGGGTAGGATGGATAAGCTCAGCTATTCCAAAAGGTTTTGAAAACAGGTGAGAAAACATCTTTTTACATAAACCAGATGTAAAATTGAAATGTTACTTGTCATAATTCAAAGTGTAATGACATTTTAACAAGCATGCGAAGCGCATGTGTATCCTTTAGGTAAGATAAGCTGATATCTTTTCCGCCCAACGCACCCGAAGAATCCGCTCTGCGGAGAGCTATAGATTGTGATGCGCGCGCAACTATTACACCCAGCCACTGAAAGCGACCAGTAGGCCGGCTATCCCCGACTCGTGACTGTTACATTATGAGCATTCAGAATATTTTTCAAAGGTTTATTTCAATGAAGATTAGTGTAGTAGTTTTGTGTTTGTGACTTGAATTTTATTATTTTATTGCGTCGTTTTAAATTCCGTATCATGATATATATGAGTAATGTTTTAATATTTAGTGTATGTACGGTAAAAAAAATATGGGAAACCCTGTAGTCATCAACAATGACTCTTTAGATTCAGTTGACTTTTTGTTAAATAATTTTACTGAGATTTTGTCTTTTGAACGAATAGTGTCTTTAAAATAAAAACTAGCGAGACCAAAATTAGATATTTCACAGAAGTGATGACAAAAAACAAAAAAAATATTATTATTATTATTATTATTATATTATGATTAGTAGTATTAGTATTAGTAGTTTGCCAGTACTGTATTACATAACTTCATAAAAATCTCATTTTGGTATTGTTAAGTATACTCCTTTATGGGGGTTCATGACTCAGCTTACCCAACAATTATCATCATGCTTCGCCACTGATTATTCTTGATTGGGCGTGAATAAACGGCACATATTTCTCCTCCTGTGTGTTAAATGCATATGGATCTGGGTACTTCTTTAAAAATTACGCTTGCATGTAATTTGAATCCAAGTTAGAGATGTTTACTATTGTTTACTTAAATAGAAATAGGTAAGCTCATTTCAAATTTAAGCTTCCCATATCTTTTGGTTTGACCGCTTCCCGGACTGGTATTTTGAGGCGAGTGTGAGTAATAGTATTATGTAAAAGTAGAAAATGTTTGAGGGATATAGGCCTACCCTAGGTTCTATAAAATAATTATACAACTTTTCACTTTATAGTTTTATTGATTTAGCAATTAGGTTTAGGCTCTAAATCATCTGGTTCAATAAGCACAATTATTTTAATCTATATTATAACATCACACATTTGATATGTCTTTTCTAGTGTTGAGTTTTAGCTGCCTTTTATAGAAGAACTCATTTGATTGTCTGAACACACTTTTTTTTACATCCATGACTGTTTACAGAGTATGGTCCAGGTCAGTTTTTTATTCAAGCCATATATTTTCCGTTACCGGCTTTCTGACCTGCTGTAGCTTCATATGCCTTATAGTATAATTCAAGACTAGGACGGGCACAACATTCAGTTCCAGGCTGTTAATTTATCACTGTGAAAGGGTAAATCCACATTTGACAAATAATACATTTTTCAGCGGTGCCAAGAATTGAACCCGGGACTCTTAGATCAGTAGACAGACACGTTACCAACTTATCTGAGGTGTCGATTGACTGAATACATATATATGTAAATGTACAGTAAGATCAAATCAAATAAAAATGTGAAAATTTTCATGTATAAATGTATAAACACCAGATAATAAATAATAACAATACTTTTATCAGAACAAGAAATGAATTCATTTACCTTGTTTTTGTCCAAATATTCCGTCCACATTTTAAAACAATACTGATCAGGTGTAATTTTATTTTTAACGTCTTCTACGAGATTCTACGGGAGTCGTAATGGCCGCGCTACACGAGGAAGAAGAAATGGACTATAGCAGAAGGGGAAGGGATAGGGGTGGGGAATGTGACGACACAGATACGTAATCGAATCTCGTTCATTTTATTTTTAAAAGGCCCGGGAGAAAAAAAAGAAATTGAGTTTGTTTACTAACAATGATCATAAATCAAACTGTCAGATATTAGATTCTGCATCCATTTAGTTAAATATTCAGATTTTATCAAGCTTCTTGGTTATTATTTTTTCCCCCCAGATATTCCTTGTTTCTACCTTAATTTCACATATTTATAGACATATATTTCAAATTTAGAACTTAAATCCACGAGATGTTTGGGACCTCTACGAGAAATGCTGAGAGGCGGGAGGAAATGGAAGACAAAGAGGGACTGGCGTCTTGGAGATAAAGAGAGGATGACACACATTATTTTCAGTACCACAAAAATTGAAATTTTAACAGTAATTTATTAAAATAATCTTTCAAGTGTTCATCAAAATGACAACCAGCGACACGACGACAACTTTAGACCACTGGTAGACTACTGGTAGACCTCTTCAATGACGATTCTTGGACTTTTATTGAGTTTTGGACCAACTCACAGTTTCAACGATGACCTCCCAAAACATATTTTGATGTGATATGAACAATTTTTGTTTTTTGAGTTTTAATCTCCACACAGACGTTATATTATTACGAACCTTTTCCACTAGGATTTCAATACTTCTTGTTATTTTCTTCTAAAGTTATAACTAGGCCTATATATATTTTTTCTCAAGCTAATTTTTTTTTCCTAAACAATGGAAAGAATCTTTGGCCGGAGTCATTCCTTCGACACTATTGCAATGTCTTATGTTTTATTGTACCTTCATTTTAACTACTAACCTCATAAAGGACATCTATGAATTAGAATGTCTCAAAAAAATTATAATAATTTTATTTTTATTTCAATAATTATCCACAAAGATTGGACTTAAGATTTTTTTAATACTAATACACCAACTTACTGAACTGTTATTTGAATTATGAATTGTATTTTAGCTTTATAATTTAGCAGACCTTTGTTAGGCAGGGTAAAATTTTAGATTGGCAGTTATTTATTAAAATAAAACTAAACTAATTTATTTTTTCAAAGCCAAATCCGTTGTTAAATATTTTATTTATATTATCACCAGCATTCAGTATAATCCACCTTGTTACTATTGCTATAAAAAAACATACTTAGCGATGTCTCCCGTGCAAGCAGTTCCCAGGGATGCTGACCTTGGAGGCCGGTATTGTTGTACGCAAGGTGAGTTCATTGTTGACTAAGTAAAGTCAAGGTATATATTTCCCCAACATGACCCTGAGAGTCTCGTGTTAGATTTTATGCATTATTATTATTTTGCGTTTTACCCCAAGATAGTAAGTATTGTTGTTGTTAAGTGTAAATGTTGGTTTTGAACCCAAATTATTGTATTCATTTTAAATTTGAGCTATCCCACCATTCTTTTATTATCTATTTTATGTAATGTTTTTAATGACGTCACTGGACTTAAATTTAATAAATAGATAAGTACCCTTTTTTAATATTTTCCCCACTTTCCTATAACATTTATTACTATTTTATGATTATTTAAATGTACATTAAAATTTTTTACACTGTATATAAGCATTCGTCTTTGGATTCGATGGACTTATGATCTAAGTCAGGTGTAAAACAAATGAATACTATATTAAATAATACTTATTTATATTGAATAATTGAGGGGATCAATGCACGACATGAAAATTCTAATTTTATGAAAAAATGTGTTAGCACCGATTTAAGGTAGCTTACCTTCTGAGCTACAATTAGTTTTACAGTCTGTCAATATTTTGATGATAGTTAATATCAATGAATATTTTATTTATTTATTTTAGATATATATATATATAATATATATATATATATATATATATTTTATACGATTTAATAGGTGTTTAAATAGTGAAAATATTCTAGCTAGGTCTATGAGCGTTATCATGTTTTTGCCTGACCCCCTCAACAATGGTCCATGTGATTTGAGGGTCAGATTCACAATAAATGTAAACATCTATAAATAAAATACGGTTGAGGTGTTACTCTTAAGCACATACTAATGCTAATGCTATAAGTAAATGTTCTGGTTTACTTGATATCGGTCGGAGCTCTGACGGTAGCACAAACATACACACACTAAATTTGTTTCATTTATGATTTAATAATATATTTAGGTGAAAAAAAACTATATTTCTCCCTCCAAGTCATTTGTTGAATGTTAACTACCACATGGGATAATTTGTTGCAAATCTAATTAGATTTACCCATTATTTAACACACATTTCTTATAAATATAAATTTAAACACTTTCTTTGAGTTTAAACATTTTATTGACGTCAAATACATTAAAAATAAATACTATATTTATGTTTATTAGCATTGTTATTGTTCAAGCTATTTAAATAAATGTGAATAAAGTTAATATTTAGTTATTTTTTGGTGGATAAATCTTTTAGAAATTTCCACAAGAAATACACTCATAGCTATCCCCAATCCTATTGCGAGAAAACAGAAAGCTCCTTGCAAGTGATATAAGGTTAAAATAACCAAATTTCCTTTTATTTTTCCTCCAAACTTAATAATATTCTTCATCATATGATCCATCAGAATGTTCTGATACCACTTATCAACAAATCCTCCCTCCACAAGACGATGGATGACCCAATCGAAACTTTCCCATAAATGACTTCCCTTTGCTAGAATCATTACCTTATGAATGTTCTTAACTTTTTCCTTGAGTGGTACGGCTAAAGGAACTCCCTGATCATCAACATAGTCTTGAATAGTTTTGAACTGCATTATGCTGTGCATGACCATCATGGCAAAGTTTTTGGTTTCAACTATTTTATTCATGCAGTGCGAAAGGTCCATACAGAGCTGACGATCGCTCACTATTCTAACGGAACGTGGATCCGAATCATCGGCATAGACCAGATCCCAGGTAGGGTGATACCCAAATCCCATTCCGGAATGAAGAAGTTCGTCTAGTGTGGAGATCTGATGCTGATATCCAGGGTTAGTCAACACACTGATAAGCTTACAACGATAACTGGCATTAATAATAAAACAGAAGAAAACCCAAAGAAAAATGAAAGAACGATATCTTAGTTGCTTCGATATGGAAAAAATAGGATTTTCAAGAATCATAGACCATATGAAAATAAAGCTATCACTTAAGGACTTCCCTGAAGTAGTATATTTCAACGATGTCTTAGATGGAGCACTATTCCATAAAAAATAAACAAATACGATTATTCCAATCCAACTTAATAGAACAGTGAGCCAAAGTTTTGTAGAAAAGGTTTTAGAAAGGCTCATCCACTTTGGGAAAGGGCTTGCCTTTGGAACATACCATGCATGCTTGTCTTCCAAGTAACTGAACGTGAAATCAAAGTTACGGAGATAATCCGCTTGTAAAATTAAACTGCCAAATGCCACGGATGATTGTTTGTTTAAAACTTGATTAACTATTTCAATAAATGTATCTTTGGGTATAACTTCCCTCCTTGAGAGTCCATAGGTACAGGCTGAAATAATACATTGAAATTCAGAATATTGGCCAAAACATTCAAAATCTCAATTTCTAGGCCTCCTTTGAATCGAATTGTTGCACCAGATTTATTTTCTGGACGCATAACAAAGGGTTCTAGGTGGAATGTTGAAACATTCAAAGTACAATTATTTAACTTTATAGGAATATTTTTACTAAATATTTCCTTTTTAATAATCAACTTTTCTTCTCTAGTAAACCAATGACTAATCAATATTGGCTGGATAGCGTTATTGCACTTATTTTCTTTGTATGGGAACCAAGTATAGATTTGCATAACAGTCTGAGATATTTTTCTAATAGGTTCTATTTGACTAAACATTGAACTATCATCGTTGCTATATTTATTTGAGGACATAAGAACCATTGTTTTAAAAATTTCTGATTTTTTCAAAATAGCTAAAATATTTTCTACAATTTCATATTTTTCTACATTTGATTTTTTTGCAAACAAAACTGTATTTTCTATTGCAACAAAGTAACAAGCTCTAACATTCCAGTGATTACTCTCTTTCATGATATTAATAAACATATTGAAATCCTGTATGTCATTTTGGTCGTTAATCTCAAGGAATATGATGTACATGTTCACTGTTACATCCCTACTAGCACTTATGTTCCGTGCAGACATGTTGGTTGATATCACTCTTACAGTGATATTAGTAGGTAAGTGTAGATGCATCACCAGATTATTGATGTCGTCTCTCCATTGTGTTTGATGAGTATTTAACAAACCTTGACTGTATGGAGTTGATTTGACTGCGAATTGTGTTGGAGCTTGATTATGCCTTTCATTATTACTCTTGAGATGAACTACAGTGAAATGAGAGCTTTGGACACACATCCGACTGCTTAAGTCCACATAACTTATGAATATAGATTCCAAATGCACTGTAAAGACTTAGCAATACATTTAAAATTTGAATATTATTAATAATTCTCATTTCAAAGGATTAAATTAAAGCATAGATTTGATAAAAACCTAAATAATCATTCAATGGAATATGGATTTCTATAAGGAATAAGATTTTAAAATAAAAATGCACATTTCTTCAGCAATTCTTGAAACCTGAAAAAAAAAGAAACCTTGTTAATGAAACGTGATTAATAATTTAATTAGAAAGTTTTAAGAAAGTTGATTGTTTTGTCATTCAGTGCTTGAATTGGTCCGGAACGCACCGGAACGTGGTTCCGGTTGACACGAGAAAATATTACGAGCGTTCCCTTTAATAAAACACAAGTTTAATGCGTTCCTTCCACCTTCACATTTGAACGCTACTTCTACGTTTTTCCTATCGTTTTCCAAAGGGATCTCTATTCTAGTTTGAAAGAACCCAGATCTTACAAAGTGTCTGTATAATGTATTGTATTTTATATTATACTGGGTTTTCCAAGAATTGTCTTCACAAGAAAGCAGACGATTCCTATAACAAGACAATAACTTCAACACAAATATTCCACAGATGTTAATCTTTCCCCTCCCCTTTTGTAGCCAATATTTGGGGGTTATTTTTGGAAAGGGCATTTGCTGTTTCTGTCAGTAGATTTCTACCTTAAGATTTACATTGTCTTTCATAGTGAAAATACCGTACCTTTTGAAGTTTTGAGCTCTGTACCACAAGTGAACCAGCAAAAGAAAAAAAAAATCATAAGTAAATATTTCTTTATATAAATTATTTTTATCGTAAAATTTTATTTATCTACTCAAGTTAGCTACAATATGTTCTTGTCGCGTAAGTTTTATTACTAAACATAATTTCTTCGAAATATTTATTGCATTGAATGTAATGAAAAATGACAAATAATGTCTGTTTGTCGGCGACTATTAGGATTGACGGCTGAGAAATCCCTATTTATAACAACCAAGAGGACCACTGAACTAAACAACTCAGACTTAATTATTATTTTACTATGCCACGCGTACAAAAGATTACCCTTTTCGGTCCCTTCATTAGATATACAAATTGAAAGACTACAAGCCCATGCTAACAGTAAGCGACAACAGTAAAACAAAATGCACATATAAAATGCACTACACAACATACCGCCCGCCTAAAATAACACATACTTATAACAACAAAGTTAGAAGGTCTTAAATATAACAGTATAAATTTAATAAACACTAGAAGCACTACTACACATTAGTAAATTGGATCAATTGGTAGGGGACACAGCTTTTATATCACACGTTTGACAACACTGGATGACGTACTGACAGTAGCTACTCGAACACGATTGTCAAGACCACGATGGATTTCTCCCACCACTGCCAATCTCCACTGTAGAGGTGGAACATCATCGTCCTTCAGTAACACAACCATCCCTAGTTGAAGATTGGGGAATACAGTGGTCCACTTGGAACGCTGCTGGAGCTGGCTTAAGTAGGATGAGCACAACTTCCACAACCACTGGGTGCATTGTTGAACCAGTTGCCACCTAAAGAGTTTTGCTCTTGCTACGCCACCCGCCTTAACGAAATATGATTGGACCAGCGTAATCCACACCGCAGTTCAGAAATTGCCTTTCTGAACGTAAACGAGATTCTGCTAACTGTCCCATTAGTTGCTGAGCTGCCCTTTCCTTTAACCTGAAGCATTTCATAGACTTGTGGACTATTTGCCATTCACTATCCAATATCATTGTCTGAGAGCTGCAAGTAACAACTGGGGACCAGCATGAAGTAGACTTAGACGCTCATTTTGGATGATTAATCTTGTGAGGTTGGAGCTTGCTGTCAAGATGATAGGGTGTTTCTGGTCGTACTCAACCTCAGCATGTTGCACTTGACCTTCCACTCGTAAAAGACTGTCTTCGTCAAGGAAAGGATGAAGAATGCGAAGAGAGCTCTTACCTCCAATTTATTTAAGATCTTGGAGATCTTTAACCTCTTGTGTATATGATGATAGCTGTAGCTGCCTGATGAAATAATACAAAGTTGCTTGAAGCTCCTTCGCCGTTATCGGACCTTGATGTCTGATTTGCCTTACATTGGTTGTGAAGCGAAAACAATATCTTATTACTCGCTGCAATCTGTTTACTGATGAGACTCTCATGACAATTTCCTCAGGATTTTGTGTCACTGCTATATACACTTATTGGTACTTACGTCCAGGTGTCTCCTCCTCGGGTGTAATATACTTACAATGAGGCCATTGATAATCTTCCTTTGTCCACCAATCTGACCTGTACCACTATTTGTCGTGCTTGCAAAGGTCTTCTAGAGCTGATCCTCTGGAAAGGATGTTAGCAGAATTGCAATGTTTTGGAACGTGTTTCCAATCACAAACTGATGTCAAATGTTGACTTTTCGAGACCCTGTTTTCTACAAATGTCTTCTATCTTGTAGGTGTTGCTGCCAGCCATGCTAACACAACTGTAGAATCCATCCAGAAATGTATGCTGTTAACGAATAAACATAACGACGATGCGGTCTTCTTCACAAGTATCGCCAAGAGTAAAGCACCACATAATTACAAGCAAGGCAGTGATATTTGCTGCAGAGGTGCCACCCATGAACTAAAACACAGAACATGTACTCTGATGTCACCCTGTTTGTTGATACAGCAAAGTACCATCAAGCTCCAAATCCTGCTTCGGAAGCATCTGCAAATCCATGTATTTAGGTGTTGGTTATAGTTCCATGACATTTAACCAATTGTGGTAATATTAGTTTGTTTAGGATTTGAATTCGATTGTAGAGCAAACTCCATTCTTCTTGCAGTTCTATGGGAAGCACATCATACCACTGCAAAGGACATGAAAATAAGCAATGCATGAATCTCTTGCAATGAAGGATCACTGGTCCTAGAAGACCGAGTGGATTGAAGATATGATACCTAGTACTATCCTTTAGGTGTCTGGACCTTTATGAACCTTCACACATATATCAAATTGTAACTCATCCAGTGCAGGATGCTACAACAAACCCATAGTCTTTACTTCCTTAGAATGGTTGAACTTGAATGAGAGTTGTGTTTCTCTCTTATGATCTGAGATTACTTCAAGTAGAGAGACGTGATTTGCACCCCATTAGTATATTTGGAATCCACCCTTTTCAGGGTTTGAATTATATCTTACTGTAACTGCTTAGCCCCGTGAAGATTATCTTGTCCTGTCTGAAGGTCGTCCATGTACATATAACTTCTGATAATTTCTGACGCTTTAGGATAATTAGTTGATGCTTCATTAGATACCTGCATGAGGCATCTGGTGGCAAGAAAGGAACCAGATGATATACCATATAATACAGTTGTAACTGATAGTGTTCTAATGATACCTCTGTGTTTGAACGTCATAATATGCGTTGTAAATTATAATATCTTGGGTCTATCCGAGTTTTTCTGTACATCTTAGTGATATCAGCAATCATTGCATATTTATGTGTTCTGAAACGCAATACTATAGAATGTAGATTCTGTTGTAGGGTAGGACCAAACATGAAAATATGATTTAATGACACTCCACTTGATGATTTAGCAGAATCATCAAAGACGACCCGTGTCTTTGTGGTCGTACTACTTTCTTTGTGGACAGCGTGATAAGGTAAAATAGAACGCTGGTTCCATAGTAGCATTACATTATTACCTTGGATTGGAATGAGGTGCAAGCAACGGCTTCATGTGGCCTAACCCTGGTACTCCTCCATAAACCTTATATACTTTTTTCAAAGAACTTCATCCTTGCAGAACTTCCTTTCCAGATGTTGGAATCTGTTTTTGGCACCGATGATGGATTCGCGTAATGAGGCGTGTTCTGTCCTTTGAGGCAAACGCATGACGAAACGTCCTGTTTCATCCCTTGATGTATTCTCAATAAAGTGCTGCTTACAATACCTTTCTTCGTCGGTGCATGGAAAATACACAAACTCTTCTTGTTCCCAGAACCATTGCAGCTGCTTGCTTAGGTTAGGCTCATTTCTAAAGAAGATTGATATGGAAGATCTCGGTTGATTGTTTCCGGTACTTGTTGGCATCTTTCTCGTAAGAATCCAACCCAATTCTGTCACCTGTAGTACAAAATGATTTTTATCACGTGTCCACCGCCCACCCTTTAGTAGGCGCAGAAAGAGTTCAGAGCCTAAAAGCATGTCTACATGACGAGGGATGTGAAACATCATCTACTATCTTAATGTCGTCAGGGATACACCAATCACCAATGTCTAGACGTGTAGCTGGCATAGCACCTGTAAGATTAGGAAGTACATATAATGTTACGTTAGCTGAATAATCTGAAAACCTTGACATTAATTGTACGTCTATGCTCTGCGAAGCTCTAAACGCAATGTCATTGATCCCTGCAATTAGCATTAGACTACGCTGACGTCTCAGTTTTAACCGCTGAGCAAGTGACTCCGAAATGAAGTTCGACTATAAAGCACAATCCAAAAGTACTATGCAGGGATAAGTGCGACCCAGGTTGTCCTTGACCTTGATGATCGCTGTAGATAATAACAATTGAGTTTGGCTTCGTTGTTTGAGACTACAATAGCTGCCCTGAGTAGGACTTAAACAAGCATTGTCAGGTTTTTTGCACTCACCCGGACCTTTTTGGTACTGGCTGTCATGGTGTCCGCTATTTTAACTTGCCTAACTCCGTTCTTATGCACACCTACTAGCAAACACTGTTCATTGTGAAGCAATGTATGGTGAAATGCGCCACAATTCTTATATTTGTGTGTTAGGACACTCATTTACACTGTGACCATTTTGTAAGCAGTTGAAACATAACCCTCTTTGTATGACATATTGCTTCTTATCATACAAGAAATAATTACATTTGTACAGACTGCCTGTGTTATTACCACAGTTATGTCACTGCCTTTGTGAAATGCTAGCTAGTGAGTTGGTGTGGCGAGGCAGTCTCGTCACCTTGAAGTTAATATCATGTTTATTTTCTAATGCCTACCTTCGGCGTTACAAAAATTCAATGAAACCAACCAATGTTGGGAATGACTTATCAAAAATTGTTAGCTCCCATTCTGGCCTTGTCATAGCATCAATTCTCTGTGTGAATAGATGGACAAGAAGTAGGTCATGTAAAGGTATGTCAATGTTGAGCGCCCTGACTGCATTTAAGTTACTCTTTGCAGTGTTAATAAATTGTAGCAATTCTACTGCAGAATTCTTATGGACAGGTTGAATATCTAGCAATTGCCTTATGTGGGTAGATGCGATAAGACGTTTGTTTTGGTATCTATCCTCAAGTACCTTCCATGCCACTGAATAATTATCCATCGTAAGAGGTAAGTTCTGTACTAACTGTGTGGCCTGACCTGAAAGTGATGACACAAGATACTGAAACTTCTGGATTGTAGGTAATCTTATGACAGAATTATTACAAGAGTGTGAATTTGAATTTACTGACTCTGCTGACCTATTAATTGTTTAGCCTGGCACAACCATAGCTTGTTCTATTAAATCCTGCATAGTTGCGCAAGCTGAGTAGTATTTATCCTCAAATTCCTGGATATATGCTTCATTTTCAGTACTTGACTCTAGATCAGTTTGCTCAATTTGCAATAGAACTCATGAAATTTAAATTTGTCCCAGATTTCACTTAATTCCTGATAACACATTTTTACTTGTGTTTCTTTCATTAAATTGATCTATAAATGTTTGCATATGTGTAAGGCTTCCACTTAAAACACCACGACTTCTGGTTAGTGACTTTAGTGGTTCTTGCATCATAATTATTTTAAGTAATTATGAGATGCCACAGAATTAAATATGCACAGACTGGCCCTTTGCAAAGAAACAGTTTTTTAAAACTTCTAAGCTAACTTACTATAGTTGTTCAATCGCGTAACGTCACAATGTTGTTGCACGCGTGCGCTCACTCAGTCTACAAAACTATGATGGTTGATTGTAAATTTTATATCAAGTGAAGAAAGACCTTGTGTTTGTTGAAACGATTGTTATTGTTATTAAATCCAGTGTATATGTAAAATACAGAATAGTACTAAAATGAACGTTTGAGATGCATCGCTTATTGTTATACTCTCGAGAATATTACACTGATAATGCTCGATGCACTGATCTTAACGATCCGGCTCGCGTGGATCAATATTCGGGATTATTTTAATTTTTGATGGATATTATATGGTCTTAGACTAGTGCCTACTTCCAAAGTTAAATATTGGATATCCTTTTACTGTGACA
Source organism: Timema cristinae (assembly GCA_039000515.1). Taxonomy (NCBI): domain Eukaryota; kingdom Metazoa; phylum Arthropoda; class Insecta; order Phasmatodea; family Timematidae; genus Timema; species Timema cristinae. The sequence continues at coordinate 2,511,029 of JBCFYV010011135.1, read as the reverse complement.
GTGTATTTTTTTGATTCAATATTAATCAATTGTAATTATCAATGAATTAAATTAGATTCAATAAAACTGGCATGGCTTAGCATGCAACTTATTGAAGTGCGTCTAGACAATGTAATAATATGTCCTACCAATATAATAGTTTCATTCTGTAAAAAAGATTAAGGAATTATTGGTTGTTAGTTATTACCGTTCCGGTTGTTAAAATTTCCATATTCGAGCACTGGCCTAATCTATTTTTTACCTGTCAAAAATATGTTTAGACAAAGAATTATAGGGTTGTAAAAGGTAAGGGCTCAAATATGTAGATTATTATTGATATTAATGTTTTATTTCAATTCATCATGTGATGATGTTACTATTGCTGGCAAATCAAATGTTAAATAATGGGAGTAAGAAATATATTTAAAACCTCGGAAGAATAAAACCTTTCGATTCCTATTAATAATGTTATAATAAGTATATTATCTTACATTATAAAAAATAGCTATCAGTCCACTAAATTAAAAATTAAAGTTTTTCTTAGTCTCCCATTTTTCACTTAAAAAATTTATGAGTGAGATTTTGCTATTATGGTATGTTTTAAAATCCAAATTAGTAAATTTAAAAAATCATTTTTTATTTAATTACTTCACCCAACTATTAAAAAAATCCCTATTAAAATATTTAGTTTTTAATATCTGTATACACTTTATGCAATACAAAACAATAGGCACAATAAAATCTAAAGTGAGGTCTAATGCGATTACAAAATTAGAACAAATAATCTAAAATACTGGTAAGTCCAGTATCTTTCTATTTGTGTTTTATTGTTTTAGTAAGAAGTTTTATAGAGAAAATAACTCGTTATAAAGCTTATTGCTATAATTAATTCCTTTGCTAGGTTTTCAATTTTTATGGGCAACATTTTTACTCAAAAAATATTGATTGATTTTAAATTTTATGTGATATAAATAATAGAGCGATTGTTTCGTATATAGGATAATTAACATTTTATTAATAACTTTTAACTTGCTGAATTTTTACTGATGTTTAACAAATGAATAGCTGCATTAAATTATGGTAAATAATGATGCTTGTGTTTTTAAATAAAATATCATTAAGGCATAAACGAATACAGATTTGGGATTGGAAAGGGAGAATTTCAAGGAAATGTACAATCATGTGCGTGGAATAAAAGAGAAAAAAACACCTAAGTACATTTTGTCAGTATTTGAACACTAGTCTCTTAATCGCCAGCTAACCAAAATAGATTAGTTTGACATTTAATCTGTGTACCCATCGATGTGGGTCAACGATTCATATTATTATTTATTTCTGTTTCGTGTGTCCCTATCACCCAGGGCACATCACGACCTCAGGTTGTGGATAGAGGATACGGCCTTCAGATACGAAGGGTAGCGGCCGGTATATTGAATAAGCAGCCGCGGAAAGCCGGTTGGGGTGGTCCTCTAGCTTCGGGCTTGGCCGTGATGAGCTCGCACCATAAAAACATTTAATCAAGAAACACTAAAAATATACCATGGCTGTCCCTGGAATAAAATATTCCATGGATAAAATCGTCGTCTATTCTGATCTCCGGACGGAGACTACTCCGGAGAAGGCATGGAATCGCAAAGCTAGGAAATATATTCAGATTGAGACGTGGAATGGTATGAGATTATATAGGCCAGGAATGCTACAATCAATTATAGATGAAGTCAGTAGATTTGGCTAAGATATAGGGGTTATACAAGGGGTTAGGTGGTCAGGAAATGGTAGGGTAGAAGCATGTGAAGATATATAGATGGAGGAATGTATACACATAATTTAGGCACAGGCTCTCTAGTCCACACAAGTAATATGTCATTAACAATGGCCGATAGGATGTCAAGTGTAGCATGGAGGTTGCATAATACGGTCATCAATGTGCATTGTCCTACGGAATACAAAGATGACTAAATAAAGGATAGTTTTTATGAGAATCTAGAACACCTGTATGACCAGTTCTCAACCTATCACATGGAAATTGTGATAGGAGACTTTAACGCAAAGATAGGGAAGGAAGAATTCTTTAAAACTACAATAGGAAAAGAAAGCTTGCACAACGTCTGTGATTAAAATAGAATAAAAGTGGTAAATTGCGCCTTATCAAAGGACCTTCTTATGAAAAGTACTTGCTTCATGCATAAGGATATTCATAAATATACTTGGACCTCACCAGATGGGAATACACATAATCAAATAGATCACTTGCTGATTGATAAAAGACGTCATACAAGCTTTCCGGATATCAGGGGCGCGGATTGCGATTCACACCCATACTTGGTAGTAGCAAAACTTAGGATACGTGGTGGGCAAGCAAAATAGATACGAAGGAGAGAAACTGTCAGATGGACCGTGTAGGAATACATATCAAAGTGAAATTACAACTATGTTTGCTGCCCTAGAATGCTCACAGGAAAGTTAAGAAAACACTCATCCAGCGAAACAGTGGGAAAGTGTCGGGAATAATAATAGAATATAGATGCAGCCAAGTGTAGTGTAGGTCTCTGTAAAAATTGTAAGACCAAGCCATGGTTTGACTTCGAATGTTCAAAATTAATAGAGGAAAGGAGGCGAGCAAAATTACATTGGTTTGAAAATCCTAGTTAATTGGGTTTAAACACATTCATCATTGCAAAACGGAAGGCCAGTTCCACATTTATAAGAAAAAAGAGAGCTTATTTAAAGGTTAAAGTTTGTTAAATTGAACAAAATAGCGAGAATAAGAATACCAGGGAACTTTATTTAGATATAAACTAATATAAGAAAAGTTATCAGGCTATAGCCAACTTAGTTAAAGATGAGAAAGGTAATCTGATGTAGATACATGCGATGATTTGAGTAGATGAAATGACTTATTCAGTCAAATTTTAAATGTTCATGAAGGATTGAATTTATACGAGGCTATTGAAATCCATACTGTTCAGCCACTAGTCCCAGTACAAAGCATTAGTGAAGTCAAAGAAGCTATTAAGAAGTTAAAGAATAATAAAACTAAAAGAAATACCATCAGATTTAATAAAGAGAGCAAGGTGGGGGAATTTTAGTAATAGAAACTCATATACTTTAATGGGAACATGGTGTATTGTCCCAAGAATGGAAGGAAAGTATAACAATACCCATTTTTAAAAAGGGAGATAAAACAGAGAATAATAATTTTACCAACATGTTAGAAAATTTTGTTTAATATAATTTCAATGAGATTGACGCCAAATGCAGAGGAAATAATTGGGGATCATCGTTGTGGATCTTGATGAAACAGATCAAGAGAAATCAGATTTTTACTATGAGGAAAATTTTAGAAAAAAAGTGGCAATTCATCAGGACAATACATCAATTATTATACATACATAGATTTATAAAGGACTATGATTCAGCTGAAAGGTAAAAATTATATGACATTTTAGTTATGTTTGGAATACCCAAAAAACTGGCCAAGCTAATTGAGGTATGTTTGAGAGATACGTGTGGCAGGGTACGGGTTGATTCTCACATATCAGGTTCTTTTGAAATACATATTGGATTGAAACAATGAGATGCACTTTCTCCGTTACTCTTTAATCTGGCCTTAAGCTATGCTATTAGGGTAATGAAAGAGAGTAGGGAAGGATGGACATTAAATGGCACAATACACCTATTAGAGTGCGTGGATGGTTTAGCTTTGTTCGATAATAATAAGGAAGCTGTTGCAAGATATGTGACCCGGTGCAGGAAAAGAGATCTAAAGTTGGAAAGTGTGATTCTACAGGAGATCCATTTCATCAGTAAGGGTTGAAATCTCAATTTTTGTTTGTTTGTCTTTCCTGCCCCCTACAGTTTTTAGATGTATTATTATGTCTAAACAGTTTAATATTTGAACAATAGATAGCACTGAAATGATATTTTATAAACCAGCGTCACATTAAGACACGGGACATAAGGCACTTATTGGCGTTTAACATTTCCGATTACAGGTCTCTTTCCTGGAAATAACAAATAGCAAGATTATAATAATGACCATACATAACTCAAGATTTTTGGTATGAAAAATTTCAAACATGTTTTACTACATATTTTTGAAATATTTTACTTTATTTTAAATATTATTTTTAAAATAAATTAAGTTGGCAATGATCCAGTCATAAAGATTTGTATGGAGATTTGTTGTCAGCTGTGTTTGTTTACATCGCCTATGCTTGTGTTAGGCGTTTCCTTGAATAGCTTCTTTCAAATAAATAAAACTAAATCATGCCGGCTTTGTCTGAGACCTGTGTAAGACAAAGTTTAAGGAAGAGACCGAATAGCAATTTGATGATCAATAATCTGGCCAAAGTACTTATGTATCTCTTACATTGAAACGTAGAAAATGCCTAATCTACTGTATATTTAATCTATAAAGTATTGTGAAATAAAACTCTGTGTGTTGTTTTTACTAATCTGATTGTAAATTCTTATTAATCATGAAATTCTGTTATTAACTAAGGCATAAATTGTCCTTAACTTCTAAATTTTATCAGAGCAATCCAATCTTTATTTGCATTTTTCTCAGAATTATGTGTTCTGGATATTTAAACTTCAATGGCCAAACATGACATTTTGCGACTTTATGTCTCCTTTCTTGCACCAGGTCACAAATGCAGACATTTTTATTAGATACTAGTAAGGAAATAGGATTAGAAATGAACAAGGAAAAGACTAAGTTTCAGGGGCGGCTCGTCCCTAAGGCGTGGAGGCGCGCACCCCCAACCCACGAATCCCCAGTTCCTTTTAAAGTTATTATTCGCACTATCACGACAATTTTATCTTACCATAATAGTTTCAAGAAAAATATGTTTTTGGTTTAAGTAATAGCAGGCAATGTTTTTAAAATGGCATGCAGTCAGGCGCGCGACGGTCAGCGCCTGACAGTGAAACCAAACCTTCCCTCCCCTTAACCAACACCACCTAGACTACACAAGGCCTCGGCGCTGAGCTGTGACGTCACTCCAAGCCGGCAAGAGAGTTGAGCAGACATCAGTAGGCCCTACACGCTAGAAGGGGAAACTTGGAGCATATTTATAGGATAGCATTAGGTATTTTCAATCATTTTAATATTTATTTCATCACCTATATATTTACATGGAACTAGGTTATATTACACATGTTCCATATAAAAATTACATTTTCTCTGTGCGCTTAATAAATTAAATATGTAGTTAAACTAGAAACATATTTGAATGATTATCAATCTAGAGTAAAAACCGTATCTATAATCATCTTAAATAAAACATCAACTCTATAAGAATAATACAGCTGTTTCTATTGTCAATCTGCCACAATTTAATTCAAAATACATCAAATTAACACAGTTTAAATTTTCTTAAAACCTTTCATGTGCTATAAAGGGCGTTTTAAAGTTACATTTATGTCCTTTTTATTTAAAATACCGCATTTACAGGAAACACAGAAAATACAGTAATAATACTTCAGTACTATTATTTCTAAAAGTAAAACATTTTTAATTGGAGCCAAAATACCTGTCAAATTCAAACACATTTTAATGTTTCCTCAATGTAGATGTCAATAATGTCAACAATAACCAAAATAATGTGTTATAAAAATGCATGTGTTAAAAAAATATTTTAGTGGTGCTACATTAGGTTGGTTCAGGTTATTACAAATTATCAGACATGTGCGTTTAGAACAATTATTACTATCATAAGGCAAAAGAAAAATTACATACTAATTCGAAACCCTCTAACTTGTTAAAGGGCACATGGGTGAAAATATTAATATTAATAATATATACATGCAATTTAATTCCATTCAGATTTAAAAAAAAAAGTCTAGAGATAAAAGTGCAACTTTTTTTTAACAATTTTTCTGAGAGATTTAATCACTTAAAATATTTACATATTGCAATAGTTGGTTGTTTATATGTCTTCATCACTAAACAATTTTCATTAACACATCTCATAGATTAAATAAAAGGTAATTAAAATAATATGTCAGTCAAGCACTATTAAATACGTATAGTTTTGACTCCTATAGCCTTACTTTTTAATATCTATGAAGCACTCGACATGCCAGAACTATTTAAAATATCTTTTTTAACAGTTTGTAATTTTCTTTTTTTTTGTACATGTCGTACACAATCATTCTTTTGATTGCAGTAATTGTTTAAAAGGGCATTAGTTGATGCCCTTATAAGGTGTTGTAGTACATCATCGGGTGAATGTCCTTGATCACAATACCCATCGGTTAGAAAGAATTCATGGTTATTAATTAGATTGATGGTTAGATTTAAGACAAGCTTACGTTGGTTATTACTCCTCAAAAACAAGTTTTCGTATTTCTCCGAAAGTAGCTTTTGGACAGTAATATAATTATACACAACCGCATTAACAATATCAGAGTTCGGGCACAATAAACCACCTCTGTCCATGTTGCGAATTAGTTTATAGCTTGAATCAAGATTTAAGGTTTTATCTAAAACGATAGATTTTGAACATGAGTCACATTTAAGTTTTTTTAGAGCTGCCCGAGCACAATAACCTGATAAATAAGTTAACACAGGAATCAGTGGTTCAATATTTTCAAAATCCTTTTCTGAAATAGTAATATCGAAATCTGATTTAACTTCACAGTCTTCCACTTTATCGTCATTAGAATCACAATCAATATTTTCAACTTCTAAGTTTCCATAAGTACTCGAAGACAATGTTAAAGGAAGAAAATTTTGCATCCTTAATTTAGACTCAGATTCAAAAATTTGACGGATTGATATCAAGTACTGTGAACCTGCTAATGTCCTATACTTTCCAAAGCGATCTTCCAAGGTGTCTGTTTGGATTTTTCCTGGAAGAAAATACCTAAAATTTAGTTCTTCAATACAGTATTTAGCCATTTCAATTAGGCCATGAGTTGTGTGTGTAATTGCTAAATGAGTTTCTTTTGTTAGAGTGCCTGTAGTGCACTTTCTTTCCTTCCAATTATCTAGCCAAGATATAAATTTGTACAAATATGCTAAATTTTGATCAGTTTCAGACATAAATAGAGGTTGTTGAAATGGATCATTGAATCGTTCCCCCTTTCGAGGTGTTTTCACATTCACAATACTCCACCAATTGCAAATCAAACCAATAAAATCTGCCGTTGTTTTGTAATTCAAAAGAGCATGATTCTCACCGACATTTAATAGGCCCTCAATCACAAACCTATTAAAAATGCTCAGTACAAGCTTTACATTTTGTTTTTCCAAATTAGATGGGCATAGTGCTTTCAAAGTCAACCCATATGCGTACTTGACGTAGTTTCCTTTTTCAACTTCATGCAGACGTTTGAGTGTAGTGAAGGATGCTGATGACAGGGATGTATTGTCAATATTTTCAAAGTTTGGGTAATACAAGCATTGATGGGCATTTTTTTGGTTAATCCAGTTGTTACGTAAACACTTCAATATATGTACTGAGTCTAAAATAAAAAACAAGGGTTTTTTGGGGTCAGATGGATGTGGATACACAATACTCAATTGAGGCGGTGAAGCAAAAAAGGACATTGCTTTTCTATTAATAGAATTGTTATCACTAACAACACATATAATATTAAATCCAATATGCTGGAGACCGATGACTGCTTTCTTTACTATTGAATGTAAGTGTTCCGCTGCCATTGTTTTAACAGGGATTATATGAATAACTTCCTTGTAAGCAGAAAGTAGACTCTGTATCATTAGAACATAAGCGGTAGTCGCAGCGTGCTCACTATTATAGGCCATCCCTAGAATATTACCACCTTTATAGTCTAAGTATGGTTTGATGTGAATTTCGTCTATCATCATTACGACAGTTCGGTCTACAGGTTTTAACACATTGAATTTTTGCTTAATAAACTTAAGAAAGTTTTTATCTGACTGTTCACTTTGTGGATTAGTGTTAAAGGATGCACACATATTCTGTATTGTCCTAGGATGAGGAGCGATAATATTGCCTGAACTTCTCAAAAACTTGTAAGCATGGGGTGATATAGAATATAATATACTAAAAAACACTGACGCATGGGGTGAATATCTTATGCATTCTTTTTTGCAATTAATTAATAATAGCTGTTCAGACAAAAAATCTACCCTCTTTTTTTCATCGTCATCAAGATACTTATTTAAATTTAATAACAAGCCATGGGCAGATTCAACAATATCAGATACAGATTCTGCAGTAACGGGCCTAATGTGCAGTAATAAAAGCTCTAAAATGTTAACTAGATCATTAATATTATTGACCAGTTTAGGAAATATGTGTTTCCCTAGTTTTTTAAATTCAACTTTACCAATAAATATAGACATTTCCAATTTTTCATTAATAACAGCTGATACTTGAATCACAGGTGTAGGTGTCATATCAATTACCACAAATATAACTTGATCATTTTTATGTTTAACTGTCCATACGTCAGAAAACTTTTCCCTTTCCAAGCAATTTAAAAATTCCGAAAATGAAGAAAACCGTGTTTTACCATCATACGTTTCTTTGGATATAACACTTTGAGCTATGGCACGTCTTAAATTATCATTATCAATCCTCTCTCGGCGCTGATCAACATTTTCCCTTGTAGACCGCGATGAAGATAAATATTCTGGACAGTTCGGTAGTTGAGATGGAATAGCACCAACCTGTAGCCTCGGACGTTTTAATGAAACTGTTATTTTGTTCCCCGTCTTCTCATCATAACATTCCGTTTCCCTCTGAATGTCATTATTTTGAAAGTGAAGCTCACACACCTACAATTAAAAATGTATATGTTGAATATGGGGTTTTATATTTGTGAAAAGGTTTTGGAACTTAAAAAAAAACTATCCTCCATAGCAGAGATCGAGGGTTGTAAATGTTATACTAACATTTCACTCGGATGCTGTTGATGTAGCGTTTGTGGTTCGAGCCTAGTCGAATGTATTTGAGGCAAATTTAACCTAAATTATCACAGATCTTAACCGATCTCTTCGGAAAATTATTTTACTACCTTTGTTTTAAATTAAACCTGAATAAAACAGTTAGGTGGCTTTTTAACAATATATTCCCCTTTATGCGTTGGTAAATTATTAAGTGTCAGTGAAAGAGGAAATTAGAAAAGCGTAAAATAATCTAGCTCCACCTAGCTTTCAAACAATTACAGTACATTCTTTGATTGCGAAATATGAATTGATATATTTGTGAGGTTTTTAAGTGTGGAAGCAATTTGTTTGACATTATTAAATTAGTTCAAAAGTTTAAAGGGCACAAGCAGGCTAATAAATTGAATAAAGGAAAAAAGTTTTGATGTATTGAATGGTTATTATAATTTTTTAAATCATGCTATTGTCTGTATTAGATTTAACTATTACGTTGATACAGGAGCGAAAAGTGCTGATTCAACAGTAAAACTATTAACAGAATAATATAACCAGATAGGGATGATAAAGCTATGTTTTGAGGAAATGCATCACCACTTGTATGTGGATAAGTTTGGGCCTAGAAAATAATTTAGAATAAAATCATAGCGGCACTCTCAGATGAGATTTGAATCCTGACCTCCCCGTCCACATCATGTGGGCGCAATGCGAGTGTTTTAATTAGATCCCTTGGCCACAGCTACGTTAATCTACCACCTAATTATGCTATATATGATTGGAAGGGAAGATCTATGGCAATTTTATTTTAAAAAGTGTTGCATGTTTGGTTTTATGGTTTCGTTGAATCTTGGCCTAATTAACAAATCCAAGCATAAATAATGTAAAGGAAGAGATTTAAGGTAATGCACGGCGTTTTATTGAATGGAGAATGGTAATTCATTAATCAATTAATCCATCTCCAATCCATTCCTCTGGTATCGAACCCTGACCTCCCCATCAGAAGCAAGCTAATCCACTACTAAACCGGGTCATTATATTGAATAGATACAACTTAATCTTATATTTGTGTATAAATAAGTACCCAACAATCATAACAATGTGTTTGAGAATGTATTGATCTAGTTGTTTAGTACTAAGAGGGCACCTTTATTTTTATTCAAGTTAATTACAATGAATATATTTAAATTGCACTTTATAAACACAAAACATTAATCAGAAGACAAATCATCAATTAGAATAACACACCTTCCTAATAATAGCCAACACACCTAGTTCTAGATCTATTTCCTGAGAATAAGTCAGAAAAAGACAATCTACATAAATTAAATGTGTTTGCCAACACAATCAAGATCCTAACTGAAATTCTCTAACCACATATAGTAACTCTAATCGATCAACCAACATTTTGGGATAAAACATGAGTAACGCAAAATATTAATTTTATGATAGCTTACTAACGTCAGTAACAATGAAGTCTTGATATATTCATACCTTGGTATATTCTGTTGGAGTGAAATCTTTTCTTCTGATAGCATGAACCCACTTTTCACGAAGATCAACATTTTTAGGAAATGAAAATAGCTGTACTTTAGGTGTGTTTGGATAATTTCCCCTACAGTTGGGGACACAGCATTTAAACACCATAATGATAGTTAAATATGTAAGTATTTACACTGTATAAGACAAAGAGCATTGAACAACTATACTAAAACACTTAAATACACTTATATTCTAATATTTACGTTAATGTAACACTGTTCGCGACCATGCCTTTACTTGAACTAGCGGAAAAGCCGTTGGAACTTTGAGTTTGAGATAACGGCCGGCTATGAGTGACGTCACTGTAATCTTGGTCAGTAGCGCCGAGGCCTTGTGTAGTCTAGGGGTGTTGCCTTAACCCGTTGTCCTCCTCCTGCTATAGCTAGCATTGCTTATTCTTCTTTTGAAGGCGAACTCCCTTACGCGCCCTAAGGTTGAAAGCTTGTGAAATGTATAAAGTGTGAAGCAGCAATAGTTGTTGTCAGTCATCCTGCGTGCTCCTGCATCTTGAGGAAGTGTGTGGCGTATGCGTTTATAATAATAGTATGTAGGGTTATTTTAGGATAATGTTTATTTGAGCTATATGTTTTAATATTTTTTGTAACTAGGCTTAATATGAATAGTTCAATTCAGGCAAATATTGCAAGATTAACTCTTGTTAAAAAAATATAATTGAATTCATTAGGTAGGCCATGTCCTGAATTTTGTATGGAACAAAGTGAAAACATACATACCTATATATTTATGCACATTACACAGCTGCCGAGTTTCTACAACACATCCACGTCATTTGGGGGATTTTTTTTTTATCTTTCCATGGTGTTTGTGATATTCGTTTTTGAGTTTAACTAAATGAATATTTAGCAAAACATATTCCGAAATTTGTGTCTTCTTTTAAATATATTATTTAGAGATAATTAATGAATTAAACAGGCTGAGCCCACCAGCTTCTAAAGTGATGAGCCGCCACTGCTAAGTATATTATAACACAGAGAACACAGATTGAGGACGATAATTTAGAGATTACGGCAAACAACATATTATTTGATAGGAAATTACGAAAATAATACAGCCGGGAAATGCTTGTTATTACTCGGTCAGTAAGTTTTTGGCGTCTCGCCTGCTGTAAAGAAATGTAAAACTCAGAATATATAAATTTGTAATTTTACCGGTTGTTCTCTATGGGTGGGAAACATGGCCTCTTACCTTAAATGATGAAAATAAATTTAGAATGTTCGAAAACTGGGTGCTTTGGAAGATTTGGTCCAAAAATGGATGAAAATTGTGGGGAGTGGAGGAGGCTACATAATGATTAGCTGCATACCCTGTACTCACCACCAGCCATTGTTAGGTTAGTAAAATCTCGCAGGTTACGGTGGGCAGATCATGCAGTGTGAATCAGAGTATCTAGAACCACGTTCAAGGTATTGAATGGCAAACTCAATGTGAAAAGACCACTGGTAAGACACAGACGCAGATGGAAGGATAACATTTGGATAAACCTGAGAGAGATAGGGGGTAATGAGAAATACTTGATAAAATTAGCTCAAGATAGGGGTAGGTGGAATAATTTTGTGAAAACGGTAATGAATTTTCAAGTTCCTAATGCCAGAGCGTAAGTATGTATAAGTCATTCACGAGCTAAGTCTACCTGGATGACAGCTCGAAATGTTACTAGAAGTAATACCTAATATATCACTACGTCAACAGCTGACATCTATCACTTTGGATGACTGTAATAAAAACGGGTGGTAATATATTAATGTGGTAGTTAACCACAGTAATTTAGGCCAATATTATTTATTTATTTGAGGTCGGACACAAAGTTTATTTATAGTATAATGTTTGTGTTCTTCTCGCCCCGCGTTGTGCGCCAATTATGAAGTTTCGGACTTACGGATCCCTGTCTTGGGTCACAATTGATGAGATATTACCATTTAATTAGCTGATAATTGCCCCGTGGTCGAGCACTAATTGAAGAGTTTACTGATGATTAGAATAAGAGTTTACTGATAATTAGAATATTGTATTAATTAATACACACTTATTATGTTGACATGTTTTTATTTCAAGAAAAAATAGATCATGTCGTCGACGAACTATTTACGCGACCTATAGCACGATTTTAGGGATCGCGGACAGGAGCTGCAGTCCAGAGTACTTCAAGGACTGGACGTCTAGTGCCCTTTCATTGCACCATTCTTTGTATATCTCCATTACTCATGGAAGCTTCGAGAAGGTTGTGTTATAAAAAATTTAAAAACAAGACAAAAACATCTCGGTTTTACTAGGAGGTTCGAGAGCCGGAAACTGACTCAAGTTAATTTTTAAAATCTCTATTCAATCATTCGAGAAGAGGAAGTTATTATTTAAAAATCTTATATTGTCAACTTGACTTGACTGGTACACTCTGATGTCACTTACAGTAGCGTGTACCTTCTTGGAAGAAAAAGTGCTTCAAGCGCCATGTAATAGATTATAATTTAAATGAAATAAGATACGTTTATAAAATTAGGACGATATTATTGTCAATGCTCTCACATATTCTTTAGGGGCAAATCAATAACATTACAATTGTTTTATTCCCCTTTAAAAAAATATTAACACCACTTTTCACAAAAACTTCTAACGAACATAGCTTCAAAATGGCGACTGACAAATCTAAACTATATGATTGAACATAATGACGAATAAGTTTTTTACAACGATGCAGACACGCAGTTGATGAAAATATTTTATTCAGTTAAAAATTTCAAAATACGATAAAATAATCATAAAATCATTTATTTTATGTAAAAAAATGACAACAATTTTCTCTTTTCCAAGTAAATACGATACCTGTATTAAAAGATATTGATATGTGCACTATATTACACGAAATCGCTAACGTTCCAAAACGAAGAATAAGTATTTTAATTATGTTTAAAATATTGTTTCGAGTTGGATGAAAAGAAATTATTTAAAAAAATTAAATAGTATGAGAAAACTTAAGTTTACGTTATTTTAAATGTAATATATAACAGGTAATTAAAGATGTTTACATTTATAACAAAACTGTGATCTTTTACAAGTGTTGGCAACCCAAAATTTAAACATATGATTTTCGAAGTCATCCAGGCAAAAACCTATCATGAACGTAATATAAGCATTATTTCTTTCAATATGAATTTTCATTTATTTATTAGCAGGCATATCTGGTTATCGACACCAGGTTCCTGAATTTAGTGTTCAGGCTCATATCAGACGTCAATCAAGTTTACACCAGACGTAGAAACTTGTTATTAAAGTCTAGAGACAATACTAGTAAAAACTAAGTCTTCGATTTATGGAGTTAATTCAATGAATCACTTACTATTTCAATAGGATTAATTTCTTGCTATGTTTTTCGTACTATAATAGTATTTATTAAAAAGATCACTAATCCTTGCCAATTATTTATTCTCAACCTTAAATGATATAAAAACTCTTCTTTCTCATCTGTGTTGTATTTTGTAATGTAAATCCTTTTAACTCACGATTTAGCGCTTCACCATTCCAGTCTATTCTCTGCCACACTTTTGAGTTTGTCCTAATATTTTACGAGTTTTCTGCCTTCAGTCCTGTTTTGTGTGTAGAGTAAAAAGATAAATAAAAATTCACGCCAAATATTATGTTTAGTATGGATACTTGCATCACATACAAACCATTCCCAAAGAACCAAAACCTCATGTATGTTATACGAGTATATATAAGTTATTACATGACCTGTGTAGGAATCAATAATAATTTACAACAAACTATTCATGTACATTTTCTCCAATATACAATTGTTTACACTTAACTGTAATCTGTCAAGAGAAGACATACCTTTCATGTTGAAGGGAAGGTACACTACAATATTGTATGTTTTACAAAATATATTTACAGTTCACCTTTAGTAGATTAGTAGATAGGTCATTAGTCCCATGAGTATTGAAAATTATATCAAAACATACATGTGATATGTTGTAGGGAAACTACTTTAAGCATGAAGTAAATAATAATACAATACTAAACAATATTGAAATTATAGCTCTGGATAAGAGTGTACAATTTTTCAAACAAACAAAATGGTGTGAAAATGAGACTATGCTAGACAAATATACTATCAACCATAGTGAAATATTGCATTACACCACTCAACACAACACACCACCAAACCACACACACACACACACACACACACACACACACACACACACACACACACACACACTTGTTCTTACGTTTCTTCACATTGTTTTGTTTGAGAAGTTTAAAATGAGCAAAGTAAAGAAGAATGACAATATATGGAGATAAATTGCTTTTATTTAAGATTATTGATATTCCTCTAATGTATTTGGCGTTATTGATGACGACCAACTGTAATGCCACAAACAGAGCTGAAGGGACATACTTCAAATTGGCAGGTTAGAAGTGAATGCATTAAACAGACGCACACATCCACAAATGTACACACATACACTCACTCACTCACACACACACACACACACACACACACACACACTCACACACACACACACTTCACACACAACACACACACACACACACACAGGTGTTTGGAAACTCATAGCCCAAACTGCACATAGTTTTTTTTAACCCAAAGTAATATTAAATCCCTATACACTTAGATCCGGAAAACTATGCTAATACCATTAAATTGTTCTAAGTTTTGTTTTACAGTACCGGGAGAGTAAAGCTGTTCAAGCATGAGTGTACAACAGGTTGCATAGGAGTTAGGCACGTGGCACTGCACACCTCGTCATCTTAGAGCACGGCAGCAGAATGAATATACCACTATTAATAGTAAAAAGCAAACCAGTCCATATAGAAATGGGAATACGGGGTCGTCAATAATGGTCTCACATCACATCAAGAGCTTGCCATTATTACATGTGCAGTCCCGCATGCCTAACTCCTATGCAACCTGTTGTACACGCATGCTTGCACAGCTTTGCTCTCCTGGTGATGTACGCCAAAACTTTGAACACAATTTAATGGTATTATCATAGTTTTCCATGTATAAGTGTATTGGGATATTGTATTACTTTTGGTTCAAACAAACTATATGTGCAGTTTGGGCGTTGAGTTTCTGAGCAATCATATATACTATATATTATGTAGTTATGTATATACATAAATATTATTATACAAATAAATATAATGTGAGCTGCAACTTTCAACTCAGACTGAAAAGTGTTGATTTTGACATTTACATACAATACTTGTTTGCTAAATGTATCTCTACAGTGTTCCTCAAGGTGTGGTCCTGGGACCAATGATGGTGCACGGCAGCCTATAAAGTGCTCTGCATGATCTCAGGAAGTTTAGTTATAATAATGACATGACAAATAAAAGTGTAAACATGCTGTTTGGGGGGAAACTCGTTTAAGGGTAGTTTAGACCTACTGATGACGGGATTTTTGAAAATATGAATATTTAAAAAAATGACTCAAGCGATCTGGTTCAAAATGGGTATTTGTTAAGTTTTTAATGGTATAAATGATTGAGGTGCAGAGAATGCAAGTGGTTTAAGTCAGTATAACAGTATTTTTCAGAACATTTCGTTTCATAATACCTGTAAATGACCTTTCAAAGTAAAAACTTGTATACAAATTTATTTCAAATATAAATTGTATTTGAGTCAATATGGTCCTATATGACACACACCACTTTGAAGCTCAACTTAACATGAATTGAAATTGAATGAAATGACTTACATTGGCCATTATGTTTATTTGCAAAGGTTATTAAGGAAAAAATCAATACATCTAGTAGTGAAACTAAAATATTATTTACAGATTCTTAAGTACTTCTTAAGGTGTAGGAAGAAATGGAAGTTGCTGGGGCGCCAAGTCAGGGATATAGGGTGGGTAATCTAATTGTTCCCATCTAAATGATGTAATAAGATTTGTGTCACAACTGAGCATTATCGTGGAGCAAATTATTTCTTGAAGTCAACAGCCTGCGACTTTTGTTCTGGATGCCATGTCATAGTTTTTACAACATTTTAAAAATAAAGAGCAGAATTTATTGTTTTGCCTCGAGGCAAAATGTGCCGAGTTCCTCGGCCTTTATCTTTGGGACCCGCGCAGCGTGGTTTGCCCGTTTCCCCTTCCCCCTCTTGCCGTGCGCGGTTGGCTACGCACGGCCTCGTCACGTCGGGTTGCGTGGCTCGTCCCGTCACTCTGGTTTCGGACTCATGTCCATGCGCGTGGGCCGTTCACGAGCCGTTGGTTCTCGGCTCTGGGCTTTTTGAGAGCTAGTCGGGGTCATTGCGATGTTATCACGCACGGGAATGGAGATGAGGTTTATTTTTACGTACAGTTGTTTAACAGAACCATCCAAGGGGTAGAATTAGAGTCCTGGATAAAGACTTGTGTGACAACATCCTGAGTTGACTTCTTCGTACAACACATTCATAACGACTTGTATCGCGCCCCAAGTCTGGTGCGCGAACCCCTAATATCGACACCGGTGAAAACGGGGGCTGACACATTGTCTCCCACAGCGTCGAAAGGGTCCACGAGAGGTGTGGGCACAACTGGTAGCAGAGCGTGGTTTGTGTTTCCACAAGCGTTGTCACCGGTTGTCACTCGTCATCAGTCCAACAGCCTGCCCATTCGACTAACCCTTCAGCGAAGTGAACGGATTGTCTGCCGGCGAGGCGAGACCCCCTTAAGAAGATAGTACTCAACCCAACGGTGTAAATCAATGTTGTCATCGCCATCTCCTAGAACTTCAGGAAATATACGTACCAGCTAAGGTGGCTTCGACTGTATATTTTCTCTAAAACATTTTTTTCCCTTCAAATGGGATTCAATTAACTATTAACGATATGGCTATGTTTGTTGTGTTTTGCTTACATTGGTACTATTGGACGGGTTAAACGTTATTGAACTGTTTGATACTAGTTTTGGTGAAACTATTAATTTTAAAGTTTTCTATATAGTTATTATCAAACTTTAGCTAACTTTCAGTGTTATTATGTTTATAGTTAACCAAACTAAAGGGGAAGCTTGAAATTGGGTCGTTCACGTAAATGTTTCTGATAGTGCAGAAGTGTTAAGACTATAACTATTTTTTGAATAATCTATTTATATGAGTAATAACGTCCTAGGAGAGAGTTTTGTTTAATGACTATGGGCAAATCTTGTTTAAATTAGGATAGTTTTATTTTCTATTTCACATGTGGGGAGGGGCAACGCCATATGTGAGGCTAGTATTGTTTACTAATATATTAGTTAATAAGATGTACCAATCTTACAATGACGTATCACTTTCGAGCAACGACAAGGTTTTGAATCAGGGAAGTACACAACTTACCCAAGTTGAACCATTGGTTCTTGTTTGTTGTGAGGGCGGACATGGGGCCATTTCAGAGACCGGCACGCCCATGTTTAAAGACGCGCGACACATTTTCGTGATTAATGTGCCTTATTTTATCCAGATTAGGGTTGATAATATAGGGGCGCCAAATTTCGTGGGTGTTTTAGTAATTTTGGGATTTCATGTATTGTTTGGTTTTATGGTATTTAATTTTATTTGTGAATTGCAAAATGGAACACCCTGACCCTAGTCTATTGTTTAAGGATGAGTTGATCTACGAATTGACAATTCGTGGTTCTAAACCAGAAAAAACCATCTATCAATTAAGGCCACAACTCAGTGACGTATTTGACGTCGAGAAGGACGAGAATCGTTCTCTAGTGTTAATAGACAAAGTCCCCGTGTTTTCATTAGAACATCCCTTGCGCACAGAGAAATTTAACAATTTGCAAACTATCATAGCTCAGGATGACAAACCTGTACCGTCAGTTGAAAAGAAAATTCGCAGTACGTTCGGTCATTTGAAATCCTGCCTGTTTAGGTCATCACCGGAGTTGCCCAAGGAGGACACGAAGGAACCTAAACGCTTTTGTGGCGAGTTAGAGAATCAGATGGGCGTGGCCCTCAGAAAAGAAACTAGCATTAGAAAGGGAGAGCCCAACACAGGGTTAGAAAACATAGGACGGGTAGAGAACCAATTACCATCTCAGCGCGATTTATTAGAGGGAAATATACGACAAATTCCTAGTGACGATGATCCTCAAGGCAAACAAATCGTTCAAATTTTGAATTTAGTCCGAAAATGGAATGTGACGTTTGACCTTGGATCTAATCCCATAGATTTCTTAGAAAAGATAGAGGAGTTAAAAAAAGGCTACAAAGTAACCGACAGTGAAATGTTGACGGCCCTTCCTGAGATATATTTAGGTCAAAATCCACTTTGGATGCGTAACAACCACCACTACTGGACTACATGGCGCGGGTTAGTCGATTTTTTCCGATTGTGTTTTTTCCCAGCCAACAACGTAGATCAACTTGAGAGGGATATTTTTGGGTGCGTTCAGGCGCCTCTCGAACCAGTCAATGAATTCTTTATTCGTATCCAAACCTTATCCGTAGGAGGGGGGGATTTTCTGAAGCCCAGACGATAGATCGCATTTATTCTAACTTGAGGCCCTCAATTAGAATTAACATAAGAAGGTGCGAAGAAGAGACAGTTGCTCAGCTGCTGCAATGGCGGTCCACTTCCAGCAATGTAATGATGAGATTCGGGACTACAAAAGGTGGGCTCAACCCAGTAGGCAGGAGGCTCGTATTGTAGGGGATCTGAGGAATGAGCGGCTGGGTGTGAGTGGTAGAACTTTTGACCCAGAGAACGGCCACGGCATTTACGGTAATCGTCAGAATAGAAGTAGCCGTACACCGGCCAATCCCGAGCAATTTAAAGAAAAGAAGTGTTATAGATGTAATTCTAAATTACACCTAGCTCGCAACTGTGACAAACATTCCCGGTCGAATGTTTCGGTTGTGTCTGCGAAGGCAGGTCTGCGGCGTGAGGGGAGAAAACTTTAATCTCAGACGTGGGATTGGGTTTCCTCGACAAATCGTCAATAATTGCCCTCCACGTCATTCTGGGGAAACAATGTTGTTGGGAGCCCCAGTCGAACTTGGACCACTGAAAATAGTCACCCTACTGGACACAGGTTCTTTACATAACGTTGTTTCGGAAGATCTATTGGGAACTCTTCGCAAGAGTGGGTTAGTTAAGGACTCAGAGAGATGTGAAATAGATTGTGTTACTGCGAGTCTTGAGAAGTTTCTGGTGCTAACGAGAATCAAGGTCTCAGTGAAAATAGCAGGGTTGGCCTGGCCATTGTGGTTCCTTGTCGCACCCAGGTTGAAAACTCAAATAATCTTAGGACACAACTTTTTCCGGGGGACTAAGACCACCATTGACGTGTACTCTAGAACAATAAGTTTTAAATTCCATCCAGGACTCCTAGTGAGGCTGACACCCCTGTCTTGCCCTGAAATTCCTGGCGCCACTGTATTCGAAGAGAGACGTGACCATAGACCCGAGTTAGAGGCAGATTTGGTCGAGTATCCCGATGTGGTCTGCGACCGAATTGGTCACACTAATATATTCTCTCACAGCATAGAACTAGTTGACCACACCCCTGTTAGGTCAAAGGCCTACTATGCCCCTTCTGACCTCAAAATTTTGAAGGCGCTAATTGAGAATTTGTTGGAGAAAGGAATAGTGAGAAGGTCTAAAAGCCCTTATGCTTCTCCCGCGTTCTTAGTAGGACGTCCCGGGCAGGAGCCACGTATGGTCGTCGATTATCGTAAGTTGAATAAGAAAATACTGTACGAGGCGACCCTTTGTCCACCGTAGAGATGGCATTTCAGTATTTAGGCCAGGCCCAGTATTACATGGTAATATATCTAAACAAAGTTTACTACCAAATCCCTTTAACTGAGGAATCTATGCGATATACGGCATTCATCACGCAATGCGGTCTCTTGGAATTCAATTACGTCCCCTTTGGTGTGTCAACTGGGGCCCAAATACTATTACGGCTATTACATACCGTGTTCTCGGATATACTGTTTAAGTATGTCTTCAACTACTTAGATGACCTAGTTATCTATTCTAACAAATTGGAGGATCATAAGACACACATTAGGGAAGTCTTGAACAGGTTGAGGGCGGCCAATTTGACGGTGAACCCGAAGAAGCTAAGGTTGACAGAGTATCTGGGTCACGTGGTATCCCAATAGGGGGTGTCTATAAGCCCCGAGCGAATCCGACCTATTAAGGAGTTCCCCGTCCCCGTCAACCAAAATAAAGTTTCCAGATTTTTCGTCATGATAAGTTTTTTTGGAAACTTCATTCAAAAATTGGCCAGTTTGGCAGGACCCTTGTACCACTTAAAGAAAAAGGGAGTTCTGTTCGTTTGATCTCACGAGTGTCAGGCATCCTTTGATGCCTTGAAGCGTGCATTGTCTGGGGCCCCCGTATTAAAGATGGCCGATTTTTCTAAAAGGTTTGTTCTCCAAACTGATGCTTGTTCGACTGGATTGGGAGCCTTCCTTTGCCAAGAGACTGATGGGTCTCTTCAACCGATCGCGTACGTTAGCCGTACTCTGCATCCTCATGAGCGTAACTATTCTACCTTCGAGTTGGAGGCCCTCGGAATAGTGTACGCCACTGACCGGCTTAGGGAATATCTCAAACATCACCCGTTTGACTTGTACGAGTATACTGATAATTCGGCTCTCTCGTGGTTAGGACATCCTTGACAGATTGGGAAGATAGGACGCTGGGTGGCGAAGTTGCAGTCACTTAGATTCGAGATTGCTCATGTTTCAGGGGCGGACAACCCGGTAGCTGATTCCTTGTCTCGAATGTTCGAGGAACTCAATGACCGTGGGAATGCAGGTCCTCAGAAGGTCCAGGCAGTTTTGGGCGTGTTGAGCAAAATCCCGAAGTGTTTACCCCAATCGGAGAAGCTCAGAGAAAGGATCTGGAGTTGTCGAACCTGATTCAATCTTGTGAAGACAAGTCTAATCCGATCACCTTAAACTGCTTAACGGGTCTCTTTTGATAAGACCCGCACGTCGCGCAGGTTGGAAAGTTTACGTTCCCCATAGTTTGGCTAGGATGATATTCCTAGTATTATCACGAGTCCTCGGTGGGGGGACACTTAGGGCCGTATGCAAGAACGAGTAGGAGTAAAGCCGGAGAAGGAGTAAAGGCGGAGGACGGTTGATTTGCTTGCTAGGACGAGCGAGCGTGCACGCTCTTGAGTAATTCTCAAGCGCGCGGGCGCGTGCTTGAGTATTTCCAAAGGTTGGTCCCGACCAGCCTTCTGCTTTACTCCTATCCCTTATACATAGGTTTACTCCTATCCCTTATACACAGGGCTACTCCAGCGCGGCGCGCATGAGCAATAGAGATGTCAAACATCTGTTATTTTGTTTTGTGTTGTCAAGAAAATATGGCGCTACATGACTACCGGATTGTCACGTATTTAGACGTTATCGACGACTATTTTGAAGAAGAGGCTAATAAAGTTGTTGTGATTTAACGGAGGCATGTTAGGGATTTCCAGGATACCTGTTAGGCTTATTCTGACGAACAATTTCGTAAAATATTTTCTATTTTAGAAGGAAGTTGCATGACAAGATATCTTCCCTACGTTGGAAATTGACAATCCCGAAACACAACGATGACTTCCACTGCTTCATTTACAACAAATGTTGACCACCCTTCAGTTTTATGCCACGGAATGCTTACAAGTAAGTTAATACCAAATTATAAATATACTTTTTTTTAAGGTTATATTATTTATTATTACTAAACTTACAAAAAACATTGTTATTAACTTTTTTTTTAAGAATGAACAACTAATTTAAATTTTTGGATTGAATACATTAATAAATTTTCATGTTTGTTTTTGTAATATGTTAGTTAAGATTAATTTAGCATCAGTATAAAGTTTAATTAATATTAGGACTTGTATTATTTACTGACAACATATTTCTTCCATTGTTTTTAATTATGTAATTGAAGCAAATAGGCTAATTGATTGTTTTGTGACATACAGTAGCTATTGGGATTTTGGTTGACATTTAATATTGATTTTTTGTATATATATAAAATCCAAAATAACCTTACCTCTAAAAAAATCACAGTAGGCTTAGGTCGGACTACAGACATATCTATTCTTATAATTTTTTAAAATTGGCTAATAACTTTGTTCTTCCATTTTTAGGTTGTTGGCGGAGAAATGTAGGCCTACAATGTTGACCAGTCAACGGTATC
This sequence comes from Timema cristinae, assembly GCA_039000515.1. Classification (NCBI taxonomy): domain Eukaryota; kingdom Metazoa; phylum Arthropoda; class Insecta; order Phasmatodea; family Timematidae; genus Timema; species Timema cristinae. The sequence goes on along the minus strand of JBCFYV010011135.1, from coordinate 2,488,452 downwards.
GTGTGTCGTCAAGAAAATGTCAATTTGGTTGGCCCAAAACATGCAACATGTGGTGTGGTTTCCCACCACAGAAGCTGAACTGGGAGCTGTGCGAGTGCTGTTCTATGACAAGGCCAACTTCCCTGGAGTTTCATATCGAAGAGGCTGCACCCACATCCCTGTCCAGAGCCCCGGGGGTCCATCTGAGAGTCTGGGCTTCACCACATGGACTATTACAGTTGGAACCTTATTAAAATCATTGTGGCGGGCGAATCAAAACATCGGTAATGTTACTATATATAGCTGGTTTCGTGTTTCGTTAGAAACAGACTTCTTGTATCAACACACGTACCAAATGTGGACATCCATTATCTTGACCTTACAGACCTCTAATGAAATGGAGAATGGTGGAAACTAGCAGGTTATCACTGCTCATTTTGATGCTAAATGTATGTCCCAAGGAGAGAGAGGAAACTATTATTTTCGTTCTACTCAGCAGAGTAGATTTTTAATCCCTTTATGCTAAGGTGGATGTATTGTTACGTAAATTCAACTCTAAATTCTTACATTTTAAACTTACTAATAAGAAATCCACACACAATTAGTTGTACGATCTTTATCACCGATCATATACACAATCTTGTCGATTTAGCACTGTCGTACTATCTGGTCAGGTTATATGCATACATATTGATCACACTGTTTCTGGGATGAGCAAGTTTGGATTAAATAGTGTATACACATTTGCAAGGAGAAAGGGAAAAAACCATTTACAAAAGACCACCCTCGTTAGACTTGCCTGGGATTCAAACCATGATCTCCCTATCTTCAGCAGTCTAGTTTTTTTGTGAGTTTGATATTTTAGACCATGTGGCCACAAAAGTGAATTATTTATTTTAGTGTTTATACTTGTACAATATCAAGACACAAACTTTACACAGACTGTAGTGGCGGGCCATGATACACTCTGTGCCAAGCATGACAAAACATAATACAAGCTGCTCTGACACTGATCGTTAGAGAGAACATAATATCATGTTTATATTATAAATATTGTGTGTTAAAAACCATGATGATTGTGGTCCTTGCCAGTGAGGTCTAATAAATAATTTTGAAATCGACTATTTTAATTTTCTTTTACTGTTACTGGAGTTGTAAACCTGGATGTTTTCCTGCCTCAGATTACAGGTACTGTAACCAAGCACGTTGACACCAAAGTACCATAGTAATAATAATAATGTATTAGAGATTTTTTTTTAGCACTACATCTTACTACCCATTCGGGTTGTACGCCTAAATACTAATTACACTAGGTAATGTGTTGGGAATATGAAAGGTTGAATTCAGAGGAAGTGAACCCACACTTGTGTGGAGGGAGAGTGAAAAACTATTTAGGAAAATTCACCTCAGTTCACTCGACCGAGATTCGAACCTAAACTCTTCCTATCCTCTGTGGTCTAGCTCAACACAAAAGTAGCGTGTTAGCCAACTACACCACCGAGGTGGGTTTAGTGTTGATCATGTTATATGATTTGTAACACATTTAGTGAATATGTTGTATGCAATATTGTTGAAGTTTAATTCAATATAATAGAAACGTAAACAAACCAAAATAATTTGGCCTTATACACTATTAAATTCCCACTTACTTTAATACTTACCAGGCAAATATTGGAAGAAGGCCTGATGATTCAAATAACATTTATTTAGAAAAGCTCATGGCTGCATCTCGTTATGCATTTATTTTATTGATAAAAATCGGTATAATATATTATTTAATAATGCTAAGTTCAGTGAAAGTGATTGACATTTCATTAAATATTTTTGATGTATTTAATTAAACTTATCTATGACATAATTGGACAGATTCTCCAGACAAAATTACAATTTATATAATATAACTCTAATAACTATAATATAACTCGTCCCTTTTTTATGTTTCTATCTACCTTTTCTTTACCTTCTTCCAAATGTAATCTATTTAATATAATATTAAAAATAATTTCTGAGTGTTGTTTGCGAGCCTATATTATTAAGACAAACTACTGGATATATCTTCGGCTTGTGGTGCAAACAGATGCTCAAATTTGGACCTTGGGATGAAAAATAATAAACCACCCTGCTAAGGAATGGAAATAATTATAATCATTTTTTCACAGTCAGTTTATTTTAAAAGATAAACACTAGAGATTGGCCAGACAAAAAAAATATATATAAATTGTCAAAATTTAATTTGCAATGCTGAATTAAGATACCTGCAGTCCTTAGCAACAACATAAGTGGTTAACATAAAAACAGGAAATCAAGTACCCCAGAGACCCTCCAGAGTGGAAGTGAAAAGTTCCCTAATCACTTTATAACATAAGAATGTAGATATATTTACATTTTATAGGTTAATGCAGGGTGAACGATCTCGACACAATGGATATTGGAAATTGTAATTTTACTACACATCACTTGAAAATAACCCTAATATGAATAATGTTTTTAACAAATGGAAAAATGTTTGGTGGTTTTATAAATTCTATAGCCGAAACATCTAGGCTCAATTCTTAAGTCCTATAATTTTATGTTTCATAATTTGAGACATAATAGCAAGTTAAATGTATAAAATATTAATAAACAGTAATTTACTATGTAAAATTAATATAAACTACCTGGCTATAACAGGTCTATATAAAGATATAAAGGTTAGTTATAATCGGAACATTAAACATAGTAAACAAAAGTGTTTAGAAAAAATTGAATATGATGTTTTTGTTTATAGGCATGCTTTCTTGGTAAAAAAAAATAATCAGGTTATGGTATTTATTATTCAAGAGAAATAGATCCATCACAAAAATGTCAAAAGTAATCAACAAAGATTCCTAACCTTAGGTTTAACTATGGAGCAACAACCTAATGTTCATCTATCAAAGCTCACTCTAAATTAAACACTTTCTAGTTCATCAAAAAGAAAATTGATTCACTTGAATGCAGATATAAAGATAATAATAGTGTTAACAATAAATGTGGAAATATTATAATTAGGGTGTCAATGCACATAATCATCAAATTGCTTTTAATTAAAACCATTTAGATTACATTTTCAAATAAGCTTTTGAAAATGTAATTTAACATTCAAAGCATTGCAGGTCAACAGATGCAAGTTTGATTGATATTGCACATTATAATTTGTAAACACATACCTACATCTTAAACCTAACACTCACTATAAGGACACATATGTTATGTACGGTAACTAAAACAAGATTCAAAGGACAGGCCTAACTTATCGACAAGTGTGCATTATTTGCTCTTAAAGACTCCATCCACCAATACTAGACATGTCCATTCAGATTAAAGTCAACAAAGTCGTTTTTCAGGAGTTAGAATGTTTATGACAATCATGTAATTAATTTTGTAAACAATTGTTAATTTTCTGTATACTATCATGAAACTTACACCTATTTTGTATGTATATCAATATTTTGTTTATTAAAAAGTAAATATTAGGCCTACCCTTCTTAAACCAAATTATATCTATGAATATAAATAAACTTATAAAATCTGTTTCTGTGTGTGCATCTCTCTGTAAATATGAACCTTATAGTTTTAATATCTCACATAGCCTACCTGTTGTATCGAGATACTCCATAATGGTATTGACAGCAACGGTGTAACCTGTAGACCTCAGAGCAGCAGTTATGGGGGGGCTACCACCTCGACCCTGGGACATGATGGCTTGTGATAATTGTAGGGCCCTCGTCCAGTGCTCATCAGTTCCACTGTCTCTTCAACTAGTTGCCTCTTCCTTCTTGATTTGACAATGTCCCAATGTTTGTGCAGGTGAACCAGAGTTCTAAAATGATTCACAATATAATATAAACACAGTTCCAACTAGGTCAACTTGAGGTGTCTTTGTTATCAAACAAGAAAAGATTACTAATGGTTATTATAAATTATTATAAAGGCCTATATTAATGAAAGTTCCCACTATACAGCTGGCTATATTAATATACTGGTTCTAATAATCAGTGAAGCATTTTATGAAATTTGTTGTCTCTATAAACTTCAAGGTAATACTGTGTATTTTTATGTTGTAATATTTTTCTATTTATGAGGATGACATTGTTAGTTTAGTTACTATGTTTACTTTGTGACTAGGCCTAGACCTTGTACAAAAATATTATATTGAAGGTTAACTAGCCTAAGATAGTACTGGTCTAAAGTGCTAAATCAGGCCTACTAAGACCTACCAGTAGACAAAATACATAAAGTTAGGAGTAAAGATTAGGTTAGTTCAATAATATATAAATTCCACTCGTTCTTAGAATTTCAAAACTTTTGTTTCGACTTATACTATGCAAAAATAAACGCTAGGCCTACAGAGAAAGGGAATAAAAGTTATCAACGCTAGGGCCTACGCAAATTAATAGCATAGGCCTACAAATAATTTTTTGTTACGTTGACGTTTGTGTTTACCATAAATAAGAAACACGTTTAAAGATTTTACTTTACTTGTGTTTATTTCTATAGACGATCCAATTATTCAAACAATATATGTGATTTTATATAAAGTATTAAAGTGAAAATAATATAAGATAAAAATAAACTCACCTTTTGGAGGTTACTGGAAGATTTAAAATTCTATTAATTTGTTCCCACGCTTTCTTCTTGGCTGCGATGGTCCTAACATATTTTTTTTTTTTTTTCATTTGACAGTTGGAAACTACCTATTTAATTCTAATAAATACCATTTCTCTTTCTCACTTCACCACACGCTCTTAATTAATTACGATGTGTTTATCAACAAGAGGACATATTTAAGCAGGCTATCAAACTTTACAAGCAAAATCGACACTTTAGAAGGCGGTGGATCTAGTGAATTTTATTTCCTCTGGAGATGTGGTACTTCTGTGTAATATTTCATCACGTGACCTTGAGTAACTCAAGCCAGACGTTCTAGCACGACACGGATTCCTTCCTCAAGAGTAGCTGACTCCGCCTTTACTCCTCCTTTACTCCTACTCCAACATCGTTCTTGCATACCGGCCTTAGGTGCGAACAAGACCATAGGTAAGATCTGTTTGTATTTTTATTGGAAAGCGATGAAAGAGTAAATCCGGGACTGGGTTAGAAAGTGAGGTGTGTCTTAGGGCTAAGCCTGCTAGGAATCGCCGATGCGGGTTGTTAAATTCAGGAGTTGCTAGCTTCCCGCTTGACAGAGTTTTTATAGATTTGTTCGGTCACTTACCAAGGTCACGGAAAGGACACAACGTTTTACTTACCATAGTTGATGGATTCCCGAAGTTTGTGTGGATGACGCCATTGAGGGTGGCAACTTCCAACTCGGTAGTTGACGCTCTTGATGCTACCTTGTTTCGCAACTTTGGGTACCCTCATATCCTGGTGTCTGACAACGCGAGCCATTTTACATCGAAAATGTTTGAGGATATGTGTTTTAACAATGGTATAAAACATGTTACCACGACCCCTTACTATCCGCAACCTTCGCAAGTGGAAAGGTTCCACCGGACCCTCAAAGCCGCCTTGATTGCCTTTCACCACGTCCACCATAAGTACTGGGATAAAAACCTAATGCCATTGCAAATAGCGTTTAATAGCGCTGTACATGACAGTCACAGAAAGACCCCTTCTTCCTTGATGTTAGGTCATGACTTACTTTCTCCCATCAACCTGAGGTGGGAAATACTCCCGGGTACCTTGGAGGATCAATCTGACAGATGCATTGAGGCCGAGTGGGGGAAAGCTTTATGCCAGCTAAAAAAAAAAACGGAGCAAGGTAGCACGCAGGTACGACGCAGGGAGGTATCCGGTACCATACAAGGTCGGGGATAAAGTCGTATACGAATTACATAATTACAGTAGAGCGGTTGACGGCAAAACGGCGAAGTTGGACTACCGGTGGTCAGCTCCGACGATCATATCCAAATTTATCACTCCTGTTACGGTCCAATTAATGGATCCTGTCACTGGTCTGGCCACGCTTCGTGCCCATGTCACGCAACTAAAACCTTGTCACTGACTCCACGAGTGAACCAAGTACTTAAGTTCTCTTGTGGTTCATATGCATGTTCTGCTTGAAGAAGAAAAGTGTTTCTTTATGAGCTGATGTTAGTTTCCGTATGTTGCTTGTACCGCATATCTCATCACAATGACTATAGGATGTGAGAGCTCTTAGCTAAGATGATACTAAGTGCTTCTAAGATAATATGGGGCATACTAGGAACTGAGTGAACTAAGAGTGAACAAAGTTATAAGGACTTGGTGTTAAGTTAATTGGATCTCTATGTTTAATTTTTCTTTCACCATCGAAAATGCATTTTCGATCGATTGCCGAATTTTTTTAGAGATAGCGATTGTGTATATTGTTTAATCTGTTTGTTCTAATAATCATGTTATTTATACTTTATAAGTTCTTCAAGGAATATTCTTTGGACATTGTTCTTTAATATATATATTGATGTAATCAATTCTGCTATTGTAATTTTAGGATAGGTAGTTAATCCTTAGCACGTGCGCGCTGAGCTCTGGATGTCATTAATTTTGAATTAGAGTATAATTCACTCATGGTTAATAAGTCCCTGGTGTCTTGTTTGGTATTATTTCGTCACATGTGATATTGTTCTATGGGTCTTTCCTTGGTTGGTCCGGATTTTTGGGCTATAATTACTTTGGACACCTCATCTCCTCCCGCCCGCCTTTAAGTTTAAGAGGAGACTCTGTGTCGAGTTCCTCGTCTCCTACCTTTGGGACCGCGCGCAGCGCGGTTTGCCCGTTTCCCCTTCCCCCTCTTGCCGTGCGCGGTTGACTGCGCACGGCCTCGTCACGTCGGGTTGCGTGGCTCGTCCTGTCACTCTGGTTTTGGACTTATGTCTATGCGCGTCGGCCGTTCACGAGCCGTTGGTTCTCGGCTTGGCTTGTGGATAGCTAGTCAGGGTCATTGCGATGTTATCACGTACGGGAATGGAGATGGGGTTTCTTTTTATATACAGTTGTGTAACAGAACAATCCAAGGGGTAGAATTAGAGTACTGAATAAAGACTTGTGTGACAACATCCTGAGTTACTTCTTCGTAAAACACATTCATAACGACTTGTATCGCGCCCAAGTCTGGTGCGCGAACCCCTAATATCGACACCGGTGAAAACGGGGGCTGACACATTGTCTCCCACAGCGTCGAAAGGGTCCACGAGAGGTGTGGGCACAAAAAATTCCATCAAAAGAATATCGTGTCAATCCCAGAATACGGCACACATGATCTTTCTTGTTGAGATTGTCTGCTTAAACTTTATGCTGTCAGTGAGGTGGTGTGCTTCCCCTGTAATTACTGTTATTTAGTTCCAAGTGTGATGTGCGACAGCCAAGTCTCAACTCCTGTCATAATATGGCTCATGATTTCATCTCCTTCTTCCTGTTAACATATTAGATATGTCAAAGCACTTTCAAGATGTTTGTTCGTGTGCTTCTCTTTGAGCGTTCTGGGCACCTAACCTACACACACTTTTAGATTATTCAAATGATTAGTGAAAATTTCATGCAGCACAGATTGTGATATCTTAGGAAACTATCAAGGAGAGCACAGAAATTGTTTTAAACGTTGGTCCATACAAACATTTTCGTTGAACTATGCACAAAGTCATAAGTCCCCAAAGATACTCGTCAACTCCAAGCTTCATTGTGAATGTTCTCTAGTCCTCCATTATACAGACGGACCTATCTCCTAACCATGATATCACTTATCACATTTTCACTGTAAATTTCACAGATCATTCGATGAATTTCGCTAAACTGCACATTCCTAGCATTTAAAAAACGAATTATAGATCTGATTTAACAGTTATTGGGCTGTTCAACTAACTTATACATATCTAACACTGATTAACAACCATACACATAACAAACTTCAGTGTAATGACGTCTGTAGCTTGACAATGAATGAAGACACCGTGCATGTGCAAAATGGCAGCTGTCGAGCGAGATATATGTTCTAACAGCACCCACTTTCTGGACAACCTACGTACAAATAAGCAATATATACTCTTGAATTTTTTTTTGTTTTTAAAAAAAGAGTTAATTATTATTAATCAAACCCCATTGCTCTACAATATATTTTGTAATTTTCTCTTTATAACCTAATGTATTAGCCAGGTAAGTAATTGATGAAATTTTACCCAATATTTCAAGGGTTCTTCCAAATAAAAAAGCTGGGAATCAAAGTTCTAAAGAATATAATTTTGTAAGTTTTTTTAGTAAAAACGTTATCGGCAGGTCCTGTACTAATGTTGTTAAAGTTGAGTTCGGTACTAGAGATAAAATGAAATCTTCCAATAATCTATGTTGAACTTCAAAACTTTTTTACTTTTTATCTACTCAACTTACTTCCTTGCCATATTATTGAGTTGCATGATAAAAATTATTAAAGATTTACCAGTTTTGTTTGTAATCTTTTATTGAAAGATAACCTCTTAAATAATATTTTTAATGCATAAAGCAACTTGAAACATGCATTTCTGATAATATATTCAATAAAATTATATTTGTGAACTTAGTTAAACAAATTAATAGACTATAAAAAGATATATACACACATTTGTAAAATCAGCTTTCAATGAGATTAAAGTCATACTGTTTTGTATTACTAAGCAGATCATGCAGATATACTCAAATAAACAATAGTCATATTTAAAACTAAAAAATATCCAAACAAAACATTTTCCACAAATTTTTAGTTATAAATAGTGTATTTTTTTTTAAAATATTTATTTTTCTCAATTTGAATTAAATTAAATGTTCTTTATACAACTTTAAAATAATCCACAAAAAAATCACATTATATTTTAACAACAACTAGCATTCTAAAAATATAAACATAGATCACTATATTTTTTAAATTACCATTAGAAATTATATATTCAAAATTTTTTATAAGCAATGATTGAGTTAGGTTATACAGTAAACATATATTAAAGACAAAAAAAATTGGCACAAATATAATTGGAATGTATTAATATTCTAAAGTTACAATTGATTTTAAGTTTAGTTAAAATAAGACCCGATATTAATCAAATATAGATAAAATTAATTATTTAGTCCACATACAAAGTTCCACATTGTAATAACTTTATTAAGAACATACGTTAGTGTTATACCAGAAAGAATGATGGCTAATAAGTATGTAAGAAAAATAATGCAAGTGAGACTAAGAGAAATAGATAACAAAAAGCGTGCAAGTGATAGGAAAAGAATGAAAGCAATTAAAGGAGGAAGGATTTCAATTAAATTTTTAGACATAAAATATTAAAGACATATAAATGTTCCCTTTCCAAAATCGTATAAATTAGAGATAAAACTAATAGTTTAAAGTTACACTTCACATTTAAAAACTATTGAAAAAATATCTGAACATTCTATTGTCCTTTTAAAATTGCTCCGACTTTTCACTCTAATACCAAATTCCCTGACTTTTCGAGATTTTCCCTATTTTAAAGTACATATTGTCACTGGAAGTTTAAAAAAATATTTACAAAAATTGAAACATCTTAAAAATATAATAAAATAATGTGTGGTTGTTAATCACTTTATGAAAGCATTCTCACTTAGTTCTATAATAATTTGAATCAGTAATATTATAAAATACTTAAAAAAGTAGATTTACAACATATTTAATTAATAACACAGTATTAGAATTAAATAAAAATATTCTAAACTTAAAATCATAACTTAAGTAGATTGTATTTTATCAACAAGTTTGATTCAATAAGTAATTTAAACATCTATTTTTCCATAATTAAATATTATATATTATATTTTGATTGTAATAACATAAAACGATTGCAAATTAAATATAAACTGACTTTTAATAAAAATGTTTTAATCTAGTTCCTGATTTCTGACATAACCAAACCTAGTTAATAGTTGTGGGGTGATACATCAAAACAGATATAAATTGATACAATAAATACAATACAGTAGGTACAATAACCTTGTGTTTATAATAAATAGTGTAAAGATTCCAAAATATATCTTTTATCATTATTTTACATATAACTTTTAAAATGGCAACAAACTCAATAATTAAAGAGCCACTTTAAGTCTAAAATGCTTTACAGCAATTCACACACCATGTCAATAACTATGTCGGCCAGAATTGACCACTACTTCCTGATTATACTAAACTAACATTATTATCAAGTATATAACCTAAATTTTCTCAAATAAAGGCTTTATATGGGCAATTTTAGAGTTTTTTTTAGCTCTTAATGCATATTGAAGAGCTGGAAACTGTTTCAGAACATGAGTTTAACATTAATAACCTCAAAAAACAATGCATCAATAAACTTCCGCATAACAACATGTGTAAAATAATTCATTGTGCATTAACCCCTCTCAATTTAGTGAGAAGACATATTATCAAAACCTTTAACACAAAACCAAATTGTAGTTCCAAAATACAACCGAATAGTTTAATATGTAGTCTTGCAGTAAACATATTTGTACATTCACATTGTACATTGTACATTGTACATTTGTACATTTGTACATTATTATTTAGACACTGCTAATAGTAGTTTGAAAAACAATACATTTAAAATACTATTGCTACACACTAGGATTTGGGATATTAAAACTTCAAATAAATGTAGGTGAGATATATTTAAATAAATTACCCATATTGGCCTGAACATAAGACAATATTTTTATCAAAAAAAGGGTAGCAAAAAAAAGGGGGGTTATATTATAATTATTGCAGCCCAGCATCTAATTTTATTAATTTCAACTTACATTATCGTGTTTATCCTTAATTAAAGTTAATAAATTTGGCACAAAATCAACAAGAATGCAAATATTGTCACAAATAGGGATGTGGTATTGAAATAAAAGTATCAATACTGTACTCATTAAAAGTATCCGAAGAAAAATATCGATAACCATACTAGTATCGAGAGAAAAGTATCGATAACAGTAAGTATAGGTAATGAAATTTTAATCGGGAAAAATATTTTTATAGCTACTATTAATAATCCCTTACCTGCTTTGGTTTCTGTGAGGTCTAACACGCTAATCTACTGTTGGACTAGACTGCCAAAGACGGGGAGATCGGGGTTGACTCCAGTCGGGTGCACTAAGGGTGGTTTTCCCTAAATGTCTTTACACTCTCCCACCATGCAAATTTAGGTGCATTTCATCTTAATTAAACCTTACTCATCCCTAACCCATTAGTGTAAATAGTACAGAGTTGTATAATCTGAACAGGTAGTAAGATGTTTTTAAAAAAATCTCAACTTTTGCATCATCATTGTATTTTCTTTTTTATCTAAACACTGAAAATTATGAAGGTTATTAATAGTTGACAAATTTTACAAGATGCTTTTTGCTATCTAACGTTTTTTTTTAAATTCATCTTACTGCCCATTCGGGTTATACGCTTAAGTACTAATTAAGTTAATGGGTTAGAAATTGGGAGGGTTGAATTTAGAGGAAGTTAACCAATATTTGCATGGAGGGAGAGTGGAAAACCATTTAGGAAAACCCACCTCAGTTCACCTGAGGGAGATTTGAACCTCGATCTACCCGTTCTTCGAAGTCTAGTTCAACACAAAACTAGCGTTTTAGCTAATTACGCCATCAAGGCGGGTTCCAACTTCCTAAAATTTTCATAATTTACTTTTGGGAGGTGCCATTTTTTTAACTACATTCGTCATTTATGTACTCTATCAAGATAGATTATTAACTATTGACAAACAATAGAAAAATGGCGGTGACCTGGTGGTCTAGGGGTAAGGTGTCAGACTTCTGAGCTGGCGGCCGGGGTTCAATCCTCGGTCCCGGCACAGATTTATCTGATTACCAAACCCTTCCTTCACCTCTGACAAGACATCTTGTGAATGTGGGAATGCCAGGCCTCCACCGTGGTTCGGATTTCACGTTAAACTGTAGGTCCTCCATTTCATCTCGCAATCACCCTACCATTACACATTAGCGTAAGTGCGTATAACCCGAATGGGTAGTAAGACGCGGTGCTAATAATAATAATAATAATAATAATAATAATAATAATAATAATAATAATAATAATAGAAGAATGGACGCCAGCCTCATCTGCAAATAAACGTTTCTGCGGCTGCTTGGAGCACCTTGAGTAGACTTTATTGTGATCCTACAAAACATGTTTTTGTTTATTTTGTGATGACTGTACTCATTGATAAAGGAAGAGGGTTGTTATGTAGACTAGTCCCCACATGTCTGTCAACCAGTCAGGCTGTATTGATAAACAAAGATGAAGGAACAACTAGAGTTAAGAAATGTTAAGAAAGATTGAATGTTAGAGTTGCTTCTTGCTTGTCAAGCATAAAATGAGTGAGAGTTGAAACAGTGCCATTTGTTCTTCATCTACAGACCATCTTAATAAACATTTAAACTCAGCATGAGGGAAGATAGCGATCTGATACAGAGTGTGAGTACTAATATCAGTAAAAGTATCGGAAAAGGTATCGGGTAGAAAAATACTAGTAACAAACTTTATTTTAGTGCGGTATTTCACACGTCAAAACATAAACATAGACATTACTTCAATGTTGCCTTTTGATCATAGAAGTATAGCAACAGTGTGGTTCGCTGACATGTTTGAACGCCTATAAGAACTGATCCCAGGGAGCGCTCAGTAACATAATGGTGCATTTGTGTAGTGGATAGCTGCATAGAACAGCGTTCAGTAATAGGGTGTGTTCCTTTTTTTCAGTTTGGAGGTATGTCAAAAATTTAGTTTAGTGCAGTTTTAATGACAATATATTTTTATACAAACCAATGGTGCAGGATAGTGTAGAAAAACGTAGAACATGGTCAAAACAAAGAACAAAGGCAAAAGATGAAGTTACGATGCATGCTTAAAGGTTGCAGTTTCAAGACACGCTATGCAAACAAACCACTTGAAGGGGGCACAACGTTACTGAAGCTGATGTGCATTGCTGAAGGAAAGACTTTCCCAAGCTGCAAAATTGCAATTCAACAAGTCAGGCATTTCGTTGCCCCACAAAAGGATGCAACAAAGAGTTTGAAACAAATGTTATTCAATTTGTAAGGGAGCAACAAAATGAAGGTGCGTCGATATCGAGAGAAATCATTTAAGTGAAAACCCTTGAAGTGGCTCGGCAAATGAATGCTTCGCGGAAGTCTTTTAGAGCCAGCATCTGCCGGGTTGAAAGAATGATGAAGAGAAGTGGATTAGCTCTCAGATGGCAGACAATATTATCTCAGAAATTGCCAGCTAACTATAAAGGTAAGCTTTTAGCTTTCCAGAGATAAATATCAGGCCCAAACAGGCCTACCTCATGATTCAGATCAGAAATTGTGACCAAAGACTAGTGCTTTTTTGATTTGCTATCTAACAATATTACGCACCCGAAAGAGTAAAAGACTGTAATGATCCAGAGCGTAGAAATGAAAATTTAAGGGTTAACCTAATGCTTTTCTTGCAGATAGATAAACTCCTAGCCTATACGATTCAAAAAAGGAAGACTATGCCCCCCCATACACACAAGCTCGGAGGAATACATGTCTGAGTTCAAGAGAGTGGGTGGATGACTGAAGATTTAATGAAAGATTGGATGAATCTAGTATGGAAAGGGTGCCCTGGCGCTGCACTTGGTAGGAGAAACATGCTTGTACTAGATGCTTTTCATGGTTATCTTACTGACAGTGTGAAAACTACTACCACAAGGATGAAAACTGACTTAGTTGTGATACCAGAAGGAATGACAAGCCAGCTTTAAGTGCTAGATGTAGTGGGTTAGTAAGCCATTTAAAGACCTGAAGAATAAATACAATGATTGGCTCCAGAAAGGAAACTTTGCGCTGACTCCTACAGGGAAGATATAGTGTCACCAAGTCTGCTAATAGAGTGGATCCTCTCATGATGGGAACAGATCTCACAAGATGATCTGCTTTGGGAAGTCCGAGGAAGAAAGTGAAATCTCCACTACTAGTGTTGATGAAGATTTAGTTGATGAGCATGATTAGATGAGACCTAATAACTACAGTAAGAAAAAACCAATTCATTTTAAATGTACGCTGCATAACATTTAGAGTACATTCACAACTCAAGTTTACTTGGATGACAAGACCAAAAAGTTACTAAAAATAGTCCCTAATGTATCCCTACAACAACAGCTGACATATTTCACTTTGAACACATGTAATTAAAAAATATGGTGATGTATGAATCTGATAGTTAACCACAGCAATTTAGGCCAATTTTATTTATATATTTATTTGAGGTCGGGCACGAAATTTATTTAGTGTTTTATTCCACTCAATTTTTTTTTAAATCACAGCACTTTCACAAAAAGTCCAAGGAACATAGCTTCAAAATGGCGACCAACGAATCTAAACCATGTGATTGATCATGACGCGAACTAGTTCTTTACAATGGTGCACCAAAGCAGTTGAAAAAAATATTTTATTTAGTTAAATATTTCAAATACACTAAATTAATCATAAAATAATTTGTTATATATTAAAGAAAGACAAGTATTTTCTCTTTTCTAAGTAAATACGATGCCCATATTAAAAAGTGTTAATGTATGCACTATATATTACAAGTTATCGATAACATTCCAAAATGAAGAATAAGTACTTTTAATAATGTTTAAAATATTATTATGTATTGGATAAAAAGAAATGATTAAAAGTAATGAAATAGTGTGAGAAAACTTAAGTTTATGTTATTTTAAATGTAAAATATAACATGTAATTACAAAATGTATCATTTATAACAAAAGAGTGATCTTTTAGAAGTGTTGGCAAACCAAAACCTAAACATATAATTTTGCAACTGTTGTTCAGGTAAAAAGCTATGGTTAACAAACTTTACCCTATGTATTAATTTTCACAATTTTGACCTGACTATTCCACAATAATTAATGTGTAGCAAGTTCTACCTATCATTTGTAGATTAAAACATTCCATTACAATAACATGGTGTCTAGTAACTTGACCAATGAAATTCCTGACTTTTCCCCTGATTTTGCCTGATCATTTCCTAAAATTCCTGACTCAAAAGTATGTCCACAACCTTCTGTTGCCCCACCCCCCAAGGTTTTTGTTATTCTTTTTTATGAACATAAAGATGCAAATAGTTTTTTTATCTGTATTAACATAGTCTACCAGGAATTATAAACTAATAAAATATACTACACAGCTACAAACAAAAGACAGTCTGAATGAATAACATTGTGATTTACTGATTATTATATTTAATATTTTGAGTAAAACGATATTTTCCCGGATTTTTTTTTTTTTTAATTTACCAAATTCCCGAATTATTCTCGTTTTTTCCCCCGACCCCTTCAAATTATCGGCTAGTTCCAGTTTTCCCTGATTTTCTCGGATGGTTGACACCCTGTATAATTCAATTATTACAACTTCATAATGAGTTCCATAATGAGGTAAAAGAATAAATAGCCTTATATTTATTACAATTTTGCTCCTACTCTCAATGAGTCATGGGCAAAATAGGGCAGGGATCATCTTACATTTGAAGCTAATTTTTTTTATTCAGCCAAGGGAAAAATTTGGGGGACATATATTATTTTGAGAGTCTTATACTCGAGCCAATACAATATTTGAAAATACATTAGAGATTCGATTATTCGAGATTGGGAATATCCGAGAAGTAAAAATTATCCTAAGATTATCATTAATTGTGAGAGGTATGGTTGTAAAGCATGATTTGGCAAATGAAAGGAAGAGCATACATTTTAGATATAAAATTTTAAATAAATAAAATAGGTAAATATTGTTATTTTAATGTGATTTTGATACCAAATTTTTTTTTGTACATTGTATACATGGATGGTGGATTGTTTGAGGATTGTCTCTCTTCATGGTTTATTAAGTTTATAGTGTATTCTTTTTTAAGTAAAAGATTTTTAGTCACTTGATAAAGGCACAAATTTACATTCTTATGGGAGTTTGTAGTGTTTTATTCTTCTTGTAAAATTCAATATGTTTTGTCAAGTGGTCCTCGGGAATCTCGCTGCCAGTCAAATTGAAACTATTATTTTTACACGAATTGTTTCACCAACATATTTATAGTTTATAATATCTAACAAGAATGTCAATACAAACATTAAAAAACTAAGTTAAAATTTCTTAAACACAGTTACCAGATCATTAGAAGATATTTGAGTTAATCAATACAAATAATAATAAATCACTATAAAGAATAACAACTGCATTGGCAGGCACGCAGACCTAACATAAAGCTCTAGTATGGTTTGCCGGTGATGAGGAGGTCAGTGTTAGACTCCCAGCCGGGTGTGCTTAGGTTAGTTTTCCTGAATTGTTTCTCACTCTCCCTCAACACAAATGCATGTACATTTCCTCTCAACTCTATGCTCCTTATCACAAGAAAATAAAATGATAATAGCATGAGTGGCTGGTAAGAAGGATAGCAGATTTGATCATAACTAACATATTCTACTTTCATTAGTCTAAAAGTGATGTATTTATTAGTTTCTCTGGTTTTATAAATAATTTCTTGTGTTTCTTTCAAGTAGTATTTACAAGCTTAAATATTACTAATTGTGTTATTTTTACTGTAAAAGCAATATTGTATTTATTCTCTTTTCGTTTATATCTCTCTTTACTGTTTCTTCTACCATTTATAACAAATATTACTAAGATAAATATTAAAAATGTAAATACCTTAAATCATGTTGCAAATCGTTTACATTTGTATATTATCAGGATTGCCACATTTTTAATACATATTTTCCCCTTTTCCACATAGAGCAGAATGATTTGATATTGATGGGGGAAATATATGCAGTTGTTAAGTGACCCACTGCTCAAGGAGGAACAAAGAGGAGGGGGAGGGCTTAGACATGTATTTAGATCAGTGTGCTTATTCATCTAGTTCCCTTTTTATTCTATGCTAAGGTCCACCATTTAAATCATACATTTTATCTGCCAAGTTCCCTTGATTTCATCACCAAACATAAGTTAATGTATTTGACGCCAAGGTTAACAACTTGGTCTATTGGGTAGGGATGAATCACTGTAGGAATTCCACCTTCAGTAAATCCAGCTGAGATGTGAATATTGAGGTTACTGCCATAATAGTCTGTTGAGAGTTCACCTCTTCATTTACTTAGGCTAGTACAATTATTGTGTTTCTATACCAAGTCTAACATCTCAGTTTTATACAAAATATAATCTTACTAGTGGGTTAAGGATGAAGAAATGTACCATAATTTTAGGAGAGAGAATAAGAGGAAACATCTAGGGATAAAAAACAAAAAAACTTCAGCACACCCGGCCAGAAAACAAACTTCGACATCCTGATATTGTCAAAACAGACTATATGAACCAGTCAGTATGGCTCCTATTCTGGGTAAAATTATTTTATTTATTGAGTTCTCAATAAGCTGGTGTATTATTTTTTGATATTTCAACATTTATTTGAAAAAATCAAATAGCCAAAGCTATTATATATGTTTTAGTACAGATTTTTCTTGCCTCTATATATCGTATTCTGAAAATTGAAAAATGACACCTTGACACGAGAATCAAACCCGGGACCTTTGGCTTGGTACGCAAATGCTCTAACCACTTAGCTATCCAGGAATCGTCCTGTGCCCTGGGTCATTCTTCACTCATATTTTAAGGCAGAGTCTATGATGAATGTGCGGAAATTGTTGGCTACAAATGTGTGATTCATTAAGAACACGAGCTATCAGATAACACAGCTCCCTTCAACTCGGTCGATGGCTAATTGCTGCCTCTTGTGCAATTATTAAATTCCTAGATATCTCAGTGGTTAGAGCATCTCTCCAACACACAAGTATGTACAATCACATCAATTTCTGTCCAAAATGCTCCTCTTTTCTTTGCTCCAATTCTCTCTTTACTAAACAAAGAGCAAACTGGTAACAAGAAATATGGTGATGTTACCAAAAGTCATAACATGCACTTTTTTACCAATCTGTGTGAAGAATTAACTTCAAAGTCTATTTTAAATATCATTTCATATAAATACAACTTTTATAAAAACTTAAAAAATATGTTCTAAAAATATACTTACATGACATATAAAGAAACAAGATGTTGGATCTAGATTAAAGATTCCACCTTTTATTATTTTGTTTGATGCTCTTTTGTCTTATAATAATGTTATATCACTTATATGAATGTGAAACGCAACAATAACAGGGAGATAAAAGATTTGTTAGCCTTATGTATTAATCTAGATTGAAACATATTGTATCCTTAAAGTACATACACTATTTTAACTCCTTTATCATTAATTGGAGTACAGTTAACGTATTAACAAAGTATATTCTAAGGGAATACGATAATATGACAACATTTTAAATGATCAAAGTGGCATTATTTGAAGTTGTGTCTACTTTTTAATGGGCACAAATAAATAGAACAAATTTGCTTTCAAACTGTGGATGTTGTTTCTAGGATCCAAAGTTACACATTTGATATTTGTGGCATGAAAAACAGGGTTGCCGCAGAAAAAATTAATATTATTTGGAGAAAAATATTGTTTCTTTTCCTCTCTTCTCTAAATATTATTTTCATTTTTTAATGTTATATAAATGACACTAGATAAAATTGATACTTTGTTTTTTCACAATGGCGTTCCCTGGTGTCCTAGGTTGGTGTATAGCAAGATGGCGAGCCAGTTCTTCATGTAACAAATCAATTACATTCAACATAGCAAATTATTTCTTAGAGGCTGACTTACATATAAAAATAACAGCAACCAGCTGAATTCATCTGCTGAAAAATAAAAAGTACATTTTATTAAAAGTTAATAGATCAAAACTAGAAATACAATAAAGGCACTGCGGAAGTAGTGTACATTAATGTATTGTAAATTATAGGGAAGGAAGCCAACCTGAAAGGAGAGTCATCACGCAGCCCTTTGATATACATTGTTTATTAAGGTCAAGCGCTAATATTCCACATAACTATATAGCGCACTAATAGAGGGTCGGAATAGTCATTTCTTCTACACTCCTCATGCGAGTGCAGTCAAGAAACGAAACAAATCAGTCACTCTTTCACTAGCCGTTTGTTGGCGAGGTTCACTTTAACCTCCAGTGTCGTGATGTGTAAATCCTGTTCATTCATCAGACGAACATTATAAATATATAGTATTCTTTCCAACACCACAAACCATCCTATCAGTATGGATTAGATAAAAATATTAAATTTATTAATTACGGTTCTAGTCTCATTTAAATGGCATATTCTTTAAATTGAATTATTATTAGCACCGTGTTTTACTACCCATTCGGGTTATACGCACTTACGCTAATGTGTAATGGTAGGGTGATTGTGAGATGAAATGGAGGACCTACAGTTTAACGTGGAATCCGAACCACGGTGGAGGCCTGGCATTCCCCACATTCACAAGATGTCTTGTCAGAGGTGAAGAAAGGGTTTGGAAATCAGATAAATCTTTGCCGGGACCGAGGATTGAACCCCGGGTTTAAATTGAAAAATCAGACGTGGACACAGTAATCAAAGGTCTCGGGTTTGATTCTCGTGTACAGGTGTAATTTTTTAATTTAAAGGATTAGTATTCCATCGGTGTTTATCATATAACAAACATCTATTTCAAAAAGGAACTATTCAATGAAGTATTTATTTTAAATTTATTAATCCTGTTTCAAACCAAATGATCCATTACAGTAAGAGTACTATGAGAGCCCCAAGAAAGAGATGCTTTAAAGTTCAGTTTGGTATGAACAAATAAACTTGCCTTTATCTCTTCAAACTTTCATCTTTCACACACACACACATTATTTTAAACTTTCAGAAATTTTCCTTTTCACTAATAAGAAAAACATAAAACATCAAAACATAAGAAATTGAATGGACTCCAAAGGATTAAAAAAAAAGTTTTTACTATTATGAAAATTATATTTCTGAAGGTTTAAGATGCGTAAATGTGAAAGTAATAACTAGTTGGAATTGTGAAGAAATGAAGACAAGTTTGTTGTTATCAAGGCACCCTTTCTTCACTATCACTTACATTATGGTACTGCACAATGTATCCACACTGTTTTTATTTAGTTTTAGGCCATTAAGCAATTATTTTTTTTATATAAAACTTAACATTCTAAGGTTGATAATTACAATCAAAATCCTCAAAGCTAATAAAAGTAATTTGATTTTATGAGCTTTACCTAAATGTTAGACACGTGTTACAATTGGTTAGGGGTCTGTGAAGCTTCTAAATGTCTACACTAAAATTCAAATTCAGCATACATTTGCATAGACTTCAAAACCATAACTTTTCATCACTTTTTTTAACATCCACAAGCAAACTAAAAACTTTTACAAATGTCAACAGGCCCACAGTTTTTAACCAATTGAAGGATATCTTTACTTCTGTACCATTTTATTTTAGTTTATTATAAAATTTGTTGAATTAAAAAAAATTATAGTAGTATAATGAAATTGGCTTGATGTGTTCAGAATGTTCATTTGGTTGTACAAATTGGTAGAATATCACTTTGGTCATTTTTGTCGAGGGATCTAATAAATGTTACAAAATGTTCTTCATGACTTTCATGCATTTAAAAAGAGTTCAATGTTGTGTTATGATCTGTTGTTTGGTTGATAATGGCCAGCATACTGCAGTTCTTGAACCTTGGTATGCATTGAGACATATGGGTTGTTCATTTGGCAACACTGGCCTAAAGGAATGCTACAAACGGGAACTAAATTACCCCCCTTGTTGGGAGATGTTAATTTATTAACTTAATATTTTAATTTCAACCTCTTTTACAACATCTTGTTGTATTTATAATTTATAGTTTATACAAGTGAAAATTAAATAAATGGTACAACACACTTGTACACTTTCTCATGAAGTGTGTTTATAAAAAAAAAATCGGTTTACTCAGAACAAACATATAATCTAGTTAGTCATAATAAACACTCTTCATAAATTAATTTTAATCAAAACTAGTTAAAGATTAAAAAACAGAAATAAAAGTTTCCTTTAACATCTCTTCAATTATTTATATTGATAGATATAAAAATAAGGATATATTCTTATTTAAAATGAAATTTATTCTCAGATACTTATTTTAAACTAATATTAAAGGCCATTTTTCAAAGTTTACAAATATATTTAAAATTTGTAATAAGTTAACTATCCGTAAATTAATTTATTTTTTATAATTCCTGTATTTGACCTAATAATGGCCAGGGACATGATAGCATCCAGACTTTAATTGTAGCTGGGATGAAAAGTACAGTTCTTATAGTAGCTGGGGATACTATTCGGTCAAATATGGTATATATTATTAATTAGTAGTCAGACACTACACTTAAACAAATTTCTCTCTGAAAGCTAAGCACACTAGGGGTGTGTGAATATTCGAAATTTCAAATAATGTTGAATAATAACAGTTGAATATTTTATTCGAAACTCCGAATAGACCCTAGCAAGACAGCAAGATCGAATAGCTGTGTCAAATCTCTTAAAAGTCCCATCCAGACCAGTATGTTTACGACGCGAGACTAGGGATGTGTCCGTACTAGTGTAACCGTTACTTGGAAAGTAGTCTCGCTGTGAGATGTTTTGGAACAGGTACACCTGGTCATTCCTTACCGGTACTGATCAAAGCAGTACCGGCAAGGAATTCTCTCTCTTTCTCTCTCTCTCTCTCTCTCTCAATGTCCTCTGCACATTCCCTATCTCTCTTTCTCTTTACTCCCACCTTTTACTCTGCAGCTCCCAACTAGTAACTGTGTTGGACAATGTCAATACAGACACTAACGTTCCTAAACAGTTCCAGTTCCACGAGTATCAATAACAGACTTGCCATCCACATATTTTCCTTATCGATACTCTCACCCTTAGGTGCAATATCACACCCCGCGACTGGGCTGGCTAGCTCCAGACACTGCTCAGGGGAATAAGGGGTGGTGGAAGGGATGGGGGGGGGGGGGGGTTACATCATGCGTGTAAACTGATTCAGCAGTAATAAATACTTATTCTTTACTATTGTGATTTGCATTTCCCCTTAACTTGTAAACCAATGATATTACTGTCAGCTAAGTTAAATTTAGAAGATGATTATAAATATAAATTTTAAACTATTTATTTGTTATATCAAATAAATAGTTTATAAGAAAATCATTTGGTTATTATTTTATATATGAAACAAATAATTAATACCGATATGTAGTATTTAAACATACAAATTTTCCACTTCCTCCAAAATATATTAATAATAATAATAATAATAATAATAATAATGATGATGTTTTAATCTTAAGAAATATAGTCTCTACAGTGCCCAGTTAAAAATTCTCCATGCAATTTTTAAATTTAAATTTCTTTTGAAAACCTATAAGTTTAAAAAAAAATCGATTTAGGTGAAACCTGTTGTCTAAAAAACTGGATCAAAAGTTCTTCTCAATATCCTGAAATTTTGTTTTAAATTAAGTTTTTTTAAATTAATACCAGCTCAAATAACATTTTGAAGTAATTATTTGCAGTTTGCATACTTAAATATAAAACCACAATTTTAATAGGAATTTACTAATTTAAATTATTTTTATCAAAAATTTAAGAAGAATCTACTATTTGAATTGTATTATTTGGTATTTGTTCAAAAGTTTGTTATTAGATTCGATAAATAATCCTATGCACACACCCCTAAACAAAAGTAAAAAAGATATAAAACTTAAACAAAATTGTTAAGATCATTTTTAAAAATTTGAAATTTTTAAATTTAGTTTTTTGTAAATTACCCTTAATACAAGGGCTGGGGCACAGCAAGGTATAAACAAGATACACAGCCTCTAAGTTAAAATGTGTCTGCTTCTTGAGATAGCTTGTGTCCTTTAACACAGTGATCCCTATTTGCAGTCCCAAATGACAACTTCACTAAGAAGGGGCATTTCTGTAAATGGTTAATTTTAAACATGGTTTCATTAGAGAGAATAGACCGAAATACCATCACCATCAACTGTTTCTAGTCTGTGACCGGATTAGTTCAGTAAAATGCCCTCATCTTCCTCTATCCTTCCACCATTCTTTCTCCTTTAATTGCTCTCCTCACTTTAACACTTCTTGTCATCTGCTCCTCCCAATTCTATCTTGGTCTCCCTTGCAGTCTTTTTCCTACATACTTCATTGCCAACATTTTCTTCTGTATCCTCTCTTTTTCCATTATCACTACATGCCCATACCATCTCAGTCTTGCTTCCTCTACAATCTCATGTACTCCCTGTACCCCTCTTATATACCTGATACTTTAATTCTTAATATTGTTTCTCCTCATGACAGCTAACATGCTCCTCAAAAACTTCATTCCTGTGGCCTCCATTTCCCTAGTCTTTATTACATTCAATATAATTATTTCTACTGCATATGTGACAACGGGTAAAACACTTCCTTACACTTCAAGGGCACTTCCCTTCTCCACAGAAGATCTCTTACACAAATATAGAACAACTATTCCGGCTGTCCTCTTCTCATTAAATCCTCTCCTTCCACCTTTCACCTCAATCATGCTTCCAAGGTATTTTACGCTTAGTATTTTTCTCCTCGCTACGCTATCCAACTTTATAACTTTACTAGGCCTTATTCTCTTTCTTGTCATTACCATAACTTACACTTTCCATACTAAATTTCACTCCATACTCTTTCACTTTCTATTCTTTTAGTTGTTCCTGTACTTCCTCTCCCTTCTCCCCCATACTATCAAGTCATCAGCGAACATCATGACTTCCATTCTTTTTTCCCCGAATTTTCCTGCCCCTTTGTTCATGATCATTTCCATTACCAAAACAAATAGTAATAGGGAAAGGGCACTCCCCAGCTTCACTCTGTTCTCCCACTATTCGTCTTAACACAACTCTGTTATCCTTATACATGATTTTCAATCTCATACAACTTCTCTTTCCACTTCTGTTTCCTCCATCTCTTTCAAAATTTTATTTCTATCCACACTATCATATGTCTTCTCCACATCCATAAATACCATTACTATGTCTTTCCCATATTCATACCTTCTTTCCATCATCTGTCATATGGTAAAGATAGGTCTTTTGTAGACCTCTGTCCTCTAGATCTGCGCTGTTCATCTCTCTACCTTCCTTTAATGCTATTTCTTATTCTCTGTTCTAATATATGTTTATATATTTTTGTACAGGGGCACATCCTTGTATAGTTTGTACACCTCTACCTGTCTCATTTCTTTAAAATAAGATTTGTAATTTAGAACCAGTCTTCCAAAACCTTGTTTTCCTTCCAAACCACTCTCAGCACCCTGTATAACCATTGTATACCATAGTCCAACCTCACAACACACACTTACTCAATGCTGCACATTACAATGTTTTTTTTAAAGAAATTATTTGGCGACTGGCCAGTTGTAAACAATTTTTTGAGTACAATCAACTGAGATATCTTTGAATGTTGCCTTTATAATGAACATGTTAAAAGTGAGTTGTTTAAACTGCTCTCTCAAAAGTGCTTTAATCACTGAATAAAAACATGAGCAAAACCCAGCATTGAATAACTTAAGTTGTTTGAAAGAATGCAGCAAAACTTCCATAAGTTTGTGGATCTGGTGTATATCTTGTCTCTGGGCTGGGGTCAAAATATAAAAATAGGCCTGCAGTATAGCCATATAACATTTAAATATCATGTTTAAACAAAATCTATAAAACCGTTACAGTTCCAAGTCCAGTGATGGACCAAATTGTAAAATCAAACTTTTTGGGTTTGAGGCACAAAGAACTTTAAGAGTAATCATAATCTTGAATTAGAAAATGTTCACAATTAAAATAATTTATGAGAAAGTAAAAAGCTAATCTTAAACGTTAACCAAGTTTGATTTTGACTTTAATTTGTATGTGGAAAGCTGTATTTTCATACCTCTATTGTTGGTATAACTGATTCACAAGGTGACTAGCAGAAGAGCTGGGTTTTCTATTAAATGCTTCCAAGCATTGGAGAATCTTGCCATGGTAGCTCCGTCAATCACTCTATGGTCCCCCGCCCAGCTCACACACAACACTTCGGCTCGAACGAGATTCCCATTTAGATTAAAGCGTGGCACACCCTGGAATTCAATAATATCTTACCAATCTAATAATATAATGTGCGTCTATTCTATTCTATTGAAAATCAAACACATGTAGTGTGACCATCTAAATACTGATTTTTATATGAAGCTCACTTCCGACCAATAATATCAAGTGAAAGACACTAAAATTGAACCTTGTAGGGATATGTTTTATTTTCTCACTTAATATACTCATGAATTATTGTATAAGATCTCTTTATATGATTAACTAAACAAACTAATAATATAAATAGAATTGTAATATTTTTATTTGCGCCATCGTTGCAATATGATTTTACAGTTTTCAAATAATGGGCTTCCTATGAAAAAAACAACTGTATTTTATAATGTGTATAAAATTAATTAACACTCTTGACAGTCACTCAATTGTTCAAGGATTTTTTCCCCCTAAATGTTAAATGAAATACATTAAAATAAACATTAAAGTTTAAATATTCACAAATTATGATAAATTGTTTATTATATATGTAAACCTTTTAAATTTGACACATTACCATACAAAGTAGATATGGGTATGACCTGGAAATGTTAGCATAATAATTGACCCTCTTTGACCTCCCCCTAATTTGATGTATTACAAAACAAGCATATCATAACCATAAGTGCAAAAATTTGGTATCAACATGTCACAATCCTGATGCGACATCTGGTGTGAACTTGGTGACATATTAACAGATATTGAAACAGGATTAAAAGAAAAGAATATATTCTAATTTAATTTGTCTGTGTATATTGTTAGTGCCTAAGCATTTGGCTAACTTTCTTAATTTTTGCTATTTAAAAATGGTCAACCTTAAATTGATTCATACTTTTAAAAAATAGCTCAAATAAAAAAAACACATGAATATCATATTTTTTAATTTGTTTAGTATCAGTTATTTAATGAATCAACCCTAAAATAAACAAACTGAAGAAAAAAGTATCTTATTTTTGATGCATGCACTCTTTATATCAGTTTAGCGCATGGGGGAATTTTTGTCTTTGGCGTAAAGAGGCCGTTCAACACTTGTTAACCCATCAAAACATGGTAATACAAAATAAAAGATTGTGACAAAACCCTTCTATGGATTTAAAATCGGTTTTCACCAATGAAAAGGTATTTATATGATCTAGAAAGAAGACTGTGAAACATTTACTAATCATACTAATTAAATTATACAATTAAAACTATCACATTTTCAGCCTCACACTATTTTGCTTATAATGACTTCATTAAGTGATATATTCAAAATTGAATTTTACTATATAAAGTAGAATTATTTTTACTTCAATTTTCTTAGATTAGAATTTTTATTTATTGTTCTATTAGTTTTTTATATTTTTTAAAAATGAATAATTACTTTAACTAGATTAATATGGATGTAGGTATTATTGTTGGAAAAAGAAGGAATAACAAGACTAGATAATATTTTCCTCCTGATTTTAGTTATTTTTTTTATAATTTATTAGTTTAATACTGAGCTTTAAAACATTATTATAAGAATTAAAATTTTAAACAGTTTGGTAGCCGTAGTGTAACGCTGTTTGTTGTCAAACAAGGAACTATGTGTACCTGCTGGCAACTGTCCACTGTCTTTCATCTACAGCGTTGCCACGATCGTTTTCAAAGAGAAGAAGAGAGAAATCATTTCTTCCAAC
Organism: Timema cristinae; assembly: GCA_039000515.1. NCBI lineage: Eukaryota > Metazoa > Arthropoda > Insecta > Phasmatodea > Timematidae > Timema > Timema cristinae. The sequence goes on along the minus strand of JBCFYV010011135.1, from coordinate 2,461,696 downwards.
ATTTTGAATCTTTAAAATTGTGTTTCAAATGTTTTAAATCAAATATAGGAATCAATGTATCTGCCTGAGTGTGGTCGGCGTTCAATCTGAACCACCGGTACATTTATAATTAAAAATGTTATAATTAATGTAAAGTGTTTTTTTTCAAAGTATCTATTTAAATTATTAACTTTCTTCTATGCACCATGTCTTAGCACATGTTCGGGCTATCCACAAGAACATCACAAACGTGAAATTAAATTACTTTGTATTGAAAGAATGGGAAACAAAAGCCAACTTCGTTTAAGTGCACCGCGAAAGAAGCGGCGTAAAATTATTTTAGAACATTTAAAGAGACGTTAAGTTAAAATACTACTTAAAAATATTTAAAAAATAAGCTAAGTTAAAATATTATTTCTGGACACAATATATTGCCATTACTTTGTTTTGGCAGTGAGGTTATTATAGCTAATTGATAAAAATTATTAGACCTAATTGTAGAATTCCCCCACCGGACGTCACGTGGCCTAGAATCTTAGGCTTACTTTGACTATATTTTCTGTTATGAAGAGATCAAGGTTCAAATACCAGCACACTATGGATAGTTTTATTTGTAAATATTTATCAGCCTTTCTCCAAGCAGATACTGGTACATTTCCTTTGGAACTTTGCCTCCACTCCATTGTGTTATTAAAACAAGTATTTAGTTATAAGGTTAGTCTACATGGATGGTCGGGTAGCAATATTTACAAAAAGGGAAAGCTGCAAATCATATAACCTTATGTACGAATACATGAAAATAGATCTAGTAAATTTACTAGCGGTCATATGTCCATCCATAAGAGAATTGGGGTATAGTATTGTTCATTTTACTTATTTCTTACTATCCTAGGTTAATAGCGAATGAAGTTTAAGTGTGTAGCAATGTACCTGAATTTTTCCGAAAGCACCAATAGCGACCTCTGGATGAAGAATGACAGGTTTGGTGTATGTCCCACCAATCTGAAAATCAATATAAAATTACAAGCACGTGCATATGCACACCATAGAAGATAATACTTACCCCCATGTCTTACTACCCGTTCAGGTTACATGCTTGAGTACTAATTAAGCTAATGGGTTAGTAATTTGGAAGGTTGAATATAGAGGAAATGAACCGGAAGTGAAAATGGAAAGCCATTTAGGAAAAACCACCCCCAGTTCATCCGAGTGACATTCAAACCTTGATCTCCCCGTCCTTGGTAGTCTAGCTCAAAACAAAAATACTGTGTTAGCTAACTAGGCCACCGAAGCGGGTCCTCATAGAAGAAAAAATACATAAAGACATAACCTTAGCTGTGTGCACCCTTCTATCTACAGTCACTCTTCAGAGCCTTGCTGACTTGTTTGTATTGTAGTTCTGTTAGAAGGTTAGAAAACTAAACATTCTGATAGAAGTATGTTTATCTCTATTAACTATTTAAATCCATTTAAAATGGCTATCAAAACACTTTAAAATTCCATTCTATGTTTACTTTTTCATTTAAAGAGAAAGTGAAAATATTCATTCTACAAAGTTTATGATTCAGAAACCATAACCCTGAAAGAAAAAAAAAATTGCAATTCTGTCAGTCCCTGGACATAAATCCCAAACAGTTTGATAGATTATGTTCAAACTTGGTATATTACTGTTATGTAGCTATACCTCGGGAAATATTTGCATTCAACGCTAGTCCTTAAATTTAGGGTAGTTTACTAAGTGATTATTAATAATGCAATCTCCTTTATAGCACTAATTGAAGGTGCAAAACATAACAAGAAATACAATCAGAGTGGGGCGCTCGAGTTGAACAGAGTAATATTGTCTGAGAACAAAGAACAGTTATTCAATGACACGCAACTCATCTGGTTGTGGAAAAAAGGATCAATTACCTGCCGTCCTCCCAATATGGCTACAAATAATTTACTACCTTAGAATGTTCATGGAAAGGGTGAAGACAGGAATACCATCTTAAAAAAATTAGGTAAATGAAATATTGTAATTTAATATAAAAAATATATAATATTGGTAACAAATAACAAACCAATGAATAGTGCTCATGATAATCTAGTACTTCCTCCAACATTCAATTAGTTCTTCAAATTTTAATTCAATATTCCTAATAGTAACCATACAAACTAGATCGTTCAACAGATCACCCATGTAAAGTCTAGTTTTATATTTGGAGGTTTCCTGTACAACATATTTAGAAGCTATAATTTCAAGGATAATCACCCTGACTATTCAAAGTGAATATAAAGTCGACTTAAAATTGCTAACAATAAGCAAACAACAATTAAAGGATAATTATAACCAAGATATTAAATCCAAGTTACCTAATAATTTCAAAGAAACTTCATTTAGCCAAAAAGCTATATCAACTTCGAAAGTATTACATAGGTTAAACCATTTGTTCATAACACTTCTAAATACATTTCCTCACTTAGCCTAAAAAAAAGTGAAAAAGAAATATCCTTTTAAACCACAAGCAATACAACACAAAATTAACATTAAACTCACATAATAGTCAAACTCTACGTATATACGTATATGGTATGCTGAGTTTACTTCAAACAATAAATTAATATTTATTATACAACCTAGATGAACCTTGTAACCTGGTAAAAGTTCATAATGCCATCTCCACTTTAGAGTCTTTGACTAAGTATTTAGTTATTTTATTTCTTCAAGGTTACCAAATAAAATATTTGATAATTGAAATTTACAAGTTTAAATAAACATTTAAACATTACCAAAAAATATAATTGTAAGTCCAAAAAATTATTTTGAAAAGTATATATATACTCGTATATTTATAGAGACATACAAATAATTCAAAAATTATTTAAGTCAAAAAGGAATTTGCTTACATTTTAAATTATTCTCGTAGCTCGGACGCTACACACCCAGTTCTAACAGAGTATTTCTCAAGAGTCATTTACACTTTGATGAACGTCCTTTTATATGGTATCTCCAGGGGGTGGGGAATTAGTAAGCACATGGGAGGGAAACCCATGCACACATTGGGCTGAGAGTATTCTAGAAGGTCATCGAAATGACTATTATTCTGGAACACCCTTCAAAACTTTGTCGATGGTAGTGCTTCCTGGCGGTGGTGTTGGAAGCGTAGTCATGTAGCTCAGTTCACAGTGCAAAGTGTTGTCGTGTGGATATGATGATTGAGACCGGTGATGTTGCACACGTTACATTGATGGTCAAATAGGACAGCAAGGTGAGTTGATGATTACGTATTTGTTATAAAGTATTCCTTATTTCTTAATAGCAAGGAACGATGGTGCTTTATTACAAACTTTTAGAAAATTGCTCTAACAATTTTATTTAAAATGGATATCTGAAGAGTGATTTACATGAAAATTAAAATTGTATACTCATTTTTTTGTGGTAAATTTGTTTAAGAGTATTTTATGACAGATTTTTAAAAATTTGAAATATTTTAAAAACGATTTGAATGATTTGGTTAAAAATTGATTTGTTAAGTTTTTCACAATATAAATAATGCTATAAAGTTGTTTTTCCTTAAAAAAAAAAATTAGTGGTTTTTGCTGAAAGCTGATTTATGAAAATAATTTAATTCTTGGGATTAACAAGATGATAGATTTGTTTTTCTGAGGAAAACTTAAGGGTAGTTTATTGAAAACATATTTTTGAATTTTTTTATTATAAGCTATATTACACTATATGAGAAAAGTTTGTATGGTTGTGTTATACTATTTACTACGTAATTACACAGTACCAGTATAAAAATAACAATATTTTCATGAAGTTGACTACTTGGCCCTTCAAGTGAGAATTAAAAAATAATAATAATGTAGGTATTTAACATATATTAGCACACAACATATAAACCAACTACAATCTGTAGCAACCATCCCTGGCCATTAATTCATCAATAATACATTTTTCAGCCATGCTGGGTATTGAACCTGGGGCCAATGGCTCAGTAGGAAGACACACAAACTATTGAACTAAGGTGTCAGACTAAGAATGATGGTCCGTTTTGTTGATTTAAATGCAAATCAATATTAAAACTGTACATATCTTTCTCAGTAGCAAAGGTCACAGTTCTTTTCATCTGTCACCTGAAATTGTGGAAAAAAGTAACAATTGCAATGTTAAAGTTTTTTTACTTATATTTCGGATAGCATGATAGAAAAAAAAGTCAGCAGTACCAAGAATTTATTTCCCTTAAATATAATTTGTAAAATAAGTTTGGCTATTATAATTGATTAATGTGACTAAATGCATATTGTTAAATATATATAAAAAGTAATTTTAGCTGCATCAGTTATATCTAGAACTATACCAATCAAATCCAAGGTTTTTGTTGAAATTTTTGATTTTATAAATATTTTAATAGTCGCAATCTTTATATTGAGATACAACTATTTATTAAACCACAATCCAACATTATTTACTATAAATCTGGGACTCCCAACATGATGTTTACTGCAAACAACTTGCACACTCTGTAAACATCCTTCCCTACACCCTCCTATCCTTGAGTGGACTGATCGATACCAAGATATACATAAATTATATTTATTATTGCAACCCCCCCCTTAATATCTATAAGGCGAGAGAGGCAGTAAATTAGGTAAAGAGTTACCTGAATGAACATAACAATTTTATTTAGTCAAAAAAACAATAACAAGCTGAGCAAACAATCAACACCGCGTGAAGCGCGCTTTTCCGTCCAACGTGGAAATCAATTACATCAAAGGTAAACATAAACGTTACCTCCTCAAAACAAATCACGTTACATTAAAACCATCAAAGGTAACGGTCCGGGATCTCAGTGACATGGTCTTTGGTTACTTCGTTAAATTGATTAGTTCCTAAACTGGTTACTCTAGCGTTTAAGTTATCCACCCTAGTATAAATATATATCTTTCTTACAGGCGCCCGTAGCAAACGTGACGTCATAGCAATTAAACAAGGCCACAAGGTAACAATAACCCAACAACCCTAGGCGTTAAACTTGGCAAACAAAGTTGAGTCCAGAAACAGCTATACTTGAAAATAACATAAGCCGGGTTTCGAACCCAGGACCAGACAATCTCTGGTTAAAAGCTAATATTGGCAAACGTATGAAATACAAATAAATAGGGCTCAGACCCTGAATATAAGTGGTGGCGAAAGCGACGGTCTAACTCCCAGCAGCGATAAGCACGTAGCATAGTCAATATTCAAATAAACATAAGTTAATAACAAAGTCCAAATAGTAATTTAGAAAGAGTTCCCCCCATGACGCCGAAATAGTATTTTTGGTAGGATGGTAATATTCCCCGAAACTCAGTCGCTGCCCTCACCTCTTATCCTCGAGCCGGTGGGGTAGTAAGTGACCTGAGATCCCGGTACCGCTAGTATTTATACGAAATATAATTCTCAGAAAAGGGGGGGCGGATCGAAGGAAGGGAAGGTTGGAGAACATTACAAACAAGGGGGGAGGAGAAGTTCGAGGCTCATATCGAAACACGTAGCACCTTCTCGAAGCTCGGCGAAGGCGGAAACGGAACTCTTCTATCCATTTTCTCTGCTGGCCGAACACGTGGTCGAACCTCAGTGCAGGCTGGCGCAGACACGCCTTCAGTCAGTCTGCTGTATTTGGTGAGAGCGGAGGTCGCTGGTCAAGCGAGTGCCGCGTGTTGACCCAGTTGGCTGTCCCAGTCGGTTGTCCCAGTTGGCTGTCCTAGTTGGTGAGTGTTGTTACAATGTAAGTTGTTACATTATTTTGTGTGACATCTTCAAGGTGTTCACCCTACCCAGTGACCGTCAGTAAACACGTTCATGATCTCGGGACCACCAGGTGTCATAGGAGCAAAAGATTAAAAATGGAGGTAATACAAGAAGACAACCGGAGATTGTTGAGTAAATATGAGGTCAGACTTTTAGTGAACTGTGCCAATATTAATTGAGATAGATGACATAATATAATGAGAGACCAAGTATGACATAATGATACATACCCTCTTAAGTATAAACAATATACATACAATTTACAAGTCATCTTCCAGATGACAAATAGTGATGTTTAGGTAATAATAAATATATATAAATATTTGAATTGAATAGAATTTAGTTTCTGGTTGAAGTATAAAACTTAGTTAATCGAATGAAAAAATGTGCTAATTTAAAAGTCTTGCGAAACCACGTTAGGTGGTATTTTAAACATGATCATATATAGTCTCAAAGATAGATGAAAAAGTGATGCTTGTAAGAAGGGAAAATGGACTACCTTTATCATCTTGGTAAAAGTTTGTTAACTATTTTTAGTTAATCTCCTTTCAATAAGGAATAGGTTTACACGGTGTAAGGTACCTTCGTCTTGCTGAATTGTGGGGTGATACTCTCTCCAGAAAAACTGCCAGGTTGAAAAGAATACACCTTCGATATGCTCTTCACTATTGGTGGAATTATAATAAACCAGCAGCCTCTTACCTAAATTGTTGATTTGTTGTTGATTGCTCAACGGGTCCACTATTGTAATACCTTTAATAATTGGTAAGACACATTCTTCATCAAAAGTCAATACTGATATCACCGCACTAAATAAATTACTAAATTAAAATTCAATTTTCACTCCAAGCAAACAATTAATACAGCACTTCTAAATGCATTTTCTTATTTTGGAGTCCTCGAACAACCTTCTGGGATTGTTTTTTTCCAACCCAGATGGTCATAGACACATACTAACTTTTAACTCATTATATGAATGGCAAAGGATTCTTTAAACATCTTAAATGTAACAAATCTTTTATAACAATACTAATTCACCTCCCTATAAATTTATATCTATAAGGCCGAAAGGTTCTTTAAATATAACAAACATAATACAATAATATATGTTTATAGAACGAGAGAGAGAGAAATAGAAATTACTAACAACAAAACTGACCAAACTTAATGTATTTCATGTAGCCGTGGTTCATTAACTTTATGAAAGTTCTATGAATGCATTGGAAATGAACCACAAGACCATCGAGATCTTTTCCAAATCTCCTCGATACTAGGCTCAGACCAGAGTGATATGTTAGTAAAAAACAGAACTTAAACATTAAAAACATAGTTACCATTAATATAATAATCGCATTTAAAGATGAAATAAAGACAAAAGTGCAAACCATTTAAGAGCTAAAGATTAAATAGCTTCCCTTGTTAGGCGAGCGACTAAAGTGGCTTTTGGCAGCCTCTCGATCAATCAATCCATCTTCTGTAGCAGATTTGATTAGGTCTAAAAGCCATACTAGCTATACTTACTATCGCCATACTACTATACTTAATATCAAGTTTGTCACATGTGGATCATTAGCCAGGTACTTACTATACATAAGTGTATACTGTTTAAATTACTGCTGAGCCTATGTTTACAACATGAGTAATAAATAGTTATCTACTTCAGTGGTTCATGGTCCCCCAACAATCAAATGTGAGTACATTTTCTCTTAAATCATACCTTCATTCCTTTACTAAACAGCGTAGTAAATGTTACGTTAGATGGATTTTGAGCAGCCCTCTCGCTCATGAGAAAGCATAAGAAAATACTGAACACTCTCCTTTCCCCACCCCTTTCTCAAAAAACCCTTACATAATTTAAGGACGGCTCCTTATGAAGAGAAGAGATATGATAAATGTCCAAGATAAAGATCCCTAGCTAAACCCAAGTCTCTATTTAAAGGACAATGAGTGAATATATAAATGATCGAGTGACCACAAGCTTCTCCCTTTATAGCTCCAACACTGTGAATTTGCAGACTAACCTTGATCTTTCTTATGAATTTACCTTTGAAGCACCTTTTATAAAATACAACATATATTTGTTGCCAAAATTATTGATCTAGCAATAATATAGGTAAATTATTACCATTAAGGTATTGATAATATCTACCAAAAGCGACCCAGGCTTGACATATGACTTTATTGAAAGTAGATCAAGTAACTTTTCTAGCTGACAGATGTGTTTATTCATAGGATATTAGGGGCATATCTCATTGTGCGGTGACATTCACCAGTAAAATATATAGGGGAGGAGTGGGTTACACCTATTAAAAATAAAAATATAAAAACTTAACTCACTAATATAACTATTGCATGTTTATAAGATAAAGTATATATTGTAATATAGTTATCCTTAGTAGCATCATATTTATTGTCTCGAGACACTTGAGACACACAAGAACCATGGCACCAGCACTGAATGGCGTGTAAGGTGACATCATGATGTGACTCTTTGTAGCATTTGGGGATAATAGTTTCTCAAAGTTCCCTCACTCAAACCAATGAAATTTGTTGACCAATCAGATTTGTCACTTTGTAAAATGTCTTCATCTTCCTTTGTATTTTTACCATTCTTCTCCCTTCACTCTCATATCTTTATTGGATTCCCTAGTCTGGTTTTATTCTACTTTTTTCAAATTCATCGTTCTCCTTGGGATCATTTCCTTCTCCATCCCATCTCGCCCTTGCTTCCTCTCATATAAACCCTGTGATTCAGCTCTGCTCTTTCTCATTACCTATTCAGGTCATACTCATCAATATAAATCACGCTAATGTTTTCTGGATGAGGAAGGCATAATTTAGTGGAAATGCACCTACCTACATATGTATGGAGGTGTGGGTAACTACTTGGAAAAACCAATCTCCGACCTCTTCTGAAATTCAGCCTAATGCGACCAGAAAAGTGGGTAAATTTACAGTACCGCGGCACAAGGCTCACGCTGGGTATTCCCAGGGTGTCTCTCTCTCGTTGCAAGAGGAGGCACAGTTGGGGCATACATGTTGGGACCATAGCAGTTCATATAGTAGGGGAATATTTCAAATGAATCCAAGAAGCTGAGTCATGAATTCTTTGATAAAGTAATGTTATCTATATTCCGTTCCCGATAGGTTTTTACCTGGATGACAGTTCGAAAATCATATGTTTAGGTTTTGGGTTGCCAACAATTTAAAATATCACTGTTTTGTTATAAATGTAAAATCTTTGATTACCTGTTATATATTATATTAAAATAACGTGCATTTAAGTTTTCTCATACTATTTGATTTTTTTAAATAATTTCTTTCATCTAACTCGAAACAATATTTTAAACATAATTAAAAGTACTTATTTTTTGTTTTGGAACGTTACTGATTTTGTGTAATATAGTGCACCTTTTAATACAGGAATCGTATTTACTTGGAAAAGAGAAAATTGTTGTCATTTTTTTTACATACAATAAATGATTTTATGATTATTTTATCGTATTTTGAAATATTTAACTGAATAAAATATTGTCATCAACTGCGTGTCTGAATCATTGTAAAAACTTGTTTACCGTTATGTTCAATCACATGGTTTAGATTCGTCAGTCACCATTTTGAAGCTATGTTATTTAGAAGTTTATGTGAAAGTAGTGTTAATATTTTTTTAGGGGAATAAAACTATAAATAAACTTTGTGTCCGACCTCAAATAAATATATAAATAATATTGGCCTAAGTTACTGTGGTTAACTATCACATTAATATATTACCATCGGTTTTCATTACAGTCATCCAAAGTGATAGATGTCAGCTGTTGGCTAGTGATATATTAGGTATTACTTCTAGTAACATTACGAGTTGTCATCCAGGTAAACTTAGCTCGTGAATGACTTATATAGGAACTGGGAAGGTACGTTCAGAGTTAGATATATTCATGGGTTACTTAGCTTTTAATCAACTAAGAGTTGTGAGAGAGTTGGTCCATTAGAGAAAGTTGTACAGTGTCGCTCGTTTGACTGATGAGAGTTGGGTATTGTTAAATTAAGGAAGAAGGGAGAGCCAAGCTGAAAAGCTCGAGTCAGTAGCCAAGGACCAAATGACATGTAAATCTGGTGTTTAAGTGACGATAAAGATGGATATTGATATATCTACAAGGGGTGTATCTGGTCAGTGGTTGGCATCGTTATTTAGATAATTACTGTGACATTCTCTGACATAATATTGTCAATATGCAGAGTTGCCACTATTTTATAAATAGGAAATTCCCTATGCTTTCCATAAGGAGTTCCCATCTTTACAGAGCTTTTGGAAGATATTTTATTCTATGTAAAAATTAACCATTGTGAAGTCATGCTATCGATGTTTAGAACATTAATAATTTAACCTTGATGGGGACATTAATGCATGTGTTATATGCAGACTATTGTTTAAAGGAAAAAATAATTGTGTGTGCAGTGCGCATGGAGTCTAGTGTGGAAGGTAAGACATGTGATCAAATCAGTTTGCTTGTTTGTTTCTTCAGTTTGTTTTTATTCTAGGCAAAGTCCTACTATTTAAAGCATGAAATATTGTATCCCAAATTCAAAAATATTCCAGTAGTTTTTTTGTTGTGAAATCCTCTATTTTTCCCTCTATTTTCCTTTGCACAAATAATTACCTATTTTCTCCATCTTTTAGGTGTATAGCAAAATTGATATAACATTTAACAGTCGTTAGATGGCCAATGTTAGTCATAATTTTTTTGCGCCAAGTCTTACTGCCGTTTGGGTTTTAAGCCTAAGTGTATATTTAAATGACAAATTAAATGTTTTTATGAAGCTCTCTTCTATTATATTTAGTGTGTGAAAGTAGTTAGAACAAATGTTGGAGACACATTGAAAGAATTAGAAGAACAGTTTTAACACATTGCTTTGTATTCCTAGCCAACACAACATTAATAATATTGGCCAAATATATAATTAATGCACAAGACCTCTGAATAACAAACTGTTTGATTGTAGCATGTAAATAACCTTGAAAGGTATGTGAGAGTACCTTTCCAGAAAATTTGTTGGCTTTTGTTTTGCTCACTCGTAAAAATCCAGTACGTTAAGTAATGAGAGAGTACCGCCCTAGGACATATGCTTTCTCCCAGATGGTGTGGATAGCACTAACTGGATGAGGACTGAGTGCATACCACTCCAGATGAATAGAAAGCACATCAGGTTAAGACTCATTATTAAAATAATTATCTTAGTAATAAATCTAGCACTTACTGAACCAATGTTGGAGAGCGTTATCGTCCCTCCAGTAACATCCTCCAACTGTAATGAGCCCTTCAAAGATGAGCTTCTTAGTTTGGCCAATTTTTCTGCCAGTTCCAAAACACTCAAGTGTTGGACATTTTTAATGTTAGGAACCACTAGGCCGCCGGGAGTGTCCATTGCTATTCCAATATTGTGGGCAGATTTATAGATAATATTTTCACAATCCTTGTCAAGAGATGAATTCAATATTGGATATTGTTCTAAAGCCTTAGATGCAGCTTTGATAAAAAAGGGCAAGAGTGTAAGTTTAATCCCTTTTGCCTGACTTTCGTGTTTTAGACTCTTGCACAGATCGTTGAGAGGTCCAACAAAATCTCATCACTGTACACAAAGTGAGGAATACTCTGAAATGATAAAGAAACAAATATTGAATTTTTGAAAAGTAGTGGTTTCTTTGTCGAGAAATACTAAACTCATTTTACAGTTTTCATCTGACATACTCTCTGATCAATATTAGTTCTGATAATTTGTAGATAAATAATGCTATCGACAGTAGAACCTTGATGGTCCATGCGTTCGGTAATTCGAACGCACCTTAAGAAAATAGGCTAAAATGTATTAAATGTAAACAAACAAAGAGCAACGCTGTATAAAATGAACGTTTTAGCGAGCAAAGCGTGTAAGCCCACTGCAACATCTACATTACATGTCACTTTGATGGGGTAAACAGTAACCTTGCTGCTCCATTTGTTTCTTAAACAGTCTACCATATTATATTGTATTCTATTTGTCTTGTTAATAAAATAAAATAAATGCTTGCTAATATGAACAAATTGATAATCCGAACCACCCCTGGTTCCAATTAGTTTGGATTATTCAGGTTCTACTCTACTATCAAACTATTACCTTTACTAGTACAATTGAAACTCTTTAGCCCGTCAACTCCCTTGGTTCGGAACATTTTAAATTTGCCACCATTAGTTTGAAGGGCACCACCAGGGCAGTACTGTTAGCATTACAAAGGCGCCAAAGTGTTTATATCTGCAGATGAGTGTTTTGGTTATAGTCCTGTGTTCTGGCTGTATTTTAGCTATTAATTATGTCTTCCATGAGACCGAGAGTTGTGCAAGGGGGAGTATTATCTCCTGTTTTAAGCTTTATTATATCCAGTATGACCTAGCAATAAGTAGGTAGAGTGATATGGCAAGCCTAGGGCTTGTGTATAAGGAATATATAAAGGGTTTTTAGGAGTTCAATTCTGTGGTCTGGTACTTATCAGGTTATAAAGGTGTCAGACTAAAGATTTTCAACTGTAATGGACTTTCCATATTTGACAAGTCACAAAAATACTATTAAATGAGGAGGACCCAAATGGCTAAATGATTATACACTCATGAAAAGTGATAAAAAAAATTAGGACATATAAACTAGTTGAGTGAAAATGAAGTGAATAAAGCCAACCTAAGAAAGAAAGGGAAAAAATAAATGTAGAAGGAATCTAATGCTCATTTGTTACTTCTTCCTTTAATCTGGATTATAGAGTAGAAAAAGTCACATGCACAAAAATATAAGTTTTATATTGTGTTTGATAAAAACAATAAAATTCTTTATATTGAAAAATGACACCTGGACAGGGAAATGTTTCCTGGAACTTGTCAATGATTTTACACTGGGTTGGAGAATGAAAAGATTCAATAAAGTATTTTTCAAATTGTAACAGTGGCAGTGATAGCCAACATTATTGAACAACTAGTAGATAAGTTTGTCAGAATCAGGCTAACAAAACTTGAATAATCAGGATGCTAATTATATTTTTATTATAAGCTTAAAAATGCAAACCCATTCACTCAGTTATTTTAATTCATGAAGAGCGTTAAAAAATTTAAAGCAGAAAGAAACAGTTGAAAAAATAAATATACAATCTGGATTTGTTAAGTTCCGTCTGTGGTCTATACTATAAGTATGCATAACATCATCTTTCTAGGTCCTCTAGGGACTTCTAGAGTGTGCGGAAAGAAACACACACACATTAGGAACTTATATATAGCGATATAAACTGAAAAAATATATATTATATAACAAGACCCATATTCGCTAAATTTAATATCAGGTGAGGTGGAATTTGGGGTTTCTTACATTTTGGATGACGAAAAATTATTTTTGGTTAAAATAAATGATTGCTACAAATGGTTCGATTCTCTACAGGGTATTCTCGACAGTTTAATAATACGTGAAGTGTGGTCAGCGTCTGCACTCTAACTATTGAAAAGAGTTTCAGATTAGTTCGTGGCTTTACTGGGCAAAATAAGTAATTTTCTCTGTTTTTTTAAAAAGGTTTTATTCTCCAATTTTAAATCTGAACAAATTATTTTGAGTGGAAATATTTAATAAAGTGTATGCTGAGCAAGCTGTGAAATGTTAGTAAGTAAGCAACAATCCAACACCTATGCTTGTTGATTCAATATTGGAGACTTAAACACTTTATTATCCTACTACCAAATTATTGTTTTAAAATGCATTAGATTACTTCAAGATGGGTCTAAGTTAAAAAAATAACCATTCCTAACATTTATTGTAGAGAGACTTTGCCACAAGCAGCAAGGGACCAATAAAATCAGGGTAGTCTAAATCCTTATCACACTATTTTTTTTGTATCAGAAATTCCTCTACTGATATAAGTTCAACCAAGAGAAGAGTGTGGGCAATATAAGGTGGAGTGCTAGTGAGCGTGAGCTTAGGGCAGTATTTTTGCAGTTTTTATAGCACAAACATCTTTAGGCCAAAATAAATAAAATATTTCTTCTATAGAAACATAGAGTTTTGTTTTCTGCACATGCTAATCTCTCCAGTTGTTGAATATCTGTCGTGAGCATGGCGGCATTTGGTGACAAACTTTTCTCTTTATTTAAAAAGTTTGTCACCAAATGCTGCCATGCTCATGACAGATATTCAACAACTGGAGAGATTAGCATGTGCAGAAAACAAAACTCTATGTTTCTATAGAAGAAATATTTTATTTATTTTGTCCAAAAAATATTTGTGCTATAAAAACTGCAAAATTAATGGACTAAGCTCGCGCTCACTAGCACTCCACCTTAAACAGTAATATTTATACAAATGGGGTGTACACCATATTTGAGAAGGATAGATTTGTGGGGGGAGTAGAGGCTAAAAAAAAAGCTTGTTCTCCAAGCCAAGGAATAAGTCCGGGAACCCCCCTCCTCTTTCCCCACAGCCAATGTTTGAAACTTGAATGTCCCTAAAACATATTTAGAGTGGTTCTCCTCTGGACATTTTTTTAAAAAGTCGGATGCTTCTAAACTTTGGAGTTTGAAGACAGGCCATCTTTCAGCTTCATGTTTAATAATATTAGAGCTTGAAATAAATACAGGATGTTTTGTTGAACATGGAGGGGGGGCGAAGGAGAATTATTTACACTCATATTGGCTGTTCCTTATGGCTACTCTTTATAATCACAATACAATTCTGGCAGGAAGAAATTTTTATAAGAAACAAACACATCAATATTGATATTATTTTACTATATTTATTAGTGTCATTTTTATCATTATCAAATGTTTCCAGCCTGTGGCTGGGCCTGTTTAGTAAAATACCTCCATCTCCCTATGTCCTTCCACCATTCTTCCTCCTGCACTCTCTTACACTCTGCTCCTCACACTAGCTGTTATCTGTTCCTCCCATCTCTTTCACTCTGTTCCTCACACTAGCTGCTATCTGTTCCTCCCATCTCTTCCACTCTACTCCTCACACTAGCTGTTATCTGTTCCTCCCATTCTTCCTCCTGCTCTCTCTTCCACTATGCTCCTCACACTTGCTGTTATCTGTTCCTCCCATCTCTTCCACTATGCTCCTCACACTTGCTGTTATCTGTTCCTCCCATCTCTTCCACTATGCTCCTCACACTAGCTGTTATCTGTTCCTCCCATTCTTCCTCCTGCTCTCTCTTCTACTCTGCTCCTCACACTAGCTGTTATCTGTTCCTCCCATCTCTTCCACTCTGCTCCTCACACTAGCTGCTATCTGTTCCTCCCATATCTTCCACTCTGTTCCTCACACTAGCTGTTATCTGTTCCTCCCATCTCTTCCACTATGCTCCTCACACTTGCTGTTATCTGTTCCTCCCATTCTTCCTCCTGCTCTCTCTTCCACTCTGCTCCTCACACTAGCTGCTATCTGTTCCTCCCATATCTTCCACTCTGTTCCTCACACTAGCTGTTATCTGTTCCTCCCATCTCTTCCACTATGCTCCTCACACTTGCTGTTATCTGTTCCTCCCATTCTTCCTCCTGCTCTCTCTTCCACTATGCTCCTCACACTAGCTGCTATCTGTTCCTCCCATCTCTTCCACTCTGCTCCTCACACTAGCTGTTATCTGTTCCTCCCATCTCTTCCACTCTGCTCCTCACACTAGCTGCTATCTGTTCCTCCCATATCTTCCACTCTGTTCCTCACACTAGCTGTTATCTGTTCCTCCCATCTCTTCCACTATGCTCCTCACACTTGCTGTTATCTGTTCCTCCCATCTCTTCCACTATGCTCCTCACACTTGCTGTTATCTGTTCCTCCCATCTCTTCCACTATGCTCCTCACACTTGCTGTTATCTGTTCCTCCCATCTCTTCCACTCTGCTCCTCTCACTAGCTGCTATCTGTTCCTCCCATCTCTTCCACTCTGCTCCTCACACTTGCTGCTATCTGTTCCTCCCATCTCTTCCACTCTGTTCCTCACACTTGCTGCTATCTGTTCCTCCCATCTCTTCCACTCTGCTCCTCTCACTAGCTGTTATCTGTTCCTCCCATCTCTTCCACTCTGCTTCTCACACTTGCTGCTATCTGTTCCTCCCATCTCTTCCACTATGCTCCTCACACTTGCTGCTATCTGTTCCTCCCATCTCTTCCACTCTGTTCCTCACACTTGCTGCTATCTGTTCCTCCCATCTCTTCCACTCTGCTCCTCACACTTGCTGCTATCTGTTCCTCCCATCTCTTCCACTATGCTCCTCACACTTGCTGCTATCTGTTCCTCCCATCTCTTCCGCTCTGTTCCTCACACTTGCTGCTATCTGTTCCTCCCATCTCTTCCACTCTGTTCCTCACACTTGCTGCTATCTGTTCCTCCCATCTCTTCCACTCTGCTCCTCACACTTGCTGCTATCTGTTCCTCCCATCTCTTCCACTCTGCTCCTCACACTTGCTGCTATCTGTTCCTCCCATCTCTTCCACTCTGTTCCTCACACTTGCTGCTATCTGTTCCTCCCATCTCTTCCACTCTGTTCCTCACACTAGCTGTTATCTGTTACTCCCATCTCTTCCTTGGTCTCCCTTGTGGTCTCTTCCCTACATACTTCATATCCATTAATCTTGGAATATTCATACCATCTCGTGTACCACAACTCTTGACATATATTCAAACATCGTTGCTTTCATTTTCTCCTCCCCAGGTTTCCCTGCCACTCTAGTCATGATCATTTCCATCACCAATACAAATAGTGATAGTGATGGTGATGGTGACTCCACCACTCTGTGCACCCTCTCTCCGTCGTTATTATCATACATATTATTTACTCTTCTAGCCACTCCTCTTGCTACTCCAGTCTTCTCCATTGCTTTCCATACTTTCTATCTACACTATCGTAAGCCATTCCTTCATCCATAAATACCATTAACCAGATCCTTTCCAAACTCATACTCTTTTCCATCAACTGCCTAGTTCCAAATATTAAATATATCACCAACTTCTTCTCTCTGAACCCGTATTGTTCCTCTCTCCATCTTACCTTCACGATTTTCCTCATTCTCCTTTCCAGAATTGTTTATACATTTTTGTGCATTGATATATCAGTGTTAAGACATTCATTTCTTATGACTCTTCCTATTCCATTTATTGAACAGTGGTAATATGATCCAATCCTTCTACCTCCTTCCAGATTGGGTCCGCTACTTTCTCCTCCAATCTCTCTCTCCATTTCCTTCTCTTCTTCTTCCTTCTGAATCAATCCTTCAGAGCTCATACTCCATATTGAGATCTATTTTAGGGAATTTAGGGTACTTTCAGGTCAAAAGATGGGACCAAAAAAGGGACCTCATAAAAACAATGGGGACAACAAAAATGTTATTCAAAATCATGTTTTTTTTAACCCCTACCCCTAAGCTGGTTAAGGTCGAGCCAAAAAATTTGTTAGCTCTTAAAGTTCTATTTTTAGTTTGTATTTTAAGTTTAAATCTAATTTTAAGTTGATATGTTTTAGCCATACTATGGCTAGTTGGTTTTATGGTCAAAATACATAAATATACTGAGTACTCTTATATCTCTAATCATTCTTTATTTTTAATATGTATTTCTTAAAATCATACACAAATCACATTTAACTATTGGCTATCATTTAAATATACCATTAAACTTAGGCTGACCGTTAATTAAATTAGAAAGAAGAAGAAAATTAAAAAGAAAGAAAAGTATAAAGTAATTAAAATACAAATTTTGTATTTTTACTACTTTACTCTTCTTTCTTGGCAGACCTCTCAAAAAATGAAGTTATTAAAGAAGATGCTTTTATTTCTAATGTCTTTGCTTGTATATATATATACAAGCCAGTCAAAGGAACAAGGCCAATAAAGAAGCATATATATATATATATATATATATATGCTTCTTTATTGGCCTTGTTCCTTCGACTGGTTTTTCATCAATGATGACTTTTGCAGTGGTACAAATTCTAGAAAATGTTTTGTTATGGAAGGCATTGCTCAAGGAGTGGAACAGCTGCTGGTCCTAGTGTCAACCACCTTAAGGAGACATGTTTGAAAAAAACTTTGGATGGAAGCTGAAGATATTGTTGAATATTCATTCCTTAAATCATCCAAGATTGCTGTGAAATCATGAAACAAGTTTAAATTCATCCAGGCCCTTTAATTTTCAAAGACATCAGGCCAGAATTTCTTCAACTTGCCTAATAATGTAGATTGAAAATCATACCAATTTACATTAATTATCCATACACATTTCATATACTTATATTAAGGGACTTTAGAGATCTACAGTTTTTTAAAAAAAGGGGAGTTTCAGGGACTTTATTTTAGTCTAGGGACTTTAGGGACAGAGTATGTGCCCTGACCCTTCCCTCTCAGGGTTTAACAATCTCTCAAAATTTGATTTCCACAGCTTCTTTACCTACTCACCCCTCTCAATTATCCTTCCTATTTCAACCATCATCCAGACTTCTTTCCTACTTTCCCTTCTCCTTTGGCTCACTTGACTATAAAATATTTTATTGCTTCCTTCCACATGTAGCATTTATTACAGTAAAGCTACAACAGTTAATGAATAAAAGCAAGACTGGACACTATTGGAATTAAAATGAGTAAACTCACCGTTTCCCCATTCAGCAGTTTCGCCTCACTAATGTACTCCCCGCACAGAAATAACATGCCGCAATGAATTTAACTGACCAACTAAGCGAGTGAAAATCATGCAAGAATGAACTGTGCATTATCGCGGGGCATGTTGGGAAAATTGTGGCGCGCATGCGCGAGAAGGTGGTGATGTGTTAAAACCTTTGGTCTAGAACAATCTACCAGCTGCTACGTTATTCTAACTTCGTCTATTTATACCCTCCCTCTCTTCGTTGTTTTGTGTTTGCCTTTGTTTTGATTCCCCCTATTCCCCCTCTATGAGCTAGAATAATTTGGTATATAATGGAGTTAGTCCAGATGGACGAACTACTCGTCAGGATCTTGTCCTCGGACGCACACAGGTGTCCGGGATGTTTTTAAAAGGTACAAAATTAGTTTTCGGCTGTTGTCTTTTGAAATTCTCTTTGGCAATTAATATTTAAATTTAAAACCTTTACAACTTTATAGATAATTACATAGGAATATCACGTATTACTATAAACTTTTTGGATATGTCATGGTCAAGAATGTTTATCTTCATATTAGTTTTTTTTTTACGTGAAGCCCCACCTGGGTTCGCGTGATACTAAATTTGTAAATTTTTACAAGACACAGTTTTTTTGCAATGTTAGTAACTTGTAGCCTTGTGACCGAGTCACAACATGGAAAGAAAAAGATTGCATGGACTCACCAACTCTGCCTCCATTTGGCTGTTCTACGAGGACACTCACAAACACATCGTCTCACCACCCCGATTGTTTTCAACTGAGACGAGTAGCCGTCAGCGAAGCCACGCCTCCAGCCAGCCCCACCCCAAGAAAGAATAAATATAAGACGATCTACATGCGCGGACCCGTGCGCGCCTAGCGACAGTGCTCTGGAGTTAACGGCTGGTCGAGCGGCGCGAGATTTGAAATCTCGCCCTGAACACCTGAGATTCTTCTCGATCAGTGCACTCCCCTTCCCCTTTCTCCTACCTTGCTTCCCGCGCTCATGAGGACACGTGACGCTACCTTGGTTGTATATAATGGCAGGACTCTAGTGCCATGACACACATTTCTCCGCATTCTATAGGTGAGGCACTTGGTGTCAAATTTAGGTTTAATTTACTTGTATCAAAATTCTGTTTTGAGTAACGATGTATTCTAAATTACGTTTTGGCCGATATTTATTTACAATTTAACTTATTTTATTATATATTGGAACTGCAACTTCTTGTAGAGATCATGGCAGCGCAGTTTAAATCTAGGGATATTACTATTCTGGTTGACGTATCTCATCTGCTTCACGGATAGTTTAGGGGCTATTTACTCCGCCATGTTTGATGTGCAGGATGTTTAGTTATATCGTACCATTTGAGTATTTGGGTAAAATCATATTGAACAATCAATGTTACTGTCATTATTGGGGGATTGAATTTGCATTGATCCAAACTTTGTTGGTTAAATCTGGGGTCGCGAGCCCACGCTCTTAGTGTATTAGTATTGTTAATTGCAAGGTTATTCAATTATAATGATGCATCTGTATAATGGGTCTTGGTTTCAATTTTTGAGCTTTAGAATAGCTGTGATTGTGACCTTTTTTTGGGAACTCTCTCTTTTTCATAAGTTATTGGGGAGTCGCCAATGGCGAATAGTCAATGCCTAGTGTTTATTGTTAGTTTGAGGGTTATTGTTCCTATATTCAATATTTATCATTATACTCTACGAATTTGTATGGAGGTCAATTTAAATGTTTGTTTATACTGTGGGTACCTACGGCGGCCATCTTATTGCTTGGGGTCGTGCCCCATATCTTTGTTTGTATATGAGTTGTAATGGCCTTATTTTACCTACGCCTAACTCCGGGCTTGTCCCACTCTTTTCTCATCGAGTATTGTTATTGTTATTATTGAATATAAATAAACTCTCTTGTGACCAACCTGACTTTTATTTGGTATATAAATAAAAGGGGGGGTAACAGCCTGTCCGGGAAAAAAGTCTTGTATTGTCATGAAAGATAGTTTAGTAACTTTTAACCCATCTGGCATGAAAGTTTTACATTGTCATGAGAAAGAAAGGTTAGTAACTTATAGCCCGTCTGGCATGAAAGTTTTACATTGTCATGAGAAAGAAAGGTTAGTAACTTATAGCCTGATTGGCAGGAAAGTTTTACATTGTAATGAAAGAAATATTAGTAACTTATAGCCGTCGGCATGAAACAGATTTTTGTAATATTCTTTACTACTTGTTAGGTGTAATCTCTTATAGCATTCCATTATATGGCTGTTAACCAATTCAGGGTGATGGATATTGCCCGCAACTATTGTTTTTGTTGTAATATTCACATATATATAATATATATATTACTGTTCAATATTTAATTTCTCTTTATTAAATATCAATAAATAAAATGTTATTTTCTGACATATTTCTTTATATCAAATATTAATATGTTATATACTTCACTGATATCCAGGTAACCATAGTATATATAAATGTCCACATTACTAAATATTATTATTATTATTATTAGCACCGCGTCTTACTACCCGTTCAGGTTATATGCACTTACGCTAATGTGTAATGGTAGGGTGATTGTGAGATGAAATGGAGGACCTACAGTTTAACGTGGAATCCGAACCACGGTGGAGCACATTACTAAATAGTTGAAGAGTGGGTTCAGGGAAGCAGAAAATGAATAGACCTGAGTACGGCCTATTTAATTTTGTGATTGTCCTATCGGCTCCTCTGCAGTTATAATTTCCTTTTTTTTATTCTTAGTTTTGTTGTGCACCAGCCTTTATCCGTTGGGGATTAAGGGCGGTGTTACACACATTGTCTGTAGCACCTTTGTCCACTTTTCCAACCATGTTTTTCTTCCTTTTCTTACTATCTTCTTTGCATTTCTCTTTTTCTCTCTATACTTATTCTTGTTCTTTTTGTGAACCATTATCTAAATGCTTTTTTCTTAGCATTCACTGCTTCCTTTACCTTTATGTTCCAACATGGATATTCTTTGCGAATATTTCCTCTGCCACTTATACCATGTACTTTTTGACCCTATGCCACCCTTGTTATCCCCCTTTTATGTCGTCCTTTGGTAGTGCACCTTTGAATAAAGGTTCTTAATAATTTAAAAATTTCGAGAGATAGCATTCTTCGATAACTTTTCATGATTCTCATAATTAAATTTTCATAATCAGTTTTTCTTATCATTGGCCATCCTGGCATTGTGTGATTTGACCAGGATTTTATCTGTTGTTATTATTACAGTATGCGCAGGAAAGTAAACCAAATGTTTCTTATTTACCTACCCTGGCATTAGGAACATAAAAAGTTCATTTCTGCACCTTTAAAATTGGCCACTTATCCCTAACTTGAGATAGTTCTATCTAGATCACCTACTTCCCCTATCTCTTTCAGATCCATTATATTGCTATCCTCCCATCTGTGCCTTGGTCTTGCCAATGTTCTTTCCATTGGGTTTGCCAGTAAATACCATAAACACAGTTTTAGATTTTCCCATTCGTGCTGCATGTCTTGCCCAACATAGTCTACGAGATTTTATTATCCCAACAATTTCTTGTGATAAGTACATCATTATGTAACCTCCTCAACTATCAAGTATTTTCACCACTTTTTGAGCCAAATATATTCTTAAGAAACTTGTTTTCGAATACCCTGAATTTATTTTTAAATGTTTCTACTCAAGCAATATTTTATTTATATTGGCCAACAAATGTTTATTGTCATTATAGCTGCAAAAATACAAACCTTAGGCCTAACTAGTGTTCCATTCCATCCATCTTGGGAAAGTTTTTTATAAATCAAATATGAACAAATAATGTCAACGAGATAAAAGTTTAAGTGTTTGTTATGCATGCAGCATGAAACTGAATACATCAGGTTATTAGGCATATGCAACCAGTATAGCACGAAATAATAGACATATATTTTTTAATTAGTTATTTTACATGTTATTTAGTTGGGGTACAGGGAGTATAGGAAGTAAGGGTGAAATGGTATTGAAAATGTAATGAGGATGGAAAAGGAAATAATTCCAAAGAGAATGATGACGATAAAGTGTGCAGAAAAAATACACTAAGGAAGAGGTGGGAGGAACAGTTAACAGCAAGTGGGCAAGTTAGAGGAAAAGGACTGTAACAATAATGGAGGAAAGAGGAAGATGAGGGCATTTTCTAAATTGATCCGGACACAGGCTGGAAACTGTTTATGATGATGATTTAGTATCTGCTTAATTCATTAATCTGTTTGGCGAGATAAATATGTTGGTCTAGGCACTAATGCTACTTAATGATTATTAATTAGATTAGGAGAGCTTGAAAATGTTGCAATACCTGTGACAAGGTCATTGATTTAATCATTGCCTTCATAATTCCTTTGACAGGTATAATATTTTCTTGCAGAGTATTTGAGGTGTTGTGTGTAAGAGTGGCTGGTTTACCAACATAAGATAGAATATCTTCCTTGAGGACTCGCCCAGCTTTACCTGTGCCTTGCACCGAGCTAAGATCCACCTGATAACAATACACAATCTTAAATTAGAAATGGTCTCAGTGCATCTTTACTAGAATATCAATATTCGTTTACATAGTTTTGCCACGTCTAAAATTCAAATTTTAATCGTAGAAAACACGATTAGTAAAAACCATTAGCAAGATTTGCTTTTAAGTTCTGAATTTGCTCACTTTAATTCAAAGTAATTAGTAATGTATGATAGAAAACAGAAAGTAATTTAAATGATAGTACTTTTTGTGTGTGAATTTAGCAATGATAAATGGAATGGGGTACTTGTTTGTGAGGTTTGTTTCATGATAGTGTTCAAAAAGTGTGATTTTTATTATTTGTGATACTTGATTTACCACTTTAATGTAGTTATGTAATGCAGGTCCTGTAATTTATGGTTATTAATAATGTTTAAGAAGGTGTAATGTAATCAATGTAGTATTAACCTGTAATATAATACAAATAAGGTATTTAAACCAGCTAGGATAGCACACCCAATGGCAAGACCTAGATGCAGATGGGAGGATAACATTAGAATGGACATGAAAGATGATTATTATTATTATTATTATTATTATTATTATTATTAGCTTACTATCGTTCGGGTTATACGCACTTACACTAATGTGTAATGGTAGGGTGATTGTGAGATGAAATGAAGGACCTACAGTTTAATGTGGAATCCGAACCACGGTGGAGGCCTGGTATTCCTCACATTCATAAGACATGAAAGAGATATGGTGTAATGAGGTTGACTGGATAGAACTAGCTTAAGATAGAAATAGGCGGCATAGTTCTGTAAGTGCGGCAATTAACTTTTGAGTTCATAATACCAGAGTAGGTAAGTAATAGTGCACAGATAATGGATATTTTGGGTCTACGTGACTTCATACACAACCCCTAGTCAAAGTATACTGTTGAGTTCACAAAGAGCTAACAATGGAAACTACCGGGTTACATCGTGTTCAAGAGGACTAAGGTTACACCACTTGTACTGCATGGTCTAGAACACTTTATAAGGGGCGAATATAAAACTCAGGAATTGTGAGACTCAATAAATAAACAACCGCTCAACATTGATGTAGCTCAATCAGTCAGTAGTTCAAAGGGATATTGTTCGCGGGTTTAGTAAGATCTTTAAATTACATTATGTTGTTTACTATTAATAAGAAATTATCATATCTTTCTCAGGACACAAGGTTTCTGTGAAGAAATTTGGGTAAAATTATACCTAAACTTTCCTCAATATCTCGGATCTCGGGGATTGATACCTTGATACTATTGTATTTTCGAGGAAGAGGAGCACATTTTGGAGTAGTTTAACCAATACTTGAGCACCTGGTCGATCACAGGTTGAAAAAACGACTGAAGCTTAGCTGTGCAGTTTAGCAGCCAAGTTGTGAGAGGTATTAGGAAGGTATATAATAGGTTCCCTCCCTGCCTACCCATACGTAGCTGGGTGGCATGCATAACCAAACAGAGAGATCAGAACATATCAAAGTGGTTCACTTAAAAAAAAAAATTGAGACAATTACTAAAAACTAGTGAGATTTGACAAACAAAATAACAAATTGTTGCAAAAAAACTATACAAAAGCACGTAAATAGAATAATATACAGTTACAGAAATATTGATAAAAAAGGGACGTCTTTGTCCACCAACTGGCATATCAATCAATTTCTGTTTACAAAAAAGTTTCATATATTATATATATATATATATATATATACACACATATACACACACACACACAACCAAGAAATTATTGGTTTTATAAAAGCTTTCAAAATAAAATATTTTTATTTTTAATAGTACTATAAGTTTACAATAAGTTATTTTGTAACTCAAATAGTTGCGGAGGGAGATATGATCAAAATTGAAAATTTCCACTTATGTAAAGTAAGCCTACCCTTTAAGTCATTTTGATGGGAATGTTAAACAATGTCTAAATATAAGGTTTAACAATATCGTTTAGTTGAGATTTTGAGAAAATCAATTTTTTATATTTTTTTACCTTTCAGTAAACTACCCTTAATTTTAGGGTTGGATTTCCAGGGGGGAGCGCTATAAAAACCCAAGAAACAAAGTTTAAGCCTGAATGGTAAAATTATTTCAGCTCTATGCCAAGATACAGACACAAAGACAGACAAATGGAATCGTGAAAACCTATTTTTCAGTTTCAGTGGGTCAAAAAATGTTGACATTTAAAAAAAATATTGAGTTTAATTTTTTTTGACCATCACAACGCTTCTCTCTCTGACGAGTCAGGAAGAAGTAAAGAGAGGAACCAATAAATTACTATGTGAGTGCTAGCGTTTCATTGTAAGGAAACTTGACCGTACTTAAAACATCCACAGGCCAATAGGCACTATATAGGCACACTGTATAGAGGTGACAAAAAGGTTGCAGTTAAGGACAAGCTGGCCACAAGGGTTAAGAGGGGGTGAGGTAGGCAAGGACAAACCAAACAAGGTTGCAGTTGCAAATTATAGTTTTAATCTTATTAAAAATAATGTTAGCCGCATCGATGGTCGTATGGTTTTGTAGGCGACTCTTGTGTCGGACTAAATTGCTGGTGACAAGGAGATCAGGGTTTGAATTCCAGTGAGGTGTATTGAATGGTTTCATACCCTCACTCCACACAAATGTAGGTACATTTACTATAACATTCTACCTTACTCATTCCTAATCCATAAGTGTATTTAGTGCATGTGTCTAACCAAAACAGGTACTAAGACACAATGGAAAAAAAAAGTTATACACCAGTAAATTTTACAAAATAATAAACAAAATGCATGCTTTTTATTTATGTTCGTAAAATATAGTAGTATCTCCTATAACAAACAAAAAAGCATGAAGACCCGCTTCAGTGTTCAAATGATCTAAGGCAGTGATTCACAAACATTTTGAATGCTGTACCACCCAAACAATTTCCATAATTTGAGTACCACCAAGATAAAGCTAAATCTATATTAATATTATAAAGAGGAAAGATTTGATTTTTTGTTTGTAATGGATAAACTCAAAAACTACAGGACCGATTTAAAAAATTCTTTCACCAATATAAAGCTACATTATCAGCAGTAGCATAGACTATATTTTATTTTGAAAATTTAATTTATTCCTCATAAAAATGTCAATAGTATATTATATAGTTGGAAAAAAAAAGTTGTTGAAGGGGTGAGGAAAGAGATGAAAATACGAAGGATAAAAAGAGGAGGTGATGGTAGGACTGTATTTAAAAAAAAAAAAGTAAAAAAGTTTTGTTTTTAAATTGACATGATGGATGATTTGAAGCTTTGTTTTACAGGATTCTTTACAATATTTTTTTATGGGGAAGGAGGCTAGTATTTAATGTTTGAGTAACACCAAGATAAAGCTGAATATTTCCTATTTCATCACATTTTTACACACAGACTGTATGGTTGCACCAGCTATCTTAGCTTGAATCAGTGTTGCTGTTCCTCCAACTACTGTTTAGACTGGTTCTTAATATACCTAGTTATATCAGACCATATATTAATGTTCTTGTTCTGTTTGGATTCTCATGGTGTACCACCGGCACTGGTGGAGTCACTGTTGAAATACATTAATTTCGTGGCCTGCTGATAATGTGGAGATCAAAGTTCAAATCCTCGTTAGGTTTATTGATGGATGGTACTTTCTAAAATGGTTTCCCATTCTCCTTCCATGAAAATTCAAGTATATTACCTCTCAAATGCTTCCTTTCTCATCCTGCCCAACTAGAGTAATTACAGCCTGAACTTGTAGTTATAGACAGTATAAAACAATCATAATTAGTATAAATGATGGTAAACATGTTACATTATTTTCCACAGCAATTCTCCTCACTGCTGGGGTTGCGAGAGACTTATCAACAAGTCTGTTCTGATACCCTACCAGGGGAGTTGTGCGAGATGCAGGAGTCTCCTCATCTGAAGATGATGACTGGTTACTGGTATCTACAACAACAAATACACACAATAAACTGTACCAGTTTAAATCAAATGTTGTTTTACTGTAAGACTTGTACATTATACAAAACTGAGATGAGTCAAATAAACTAATTTACACCTCCACATATTCATTTTACCTGGAATCCAGCTTCTCAAATCTGAATTATATTCTTAAAAATTTTAAAAACATATGCCATAGAAAATATAAATATTAACTAAATGTTAACATTTATATATTTAGTCAAGTTGCCTATGTTCTGGTTGTTAATTTTATCCTATAATTATATTAAGCAAAAGAATCAATAATAATATATAACATTGCTTGAACCAATTTCAATTCAAAAATTGAAGGTGAACAATAACTTTGTTTAATGTTAATACTTTTATAAGTTCTTGAATTCTAAATATAATGTAGGTGTTTGAGTATTTAAGGGTCCCATTATTAGTAATATTATATACTGTACTTACAAGTGCATGTCATTATTTTGTTAAAAGTATTAAATAGAGTGGATAGTGTTGCTTATTATTGTTGTAAACCATGGATAATGTTTTGAAACCATGGGCATGGTTGTAAACACTACTAAGAGAGTTGATAATTATTTCCACATTAAATATTTGGGCAGGGCTATTTAATAAGTTATCCAAAACATATAACCCAAACGGAGTAGTAAGACATGGTGCAAAAATTTAAATTTAAATTTAAATTTAATTTAGTTAGAGCAGGCCACTCCAAAAAATCATAATATTGGCAGACCAGACCTTTAATTCAATCTGGCAGTAGTTTGGAATGTTGTTAGATTGTACTTCTGTAGTTTAAAAGGGGGCAA
This sequence comes from Timema cristinae, assembly GCA_039000515.1. Lineage (NCBI taxonomy): Eukaryota > Metazoa > Arthropoda > Insecta > Phasmatodea > Timematidae > Timema > Timema cristinae. The sequence goes on along the minus strand of JBCFYV010011135.1, from coordinate 2,433,991 downwards.
GGAGGGGGTAAGTGAAACATAATTTGATATTATATATAATATTGATATATTTCAGTGAAATTAAGTTAGAACAGGACTAGGTCTAGTAAATATGAAAAAGTATAACATATTAAAATCATTTAAACATTAAAAATTAATCATTATTAAGATTCGGATGGACACCTACTATATAAGAACGATAAAGTTGTGCCCGCTATTGCTTAAAATATATGCATAGTAACAACATGCGGTTTTTTGCATTGCATTAAACTTGTAAATTTAAAATGAACTATATTAATAAAAAAAGTTATAAGTTAATATTGACTTTTTTACAATAAGACGGAATTTATATTAAATTTAAATTAAATAAAACATGAAATACAATAATATAGTTTTGAAGTTATCATATTATTATAGAGAATAAGATAATGTTCGAACATACACGAAAAATATTTACAATACAATAACGGGCACAAAATTTGATATTTTCAAATTAAATCATGTCTGAACTGTTGAAAAAGTTCAGTAGCTGCCTGGTAGAATGCTCTGTCTTCGGAAGCACCTCTCCCTCTCCTCCCCAACCCATCTTTGGCATCACCTATCTTTTCATCTTTTTTTTTCTGTAAGCCATGCTTCTCTCCTTCCCTTCCAACATTTATTTCTCCTTCAGGTAAAACCCTGGTCTGGACACTGTCTGTCACCTTGTTACTACTATTATCTCCAAACCTCAGTTTTTGAAATGGTTCCTTTTGATGTATTTGCATGATCTATGTTAAAAGTTTATTTATAGAGTAGGCTTGATTCTGTTTACCTTATCAATAATTTGTGTAACAATCTACAGTGTTTCTTTGATTAGATACAAACTTTTTGTATAGAAATGATGTTTTTAGCAAAGAAAAATATTCTAGGCGATACTCACGCAATGGAAACAGAAAATCTGTGTTACTCGGCAGGAAACCAGCTAAAAAATATTAAAACACTTTGAGAAACACTACCAAAAGAAAAAGCGAATTGAAAAATAATACCTATTTTGTTACTTTTTTGTTTAATGTTGGTGTTTGTAACATATATATTACCCGCACCAGTGGTTGAGTAGAATAATATGCTAGTATAGCATTGCACTCTATCGCTGTTGTCGGTGAGGTCGAGGTTCGAATCTCATCCGGGTGAATTAGAGGGGCTTATCACATGTGATTTATCAGTGGTTTGCCATCCTCTCTAAAACATAATAATAATAATAGTTATTTTAAACATTCTATGGTAAGTTTTCTAACAATAAAGTAGAGTTGAAATATGTTACTATAATGCCAACTATTGCTTCATTATTTAAACAACTTTTGCCAGGGTCTTTGGTACCTTCTATTCTTTCCTCCATCATTGCTCATTTAGTCACAGGTTGAGAATTTACCAGTTGAGGAGAGAAGTAACAAACAAATTATGTTTTTACTATGGAATCTGAAGAAAAAATACGTTTGTTTAAATTAGTAATGTTTTTTTTTACTCTATAAACAATGTTTCAGTATGCTCATTTTAAACTTATCCAAGATGAATGCTATTTTTTTTTAAAGTTAGATTACTTAATCTAGTATTGAATAACACTATACCCGCCTCGGTGGCGTAGTTGGCTAACACGCTAGTCGGATTGAGCTCGACCGCCAAGGACGGGGAGATTGAGGTTCGAATCTCGGTCGGGTGAACTGAGGGTGGTTTTTCCTAAATGGTTTTCCACTCTCCCTCCACGCAAATGTGGGTTCACTTCCTCAAATTCAACCTTCACAATTCCCAATCCATTAGCGTAATTAGTACTTAAAGCGTATAAACCGAACGGGTAGTAAGACACGGTGCTAAATAATAACCCTATTGTTTTGAACTATCGGTTTTATTTCATGTTTTTGAAACAGATTGAATGAAAAGTAGCTAAAGTATTGTCAGATTATTGCTTATTCTTTGTACAAAATATATATTTGAAGTAGTTCATTTTACAATTTCAAAATTCCCCCTCCTCCCTCTTTTAGCATCTACAAATATTATTATTATTATTATTATTAGTACCGCGTTTTACTACCCGTTCGGGTTATACACACTTACGCTAATGTGTAATGGTAGGGTGATTGTGAGATGAAATGAAGGACCTACAGTTTAACGTGGAATCCGAACCACGGTGGAGGCCTGGCATTCCCCACATTCATACAAATACTAAAAGTGATTATTTAATGTACAGTTTCAATTCTAAAATATTTTCGAGTATACGAACTTTAATTTGATACTGGCTAAACTAGGGATACACACGCAACTTCCTTTTTAAATTATTGTTATTGATATGATATCGTGACTTTAGCGTTAGTGCGTATAGCCCGAATGGGTAGTAAGACATGGTGCTAATAATGATAATGATATACAGTGGGTAATAGATAAACTAAATAAAAATGTCACCATTTATTGTAAATAGTGATTTCCTTGGGTAACTCAAAAAAATTGTACTTAGACAGGAATTGGAGCCCTTGTCCTTTGACTTGGGACGACATTCTAATAAAACACCGAGATTGCGGCTCGAAACTCCACACTACTCCTTAGAGCAGAGGTGGGCAAATTATCTCCCCAAGGACCACATGGACATCTGTGAGGTCTCTAGCTGGCCGCATGTAACAAACGTCTAAATTAACTAAATAATGAACTTTATTTTCACGCAAAATTGCATATATTAGTCATATAACCCTCTAGCTTTGATACAAAAAAAGTAGCAAATAAAATCTAATGTCATAACAAATAAAACTAAATATGTCATGTGCTCATGTTGATACTTAGCCTACCAAATGTTGATTAATAACTACTCAAATTGCCATCGTTAATGGAATTTATGCAACCGTCCAAAATCCTGCACGAGTTTGTCGAAGTCAGGATTCAGCTTGTTCGTCCTAATTCGCAAAACACTTTGTATATTTGAGTATGTTAAGAAAGACCTGTTCTTTGCTTTGTTAATGTTCACGCATGAGAAAGTCTGTTCACAAATATAGGTAGAAGCAAATAACACAAACATCTTTCTGGCAAACGTTTTCAAATTACCAAACTTTTCTCTACAAGTGATGCATACAATTCAGTTAGTTTCATATTCTTAAAAGTCTCCTTCAGAGCATTATCTGCTTGAAGATTGATTAAATCAAACTGGAACTCATTTGATTTGCTCTTACACATGGAACATTATAATCGAGCTTGCTCACTTGTTCAAATGTCTAAAAACATGCACTGATTATCTATTTAATTTGACATTTTTGTTAGTAAAATCACAACAATTTTACAATTGCGTGCGGCCCTCATGCGGCCCGTGGGCCGTAGTTTATAAACCGCTGCCTTAGAGAGCATCATCATGATAGCTTTTCTTTGGTTTTGTAGTAAGCAACAAAATTGAAAGGATTAGGGGTGGTGGTGGCGGCCTGGAATAATGACACTCCGAAAGGGGAAGGGAGAGTATTAGAGGGGAGAGAGGGGTTGGTGTTGTTACTGCCCTAGCTACAGCAGCGCAGCTCCGGTGAGGTGTTAGCACATGGTACTACTTGGAGTAGAGATTTGCCAAACCTCGAGATGTCCATCCGAATCTTAAAATATAAACCATTAGGGGGAAAAATTCAATAAACCTAATTACAAGCAAAGCACTCCGTTATTAATATAAATAGCCCATGAGCAATAAGCAAGGCTAATATCAACTGGCGAGACATTTGCTGCTGTTGGGTGGAGGGAAGAAGAGGCGTGAGTAGCTCTCAGCTGCCGTTGCCCGACCATCTGCATTTTTCAAGGTCAGAAAGCAAGAATATTTTATAAAGATCAGCTGTTATGTGGTGGCACTTGGAGAGAGAGATACCGGGTCTAGAGTGAGAGACTCACGCCGCTGGAGGGAGAGATACCAGGTCTAGAGTGGGAGACTCACGCCGCTGGAGAGAGAGATACCGGGTCTAGAGTGGGAGACTCACGCTGCTGGAGGGAGAGATACCGGGTCTAGAGTGAGAGACTCACGCCGTGGAGGGAGAGACTCACGCCGCTGGAGGGAGAGATCCCGGTCAGAGTGAGAGACTCACGCCGCTGGAGGGAGAGATACCGGGTATAGAGTGTGAGACTCACGCCGCTGGAGGGAGAGATACCAGGTCTAGAGTGGGAGACTCACGCCGCTGGCGGGAGAGATACCGGGTATAGAGTGTGAGACTCACGCCACTGGAGGGAGAGATACCAGGTCTAGAGTGGGAGACTCACGCGCTGGAGGGAGAGATACCGGGTCTAGAGTGAGAGACTCACGCCGCTGGAGGGAGAGATACCGGGTCTAGAGTGAGAGACTCACGCCGCTGGAGGGAGAGATACCGGGTCTAGAGTGGGAGACTCACGCCGCTGGAGGGAGAGATACCGGGTCTAGAGTGAGAGACTCACGCCGCTGGAGAGAGAGATACCAGGTCTAGAGTGAGAGACTCACGCCGCTGGAGGGAGAGATACCAGGTCTAGAGTGGGAGGCTCACGCCGCTGAAGGGTAGGCTCCCTATCCCTTGTAAACACACGATGTTGGGGGCGCCAAGGGCTGAGTAACACTTGGTTTGCAACTTCCCTCATCACTGATATGAGACTGAAGAACACTCTGGCCATTCAAGGTCAGGCGCCTCAACATATCAACTGAGCTAAACAACGCATCTTCAGTGATACAATAGTTGGACTTTCAATCCACAGGTCAATATGCGAAACTTGGTGAGCCGAATTCGGCACGTGGGCCAATATGTGGAGCTTGGCGGGCCAGATTTGGCCCGAGGGCTGCCAATTAAATAGCCCTGCCTAGAATATGGATAACAGTTCCCTGTCTTCATTTGGGCAAAATTAAGGTCAATGCCTTTTCTTAAACTCCAACACCCATATATATAATGTATATGAACTTGATTACTTGTGTACTATTGATATAATAAATGAAAACAAATGATTAGTGTCTATAAAATATATGATTTAAATATAAACACATATAACCTAGCAAAAATGAGTAAATTTGAACCCTATCACTAACCCTAAAACCTAGCTAGTAGGGCTAAAAAAAAAGTCAACCAAAAGAAAAAGTGTGCTTAGTGAGTAAACGATATATTATTATTATTATTATTATTATTATTAGCACCACGTCTTACTACCCATTCAGGTTATATGCACTTACGCTAATGTGTAATGGTAGGGTGATTGTGAGATGAAATGAAGGACCTACAGTTTAACGTGGAATCCGAACCACGGTGGAGGCCTGGCATTCCACACATTCACAAGTTGTCTTGTCAGAGGTGAAGGAAGGGTTTGGTAATCAGATAAATCTTTGCCGGGACAGAGGATTGAACCCCGGACCCAGCACAGAAGTCCAACACCTTACCCCTAGACTGCCAGGTCACTGTAAATGATATAGAAAAAGCCTGGGCAAGAAAACAATACCCGAAACACGCAATTTGGAACAATTGTGGAACCCTACCCCTTCCCCCCATGGTTAGCCTCAACAAAATATAAATCTTAAAACATTCCCCTAATTCAATTACCAGGCAAATATTTTAGAAGTGGGATAACGTAACACCTAAGGATAAATAAGTAGAGGAAAATAGAGTAAGGAGAAAAGATCCAAAAAATTGTTTTGTTTATTAAATATTCAAAAAGATATGAACAACAATTAATATGGGAAATTCCAAAAAAGGAGATAAATAATGTATAAAATATTTTGTGATCACAATAGCAAGGTTTCATTTGGAGAGCGCAATAAATATTTTAGTGATCACCATCATTAATCTACGTTAACAAAAACAAGTTAGATGCGTCTTGTTAGCCAGGAAAGAACAATACAAATCTCACGAATTAGATCTCCGTGAAATACTCATATTCTTTACACAAAAATCAAACTTATTAAAATCATTATTTTTACATCTCTTCATCCCGACAAAAAGAAAAACATGTCTTACGTCGATTTACCCTAAATATAAACTATCAAATTTTTGTATTGATTATAAAGTAGAGCAATCCACAGTTAGTTGTCAACCCTCAAAATACTACCTTCACTAATCAAAGTTATTATGGCAGCTATCAATAACCTCTACACTAGCGCTGATGGCGCCCAATAAATTAAGTTCATAAGTAAATATTGGTGTTAACAACATCACTAGCGCTATTTCCTAGTCGGAGTTCAATAACTCAATTTCATTACCTTGAGATAAATTTAAGTCCAAAAGATTTCAAAGTCATACCATTAGAGTGAATATATCGACACTGGAATTTCACAAAAATGGTGAATATTAGAAAATATTAAAGGCGCCAAGAGGACTTAGCTATTCTTCATTAAAAGAATCTAAAAAAAAAAAAAAAAGACAGAGCTTAGTCATTTTTCACCAAACTCCTACTTTTAATACGTTATAAGAGAAATAAAAGTTCATTAAGCCAAAAAAGAATTTTGAAACAAAAGAAAAGATTACGTGCCGAAAAAGAATTTTGCTTACATTTGTTATCGCCCTGTGAATATCGAATCCAGTCCAAGAGTTCTTCTCCACTCGCAAGACCACTCTTTTATACGATTATAGCACAGTACACAGAACACGGAATGAGGGGATCACAAGGAGAGGAAAACCAAAGAACATAAACAAGGGGGGGGGGGATTTCACATGCTTCTAGAATGGAGTAGAAACAAAACTGGGTACTGGCGAAGAGTATCTTCGTTTCTACTGAAGATCTTTGGTCAGGAACTTTGGTAACTGAGCGTTGAATTGGCGCAACCTCAGTATCTTGTTGTTGGTCGTTGTGGTCGGACATGTGTGTAGTGGCGGGGTGAGTCGGGCAAACAACAGTCGGTGTCCGTGCAATTGGGTAAGTCTGTTGTTATTGACTTAGGTATCGCTGACTTGTGGCTAATGCTACAAGTTTGTGGTGCAGTTAACTCCTGAATATTCACGGCAATGGAGGGGATGAGTGCCGTGGAGACCCAAAAACACGGATAATCCGTATATTTATCAAAATAAAAGATTGTAGCACATTAAATTTAAATTAGTACTCACCTATCGTGATTGAGTTTGTTAATACATCATTATATTTAACGCACTAATATAATCGAAAATAACCCACTTTAAATCAATATAGAGCATAACAAAATGTACACAGCACTTAAAAAGTTTGTATTATTATTATTTTACTTCATTGCATCTGCTTCCTTTTTCCTTAACTCACTATGTATTTTCTTATTTTCCGTATCACTAGTTTAACAGATAGTAGTGTTTCATATTCCTGTTCCAGATAATTAAGCAAGTTATGTATAAATCCATTCTAGTGCAGTCCCCCTTGCATATACTCTGTCTCTCTGGCCATTATCTCTTCCCTAGGGATTTATTAAGTACAACATTTGGTAGCCATGTATTCTTCGTTTTTCAGAAACGTATCCCTTACTGTTGGTAAAGCAGTGGTTAAGCCGCAAAGCATATAATTAGGAGTTTGCTGTATTTTAAATGTAAATAAATAAATCAAAACAAATTGGGGGAAATAAAAAAGTATATAATAACACAAAATCATACCATACATATATTCATGTCTCCTATTAATTAAATAACAATTTTATTCATGATAAAAAAATTATTTTTCATCATATTGACTTGTGTGAAGTTATGAACTAATGTTTAAGACAGGATGATTTAAGATTAGTGGGGAAATCCATCTTCCGTCACTTTTTTCATTTACGATTATAAGCTTTCAGTTAAATATTCCAAATTAACATATATTCCAGTAATTTACAAGATTTTGCAAAATTCCTTGTGATTTCTTAGTTTTTTCAATACACAGAAAATTCCCCATATTTTACAACTTATTCCAGTTTCTCGGGCACATGGCAGCTCAGCTATAGTATCAATGGTCGGTGACCTGGTGGTCTAGGGGTAAGGTGTCAAACTTCTGTGCTGGCAGCCGGGGTTCAATCCTCGGTCCCAGCACAGATTTATCTGATTTCCAAACCCTTCCTTCACCTCTGACAAGACATCTTGTGAATGTGGGTATGTCAGGCCTTCACCGTGGTTCGGATTCCACGTTAAACTGTAGGTCCTTCATTTCATCTCACAATCACCCTACCATTACACATTAGCGTAAGAGCATATAACCCGAACGGATAGTAAGACGCGATGCTAATAATAATAATATAGTATCAACGGTCAAGATTTTGCTCGCAGATTATAATGAAAATATGTAACTTATAGTAAAAATACTGTAAACTAGAGATTGAAAGATAGAGTTGTGAGTGTGAGATTATGATGAACCTGAAGAGGTACTACTTACGAGTACATATTGTTAGCGAGAGAATGTAGATACCGTCTATCACCAAGTTTGTTATAACATAATTAAACATGGTCAGTTCAATTATTAACCAAGAGTAGGGCATAAATGTATTATATTTAAGTGATTTTTTTTAATAACAGCTACACACAAAAAAGTTATTAATAGCAATTACAAATATTTAACTCATGAACCTGGTTGCTGTGAGACTAACTCCAGCTTGATTCTATAGGTGTTAAATATCCATTCATTTTCTTGACCTCCTGGAAACTTTTTTTACTTTTTGTTTTAAGACATGACTTGAAAACTTTTCAGATATTTTGATATAGGTTTTCCACTATGTAATTTTCTTAAGGTAAATACTGGTCATTCCTTAAAACAGATTATAATGTTTGATCCACAACTAGTTTTAAATTAATATTCTCCAACGCAATGTTTCTCAGAGTGTGGTCTACAGGATCCCAGGAAGTTTAGTAAATAATAATGAACCTACAAAAATACAAATACAAAATACAAAAATTTGAGATGAAAAAATTAAATATAAAGTATTTATACTTGTATTTATTTTGTTGGTAGTTAAGTCAAAAAGAAAAAGAATTTCGTACCAGCAAGTTAACAAATCTGAACAATTATTTATCAAAAATCATGAAGTCCACTTGGTCTAAAGTTATCTCTAGTCTACTTTTTTTTTATTTAGAACTAAAGACAGCTCCAATAGGGCATATATAAGATAGTTTTTGAACAAATCAAAGTTTAAACATTTTTTTTTGTGATTGTATTAAATTGAGTAAAATGATTACGGTATAGGTTTTAAATATGTATACTTTTGAAATATTAAAACATAATTTCCATAATGTTTTATTGAAAATATGTTTATCATATTTTGTCTTAAGATGAAATATGAAGTTAATATTATAAAATTACAATTACTACAGATTTTTTGGCATTTGGCCATTATTTTGACTAAGCTTAATATAATAACACAAAAATCCAAATATAAAAAATATAGGTAGGCTATGTGTATTTTAGATAAAGTGTGTGTAAACCTATAGTTTAAATCAATTAGTGTAATTGTTTCTATTCTTTTGTTGTTCTAGTTTTGTTAAGTAAAAGTAAACATTGACAACATGTGGACAGTATTGCCAAAGAGCTGATTCATACATTCTTATGTAGCCGCCATGATGTATGTAACATAATGGTGAATATAAACTTTGTTCAGCAAAGTGTTGCAAATTATATTTACCTAAAGAGCAAACCACTTTGTGCTGATTTAATAAACAAACAAGCAGGAAGTTACCCCCTTTAGGTAGAAAACTATCAAGGTTTTGGGCATAGTCGCAGTCTGTTACATTCTGTTCCAGTCTTTCATATGAATCGGTTCCACACACACACACACAGCCAGCACCCATGTAGACGTGAGTCGTTGGGTGATGGACAGAGGGCCTCTCGGGTCATGTAGCTCACGTGAGTCTAGTGGGTGAAGCTGGTCGGCAGTGTTGGACAAGAGGGCCTCTCGGCTCATTAGCGCACTGTGAGTCTAGTGAGTGAGCGTCGGGTGGACAGAGGGCCTCTCGGGCTCATGTTAAGCGCACGTGAGTCCTAGTGAGTGAGCGTCGGGTGGACAGAGGGCCTCTCGGGTCATGTAGCTCAAGTTGGGTAGGTGTTCTCTAGGTGATTAGTGATGCGTCGGGTGGACAGAGGGCCTCTCGGCTCATGTAGCGCACGTGAGTCTAGTGAGTGAGCGTCGGGTGGACAGAGGGCTCTCTCGGGTCATGTAGCGCACGTGAGTCTGGGTCATCTTAAGACACAGCAGTATTCTACCAAGTGGGCTTCAAAGTCAGGAACTTTGTACATTTCACGGCAGGGTTACTGGAAAAACTACCTACATTTTAATTTCTTTAATTGGCGTTAGGGACTACATCACATCTTCTGTAGTCATATTGTAGTAAGCTTACAATTTTCTGATAAACGACTAAAAAGGAACCCACACAGATTTTTGACGTTAGGTTACTTAATACAACCCACTAAAGCCATTCCTGACAGATTTTCCCACGGGTTGTGGGGGTGGTGACACAAGGCTTCATGGCTGCTTGAAACCTTAACACAGAAGTACTAAAGGATTCCAGATTCGTTCCTGAAAGGAGTGGCAAAAACTATTTTTGGTGAAATTGGCATTTATTCTTTAAGAGCGATGAATTACTTTCTTACTGTGTGTATATCTGTTATATATTTAAGTAAGTCAATACTACGCGAAGAATTTAAGTTTTAAAAGCGTTGCATACCCCTGAATAATGCCCTGAGTATTTCTTACATAGCAAGTTATATGTGTTTAACATTTGAGAATCAAACAGTCAATTATCGTAAGCATGTTAATATGAACATACCGGATTGATTCAAACAGCCAAGTCAACTAAAGGTTTTCCAACGTACGCTGTATCATCTACATCATAGTACAGTTTCTTGATTACACCATCAAACCGACTTGTAATAGTCACAGAGGCTTTGTCACTTTGAACTTCGCAAATATTATCAAACTGGGATACCTTATCTCCTACTTTGACAAACCTGCAAGAAAAAAGAGAAGTTTTATGGAGGCTCAATTGAAAAAAATCTTTAAATACTAGACTAATAAATTAACATAAGAATGTTTTTTTTTGTGTGTACTGCACCCATTCAAGATGTTCAAATATTTACCAAAATAAGCAGGGCATGGATTTTGATTACTTTATTTTTGATACGACAAAACCTCTGTATAAATTAAATCAATTCTGTTCATAATCCATGGCCGAGGAAACATTTTTCATATACCTTTAGGTCATTTATTTGCATCATTTTATAATAATTTTTAGGCCTTTTGGTTTTTGAGTCATGTTTAGGCATTTTCGAATAAGTTTTAGCAATTCATGTTGAATAAGTAGGCCTATAGTTTTAAATACTATTGATATTTCATAAATGCGTAAATATTTAATATGAATGTTTTCAACACACAAGTGCCAAGAAAAGAAAATAATGTAGGCAATCAACTTTGTATCCTCTTTGAGTGTCATACACATTCCTATTGAGGCTGCAACTAGGCTTGTGAGGGTTGCGTTGTAAGGGCACAGCTAGGCCTATTACTCCTGGAACAGATATGTGTAAATCAATGTTATACGTAGTAGAATTAAAGAGTTAAGTTTTTTATAGCACCGCGTCATACTACCCATTTGGGTTACATGCCTATGTACTAAATACACTAACGGGTTGGGGAATAGGAAGGCTTACTTTAGAGGAAATGCACCTCATTTGTGTGGAGGGAGAGTGGAAAACAATTTAGGAAAATCACCCTCAGTTCACCCGAGCAGGATTGAACCCGATCCCCCCGTATTTGACAGTCTAGTCCAACACAAGAGTAGCTCGTTAGACCACCCTGCTACTAAACCGGGTAGTTAAGTTGTTAAATGCTTTTTTTATTCCACAGATAATATTTGGTTTCCATTAGCAAAGTGCAAGTTCAATTTAGTTGTATCAATTGATGAGTTTTTGAGGATTTATAGGTATTTTTTTGTAAATTTAAAGACAATTTATAAAAAATAATAATACTAATCTTTAGGTTATCAAAGTCCAGGCCCTGCAAATGAGTTAGGAACTAGTAAAATATAATGCTTATAGGAAATGTACCTGCAATGGTATGGAGATAATAGAAAATAATTTAGTAAAAAACCTCAACCAATTAAGATCTCCTGATGCCACATAGTCCAGTTTAATTTGTGAGCCTTAGCTCATGAAATCATTAAGATGATAACATTTTGAGACACACATATTAACAATTGAATTAAAATAATTTCATTTAAACTAGGTATTTATCATTAAAAAAATTATAGCTATAAAAATTATAAAATACCCAAACCCTAATTTAAATAATATGCTACTCTACCATTCCTTTACAACAACTTCAACAATACCCTCGCCTATGTCTGAGAGAGTAAACGACACCACTTCTGCCCTTAACATCAGAGCCGAGTGAAAATTAGACGTCTGTTGAAAATTGTGGATATTTTGATGAGTATGAGTTTGCCATCTCGCACCATTCCCTCTAAAGATGGCGGTGGAACCGAGTGTATTAGTTTGTGGCTTCGATTTCACCTAAAATAAAACACACATTCATGTTATGAAAAACATTCCCAAATATTAAACATAGAGGAGTAAAATAAAATATGAAGAAAGAATCAAGTTTATATTCAATAAATGAGAGGTATTGGGTGTGAACAAATATGTTTATTAAAGTTTGAAGATTAGTTTAAATTATTCAAGAAGCTGTGTGCTTGGCTCCCATTAAATACATTTTCATTTATGTAAATAATACTAGTAAACATGGCTATCAAAAATCTCGGCCCCATACAGGTATTTTAAGCTATTTTTCTGATAAAACAAAACAATAAATATAGTTAAATATTTTTAATTTATTAAATAGTTTATAAAAGGCTGCAGTAAGGATATTTCCCAGAGACAGCACAGAACCCAACTAACTATAATCAATTAGGTTTTTTTTGTAACTAAAGGAAATCAGATCTAAATATTGTTTTATAATTTTGTGAGTGGATTTCTTCAATAAAAACTATAAATTTGCATCACAAGTCTCAGAGCAAACATCAGAATCCCTTTTAGTTTATTAGACGGATGGAAAATCCTTTTCCAGTTCATAGTTAAACTTACAAGTGTGCTTGGGCATTGGACGACAGTCAAACACAATTAACACAGAACTGAGAATATTGAGATATGAGAGATATTCAACATGACACATGAGCTGGCCACCAAACAACGTTCACGAGGCTGACTGAATAGCTCCAAAGCAGTCGGGCCGTTGATAAGCTGTGGGAACAAAGAGATTGCGAGGCAAGGGAGGGCGTGTCGATGTTTTTAAATGTCCAATGACCGTAGACGACCTACATACACACAGAATATTCTTCCAACAAATCTTTGTAAAAATGTTTGAAACTCTTGTTTCCACATGACATAATATTAGTTAGAGATGGGTTGAGTTCTATATTTCTCGAATCTGAACAAAAATATTCTTTCAAATCTCGAATCCAAATTCGAATCATCAAAAGTACAATTTTAGTTTGTTAAAAATTTGAAAAATGTATTTTAAAGAAGCAGACAAATTGACATTGATAAAACAATATCAAATTTATAAAAAGATATTGGGTGAGTTTTGTCATTTTATTTTTTACACAATTGAAGCTAAATTGACATGTTATTTTTGACATAATTGAAGCTAAATTTTCATATTTTTTTTTAGCCACACGACTATGTAATTCATGAAACATTGTATTTTGAGATCAATCTAAGCTATTTATGTTTGGCTGTAAGATTTTTGTTTGTCAAATTCTCGAATACCATCAGATTCGAGTGCCCCATCTCTGATATAAGTTAATTTAAATGATTCATGGCTTCAGAAAAATGTAATTTATTTCCCTTCAAAGAGGGACCATTATGCGTCCCACAGGGAATCTTGGGGACAACGGAACATGTTTTCCCAAAGTTGGATGTTTGGTCACCTTACCAATAGTGTCTCTGTCCAGGATTAAACTGTATCTCACTCCCACCCTAGGACTAGTTTTATTTAAAATGATATGGAGTAATGTTTACTCCATATCATTGTTGGTAGTGTAGCCTAATAGTAATCATCAGTAGGTCTACTGTATTTAAAATTCCAATCCATTGAAGTATGAAAGATTCTATAATAAGTTAGGTTTGAAGAGAACCATAATTATATACTGTACATAAATTATGGAAGGTTCAATTATGATGGATTTTTGAGTATGGCACGGTAATGATTACATTGTATCCTATAGTTTAAATTGAAGATGTTCAAGAGTTTTTCGAACAAGATAAAATAAGAATTTTTGTCTTATTTGCAAGAGTTGGCTTCACTATTTAAAAAAAAAGGTGAAATGTGCTTGTTGTAGAAGATTATTGCGAGTTTATGAACAAATATTATCTTGAATGGTCCTATAGTTTGAGGTGTTCCATGAATTCGCGAGTGAGATTCATTGTCTAGTTTCACAAAGTTAATATACTCAGCCTATAAAATAAGAATATGTTTGAAAAAGAGTGACTTAAATGAGGAATATTTTGTGTACCATCCCCATTTTTTTCTTTTGTTAGCAAATTTAATAACTAAACACTTCACTATTTTATTATTTTATAGCCTGATAAGTTGGGCCTATTGCTAATATGTATCAAAAGGGACAGATGCAGGTAATATGATTTGATGTAGATCTAATCTATTCACATTCCTGTCAGAAGAAGAGCTTCCTAACAAAATTATAATATAGGCCTATAAGCCCTCTCTAAAGAAAATATTTCAAACTTCCATAAATAAATTACTCTGCATGTCTCTATGAACAATAATGAGTCTCAAAAACTAAATAAATAATGTAGGTCCATAATTTTTTTTTTAGTTAATTATGATCCAAAGAGTTTGAGCTTACTTGTAGGATTCTGGCTTTATAATAATGAGATTTTACATGGGTTTAAATCTTAAAAGATTTAAAAGGCATCACAAATATATTATCATGAAATAAAAGTAAAATAAAAATAAAAAATATCAAAATATACAAAACATAATATACAGCAGTACAATGTGACAAATTAGATAATTTGAAATGTGTGTGATAATATTGATGAATACATTTTATCAATAAATTATTATCATCATCATCATAATCATCAGCACCGTGTCTTCCTACCTGTTCGGATTGTAAGCACTTTATCAGTAAACATGAGGAAAAAATAATAAAACAAATAGAAATAAATGATGAGAAAGTTCCTTAGAAATAAAGATGAAGATTGAGGAAAATAAATTAGTATAATAGTAAAAAATAATGTATGCGGGTATGTTCGGGAAATAATACATGGTGTCTACTCAACTTGACCAATGAAATTGCAGGCTTTTCCCTGATCATTTCCTAAATTCCTGACAAAAATTATGCCACATCCTTCTAACTCCCCTCTCCCCTTCACCACATTTTTCTATTAATCTTTTTAATAGTAATAAGTTTTAAATTTTAAATAAACATTAAAAAAAATTGTACTAACATTGTTTACTAGGAATTATAAAATATATTACACAGCTTTAAACAAAAAAACTACAGTTTGAATAACATTATTATTTACTGATTTAATGATTATTATATTTCATATTTTGAGTAAAACAACATTTTCCCGGGTTTTTATTGTAATTTACCAAATTCCTGACTTATTCCCGTTTTTTCCCAATCATTTTAAATTTGTGGCTAATTCCCGTTTTTCCTGACTTTCCTTGATGGTAGACACCCTGTAATAACTATTATAAAATGTTTACTGAGAAAACATAATTGATATTTATAATTGAAATATGTGTGATAATATTGATGAATACATTCTATCAATAAATGTGAGAGAAAAATAATAACTAGCCTAATTAAAATGAGAAAAAATAAAAATAATAATAGCAAATAAATAATAAGTTTACTTTAAGAGAAAATTAATCAGTACTACAATAATAAACAATAGGCCTACATGTAGGTACGTTCAGGGTAACAATAATAGATTTTAAAATGTTTATTGAGAAAACAAAAATTTATTATTATAATTGTGATTGAAGTAGTAGATAGGATGAGACTTAAATAAAATATTTTACAGTATTGTAGGCCTATTTTAATCACAGAGGAGAGGTGGTCAAAAATTTTACATAAATGTGTTGACTATAATTTTTTACATACTACAGTACTATCATAAAAATTAATATAACAGCCTCAGGCTTCTATGATAATAATTATAAATGATAGTTTGATTATTGGCCTATGGTAAGCAATGATTTCCTAAAATAGATTGTCTTTGAGTGATAAGGTCTGATTTAGGCTAAGTTTATATCTGAAAGATGGAGGGAAAAAAAATATTGAGGATATGACACCATCACAGTCACTTTTATTTGTGATATATTAATTAAATTATATTTTGTCATTAAAAATGATGTACTGGTACAAAAATTAAGAAAAAAGGCCAAACAGGAGTTAATGGACTGGGCCCATTCAAAAACATAATTATGATAAACATTCTAGGCCCTAACTTCTGTAAAACTTAAATACTTGAAATGTAATAGAACCACAACTTCCTTCCTGCATGACATTACTAATATAGTAAACAAGAATAGAAATTTTGAAATATATAGTAATATAGAATAAATAACAATTCATATAGATACATACCCAAATAGAGGACAGTATTTGTTTTCTAGACGCTACATTGCCAAGACATATTTTAGGAAAAGCTGGCATTATTTTAAAAAAAATATTCTAATAGTATAAAAATAACACAATTTCCATAAATACGAGATATGGATTTAAAAGATAAGTTAATAAATCCAGGTTAACCAATGTGTTATGTTGGCTTAAAATTTCTGTATAACAATATATTTATATTTCCTTTTTAGCTATTGACTAAAAGAAGCATGAAATACATATTTATTTATATTATATTCTGAAATTAAATTAAATTAAATAACTTTATAACACATTAAGTGTAACAGATAGAGTATAATAAATAGATTTTTTGATGATTAACATGATTGAGAGCAGGATCTTAAAGGTGAGAGTGAAGTGTAAAGAGATCCTAATTCAGTTAGCATTTGAGAATGAAGCGCTAGTATCGATATAGATATAACTCTAAAAAAATAAAAACATTATTTTAATGATAATATGGACCCATTCTAAAACGAGACATTAAACATTATACTTTTTTATTTGAGTCTCTTACTTTGCTACAGGAGCAAGATTTCACAAGGACACTCATTTTTAGGTAAATATTTTTTTGAAAACTCAACATCAGAATATATACAATTGAAATATGGGAAGTCGGGCAAAGTGAAATGAGGGGGCGAAGTGAAATATTATTCTAAAAAAAACTTGTGCTGCCATCTGCAAAATCTTTTTTAGAATATGTTCATAATTATATGTTATTTAAAGGATATCAATATGGTTACAATTCTATAACAAGTATAAGAAGCAAAGGACAGTTTTAAAAAAAAGTATTGGCTGTAATATTTTTCATGTGCTCTATAGTTTATTTATACAATTTTATGTAAATTGGGACCATCAATATTTTCCAGCAAGAATGATCTGGATTGCTATCCCACCCCACACTCCTCGTTTAGAAATGGGATCAGTATTTTCTTTGTGTATTAGGGGCAAAGTGAAAGAAATAAAGTGAATATTTTCACACTGCCCCTTTCACTTTTCCCCTTAAAAAATATTAAAAACCAATTCCAATTTACCCCATTGTTTAACTGATTTTTACAACGTGGTATTTTTTTTACTAATTGAAGGCTATACCATGGTGAGAAAATACAAGAGAAAAACTAATCAACAATCATTGTCAGAAGCTTTCATGAAGACAGCAATTTAATACAGTTCAGACTTAAAGCCTAAGGTATCAGGCAGCAACAGACCAATATGATGTTCCTATTGCAACCCTCTACAGAAAAGCAATTTTTAATGCTGTAGATCCTTTTCATAAATCTTTAGGTAGATATAAGCCTACGTTAACGACAACGCAGGAAAAATAACACAAAGATAACATTTTACTTATGGGAAAAATACTTTTTGGTTTAACCACACAGAATTTTCGACGCTTGGCATTTCAGTATGTTTTCACTAATAAAATTCAAATAGTTTCTGCAAATGAACACAACTAGCAGGCAAAGATTGATGGAGTGGTTTTATGAAGTGAAACAAGAAAATATCATTAAAATTACCAAAGAAAACCTCATTAGCTCGAGCTGAAGCTTTTAACAAAAATTATGTTGGATCACTTTTCAAGCTACTTGGAGAATTAAAGGATACATATCATTTCCCTCAAATTAGTATTTACAAGTGTGATGAAAGTGGCATTTCTACAGTTCCTAACAAACCTGCAAGAATGTAATGACTGAAAGGAAATATGCAAGTTGGAGCTCTTTTCTTTACAGAGGTAGGAACTTTAGTTATGGCTGAGGTAGGTTTTAGTGCAGTAGGGCAATATATTCCACCACTACTTCTGTTTCCTTGAGTAAGAAGAAACACTCTTTTTTGAAGTGGGTGTACCACCAGAATCCATAGTTGAATGCAGTGGCGGCTCGTCACTTTAGAAGCTGGAGGGCGCAGCCTGTTTAATTCATAAATTATTTCTAAATAATATATTTAAAAGAAGACACAAATTTCGGAATATGTTTTGCTAAATATTCATTTAGTTAAACTAAAAAATTAATATCACAAACAACATGGAAATATAGTAAAAAAGACTTCCCCAAAGGACATGGATGTGTTGTAGAAACTCGGCAGCTGTGTAATGTGCATAAATATATAGGGATGTATGTTTTCACTTTCTTCCATACAAAATTCAGGACATGGCCTACCTAATGAATTCAATTCTCCTTTTTGATCAAGAGTTAATCTTGCAATTCTCGTTTTAAGCGCCTGGATTGAACTATTCATATTAAGCTTAGCTACAAAAAGTATTAAAACATATAAATTAAATAAACATTATCCTAAAATAACCCTACATAATATTATTATAAGTACACACGCCACACACATCCTCAAGATGCAGGAGCACGCAGGATGACTGACAAGAATTATTGCTGGTTCATGCTATACACATTTCACAAGCTTTCAACCTTAGGGCGCGTAAGGGAGTGCGCCTTCAAAAGAAGAAAAAGCAATGCTAGCTATAGCAGGAGGAGGACAACGGGTTAAGGGGAGGGAAGGTTTGGTCTTACTATGTCAGGCGCTGACCGTCGCGCGCCCGACTGCATGCCATTTGAAGATAAGAGGTGAAAAGGTGGGAAGGTTTGGTTTCCAATATCAGGCGCTGACCGCCTCGCGCCCAACCGCATGCCATTTTAAAAACATTGCCTGCTATTACTTAAACCAAAAACATATTTTTCTTGAAACTATTATGGTAAGATAAAATTGTCGTGAGAGTGCGAATAATAACTTTAAAAGGAACTGAGGATTCGTGGGGTTGGGGGGCGCGCGCCTCCGCGCCTTAGGACGAGCCGCCCCTGGTTGAATGTCACACCTCAGGGTGGATGCAATCTGAAATATTTGATCCCATATGGTTCAAACACTTCTTGCATTATGCAAAACCAACTTAGCAACAGCCATCTCTTCTTATTCTAGATGGGCATGCCAAACATGTGAAAATGTTGAACTGATTGAGCTTGCACGTCAAAATCATGTCCTAGGGTGAGCTGTAAAGGGCGATTATTATTTCTAAATTAAATAATAATATAACGTGGAAAAGTTGCCTAGTGCTCCACTCAGAGTCCTATTTTTTTTTGTTGATCCACCTCAAGATCTAACCGGGCCCCTCTGGATTTGAAAATGGAAAAATTACTCAAAATTATTTCATTCAAATATATGTTTTTATTATATATAAAATTTAGATTTTCTTAAATAGTGATTAAAAGTTTAATATTGCTTCATTTAATACACACACAAAAAAAAATCGTCAATTTTTCTTTATATCTAGCCAACTCCCTGCGACATCAATAAAACACAAAATTACTAAATTATTTATCCTTTTTTAATACATTTTATTGGATATAAAATTTAGATGTACACATTTTAAGTGTTGGAAAGTGGCATAATGTTTTTCATAATAATAAAAAAAATCAACTACCACATTATCTAGATGGGGGTTCCTGTGGGTAAAAATATTTAAACATGTTTTTAAACAATATATAAGTTTGTGTAGTACATAATTTTATAAGTAATTTTTGATGTGACTATAAATGGTTTAATGTCATTAATCAATAATTAATCAGTCCCATAACACACATAAAACTGTTTGTTGATCTACCTCAGGACCTGTTAGCCACATTACAGCAATACTGACATTTATTGTCAAAAGATGGCAAATATTTCCTTAACTTAGCTCGGATGTAACCATCTCTTGCAGTTTTATCACAGACTTTTGATGCTGCGTTAGTTATCAATTTAATACACCTTTCAACGGCTTGTGTGTGACAAGGGTAGTCTCCAAAATTGAGCAATTGTATCATATTCTGCTTCACTATTTTATTGTGAGAGGAGGCTCAGTGATTGAACATTCCAGCCATTTGATTAACTCAGTGTTGTCAGTTGCATCAAAGTTCAAGAGAGGAACTTTAAAGTGGCGTATTTCCTTGTATTTAATTCTTCTGGGATTTATTATTCTCCTAAGGCCTCTAACTCTCTGATGTGATTTCGAGCACCTGCAATCATTGACAGCCACATGTTCTCTGTGGAGCGAAGTAAGCATTAGCTGCTAAAACTTTATCAATTACCTTTATATGATCTGGAAACTGTCTTGAGAGTCTTTTGCAATTCCATAAATGTCTGGCACCATGTTGACATAGTAGGTTCATCTTTATTCAAACCACATAGGGGCATAGACCTTCATAACGAATTGTACTAGTGGGCTGAAATTGTCAGATGGTTTTTTGGTAGAAATGTACAGTCGTAGCAGCCGGTTGGCACTTGTCAACTACCCAGCATGCCTCATTTTACCTATATTTATGTTGGCAAGAGTGATAGGGCAGTGTCCATCTCGTGTAGTACAGCATGTTAGGTAGAGAAACTGCTGACCAATACTTAGATCCTTTTTATACACACGTGGTAACACAGAATTGATTTTCAGAAAATATACAACAGGCAGTGTTTCCAATTAAGAAGTAAAGAGAGAGCTGATAGGTCCAGAGAAGGAATGAGGACCTTTTGTGTTGCCATCAAGGCTTTGCAACAGGTGCCACAAAATTTGTTAATATTCATGTAGCAAACATATGCTCCACTGAAGTGGTCTACCAATATGTGTCTCAAGCAGACGTATCTAACTACGCTTTCTCCCAGTGTTTACATTCGTCCCATCACACCCTGTTACTGTTAGGTGTTCAAGATCAACATTATGTTTCTGCATAAATGATAGGATTCCACTTGAGATGTCTATTGCTTTAAGGGGTGGACTTAGTTACACATGCCCAAAGTACTTTCCTTTTTGCTCCTGTATCATTGCTATACTTTCCTCTGATATTATTACTCGACGTTCATTTAGCTGTGTCATTGTTTGAACCTTTCGAACAACAAAATACAGGCCCTTGATATATATTACATCCGCAAACTCTTTTTCTTGCATGTTTCTCCTGTCCTTATCTGTTAACTTACATACTTTGTTCTTGACAATGACGTAAGATGAATTCTCTGGTGAAACTAGTTTAAAATCTTCCAAAACCACTCTTGTTGTTTTTGCCACGGTTCTATTAAGATACACCTGTCAAGACTGCGGCTCTTGCAGTTTGAGGCATTGGAATCCTCACTTGACTAAATTGTTTACCTTTACTTGGGTTCTCTGTAAAATGTTTGTCCGAAATGTGTGTCAAGTTTAAGTTGCAATCACTTGTATTATCTTAACTATATGAACTATACTTCATATGTGAATACATTTATAAGCTATTTTATAATTTTTCAATGTCAGGAGGGCCTGGGTAGAATGGAAAGAGGTTGAAAAAAATATTTATGTGTTCTAGTGGATATATAAATAAAATATTCACCACTAATATGAATATTTATTTTAATTTTTGTTAAACGTATAAAATATGCGCCTTGGATACATTTGGGTTTTTAAGATCAAAAGGGCCCACCCAGACCTTGAAATTATTCAATGAAATTTTTTCTGTGAGCACTGGTATATATTTGGCAACTTTTTCACACTATTATAAATTATTTTAAAAAAATCGTCCTACTCTGATGTCCACCTCCTTGTTATTCCTCCACATACCTCGCCTCGTTTTCAACCTTTAGATGTACGGTATCATTTATGTTTACTTTATGTAGTTACTATGAACAAGAGGTGCACAAGTAGTAACAATTCATAATGTAGGTTTTCTATTTGGCCAAGAATATCAAAAATCTACAACAACTAAGAATGCTCTCCGTGGTTTTAAAAAGACAAGCATATTCCAATTCAACCCTCATGCTATCCCGTAAGATTTATTTGAACCAGCCCAAACAAAAGACCATGAAACTTCACCCAAACACAGTGACAAGAGGTTTACGTCTTAAAATTATGACTCATCAAGTAAAGTTGATGGTATATCAGAAGCAGGTCCTGGACCATCATAGAGGCCTGATTCGATTCCTAAATCAAATCCTAGATCCTTACAATGCCTTATTTTATTCCAAAAGCAAATTCTGGATCCTCACACATGCCTAATAAAATTATAGTTAAAAATCCTGATTTATTAAGGGGAAAAAAAGCATGAAAAAATTCTGTAACCCGACGAAATTATGCTTATACCAAAAGCTGAACCTCGCAAAGTTGTACAGCGAAGAAGAGATAAAACCATAGCTTTGACAAAGTCACCATATCTACATGAATTAAAATCTTCCCAGAAATTGCTTCGAGTACTCTAAAAAAAAACTGTGAAAATGAAAAACAAAATGTCTCAAGAACCCCAAAGGGTTGAACATTTTTTATCAGCAAATAGACACAAAATCTTTAGATTATCTTGACAAAGCTATTTTATGTTAAGACTCTACATATTGGTCTGAAGAAAGTGACTCAAGCTCCTCTGACAAAAGAAAAAAGAATTAACATTAACTAAAGAGGCTATTCAAGAAAGGGATTTTATTTTGATGCACCTGAGAAATTAAAAAATATATATGAGAGATATATGTATGTTTCCAGAAGCCAATGATGAAAGTGCAATTTATGACAAGGAAATTGTAGGGAATTTAAATAAATATGACCCACTAAAACATGAAAAAATCCAATTTGAATAATTCTTATAAATTTTTTATTGAAAATAAAATTATTTGATATATATATTACTGCACTTGCAAATAATTTATTTAAAACAATTTTTTGCTATTTGATATATAATATATATATGATAGCAAAAAGTGTATATTAATTTAAGCTCTAATAAATCTAATGTCAATTTACTTGACATATAATTTCACATTGCTTCTATAGCGGGGCAAAGTGAGATATTTGACACGTGTTGTATAGTCATTTATTAATATTGGACGGGTATTGTTATTTATTATTATTATTTCATTTTTTAGCACCGCATCTTACCAACCGTTCAGGCTATACGCTTTAAGTAGTAATTACGCTAAGGGATTAGAAATTGGGAAAGTTGAATTAGAGGAAGTGAACCCGCATTTGCATGGAGGGAGAGTGTAAAACCATTTAGGACCCCCCCCCCCCCCCAAGTTCACCCGACCGACATTCGAACCTCGATCTCCCCTTCCTCAGCAGTCGAGCTCAACCCGATTAGCGCGTTAGCCAACTACGCCACTGAGGTGGGTGACGGATATTGTTAAGATACAATTCGATGTTTTTAAATTTAAAGTTGATCGTATGTAACGTACACTAATTAAAACATTTTCTGCATATAAAATGTCTAAATATTTAAGGTTACTCTTTTTTCAATCTTAACTTTTCTCCGACTTCCCCTATATTAGTATTAAATCTACACTCTAATGTGGTTTTAATACGGTCAAGTCTCTATTATATAACATAGAGGTAAATAATATTAGTTTTGTTTCAATTTTGGGAAAATATAGCTCTCGTAGGTAAAGTGACTACTACGTACACGAATGTGTCAAACTAATGATCTTTCACTCTATAAATAGTAGTATTAATGACTTGCTCATTTCAAAATAAATAATAGCTTTGCTTATTATTTCATTTCAACAAAATTAACTTTTAAATTGAGCGACTTAATGAGATAATTTAGTTTATTCAGTTTTAAGGACAAAAAGGAGAACTTTTATTAGAAATGTAGGGGTGACCTGGTGGTCTAGGGTTAAGGTGTCAGACTTCTATGCTGGCGGCCGGGGTTCATTCCTCGGTCCCGGCAAAGATTTATCTGATTGCCAAACCCTTCCCTCACCTCTGACAAGACTTCTTGTGAATGTGAGGAATGCCAGGCCGCCACCGTGGTTCGGATTCCACGTTAAACTGTAGGTCCTTCATTTCATCTCACAATCACCCTACCATTACACATTAGCGTAAGTGCGTATAACCCGAACGGGTAGTAAGACGCGGTGCTAATAGTAATAATAATAATAGAAATGTATGTAAAGAAACATCGTTTATAAACAATAACAATTTTATCGCCAATACAGAGGTGTATATATTTATTACCTAAGTTCGCACCAAATGTACCATCTATAAAGCATCGACAAAGGTTGAGTTTTTCAATATAAAAGAAAAGTAGATATGTACACATGCAAATGAAGTAAGAAAACAGGATCAATCTAAGAGGCTGGTCCACACTCTACTCAACATAAAATAATGGTTTAAAAAAAAAGGGTTTTATGTATTATTTGAAATCGGGGTTTACAATTAGAACGTTTGTATTATTTAGAATTTTGCTAAAAAAAATAGTAACAATTTATTAAAGAATAACTAACTATTGAAACATACATATACAAAAATAAAATATTTGACTGTACCACCCCGATTGTATCTTAACCGTGTGGGCCTGCGGATCTGTCAGGATGTCCTTGGCTGAGTATAGGGGAGGGGGGATGATATTGAATACTTGTATGGGTTCATGATTGAAGTTTGACTTGAATTTTAAGAGGTTTATTAATACTACTATAACTATTACAAATGTGATGTAAGAAGTGAGGTTAGAATGAAATAAATTATAGAATATCAGGAAGCGTGTGACAAAACTAGGTGCTATTAGGTTTACCCAATGGTCTGTCTGACTGCTAGGTGGCCACCGCACGATCTTGGAACCGGGGTCCCTGGGTTCAAGCAGCAGCCCCTGAACTGGTACTGGTGAACCAGCGTCTTGGCCCACGTGGCACTGAAACTGGCAGCGTGACACCTAGGTTACGATGTTCTGTAGTCAGCCCAGAGAGGCTTAATCCCTTCCATTTCAACCGGTTTCCAGCTAAGTAATGCTGACACCACCTTTTGGGTCAGCTCCTCTAGTTTATTTGTTTATAGAATAATCATAACAAACTTTTGAAAATAATAAAATTAAAATTTACTTGCTTGGTGAGACTATCCTTGGCATGGGGTGACCAATACTCCAACTTTACTTTCATAATAAAAACAGAAAAGGATTCAATAAATACTCACCGCCTTGAGGATAAGTAGAGTACTTTAAAAATATAAAAGTTAATGTTTTTATATGCTCTTGGTTTACCGTTTCCCCAATCTTACACTCACTCTTATACGCTTTATCTCGTTTATCAACACCTACTTTGGGGGAATATCGATAAAATGTTTAGAGCTATGAATTAATTAAACTATATAATTTATATAATACAGTGGTGGACAAAATTGGGGGAGTTATTATTTAAAATTTAATGCTTTTCAAATCTGCAGGCTTATAGTAAATGTTACGTTTCTATAAATAAAAATGGATGTATATCATTGAAAGATAATTTAACTATGAATACAATACAAAAATATAATTTAAATATATGCAGTATAAATAAAACTATATTGTAAATCTACAAATGTATACTACAATTAGATAAAATGATAATAAGTTTTGCAGACATGTAGTCTTATAGGAAAGGTTATATTTCCCTAAATTCAAATTCCCATATATCATTTGAATTGAACACAAAAATCAGAATTCCCAAATATCTGAAAAATTAAAAAGTTATGGCCTCTTTAGTATAAAAAACAAGCACATGTGTTATTCATTCACAGTAAGAATTGGATTGAAAGTTTAAACTCTACTAGCCAATCACGAACATGGTTCTGGGGACAAATCAAATAGCAGTAGCTGTGATGCATCATGTGTCAAGTAGGGAAAAGTCAGTTTCACTGTTTATTCTGTGGCAGAAAGAAGTGGGTGAAGAGCTACATTCTGACTGTATGGAGGCAACTCTAAGGCATCCACCGAGTGTTATGATTGGTTTTGTGTGGCATCCGGTGGTGTCAGCCACCTTCATGTAATCGACAGCACGCTGAATGCGAGAAAATACATTAATAGCATCCTGAAACTAAAACGGCTAATTGTGGAAATTATTCTTGAGAATGTATCCCCGCTAACTAGGAGGAATTTTGTGTTTTCACACAAGCCAACAACTTTATCAGACCTATATTTATTAGCTTCCAACATTGAAGGTTCCCTACTGCCAGAGAAAGAATACCTGGATGCCCATCCAGTGCCTGTACCAAGTAAATTGCATCAAAATAGAGCTACCAGCGGTAATCTTGTACTACCCAACCGCCGTGCCTCCTGGAGGCCTCTCGGCGCTATTAGGTCAGACAGACGTGTGGACTCGTCACGTATTAGGTGTTTTCGTCGTCGGAAGTTAGGACACTTCCAACGTGATTGCCAATCAGGAAACGTATAACGCGTGGTAATGAGAAGGGGCCCGCCACGCGTAAATGTAGTAAACGTAGTAATCTCCTTCCCTCCGTTGTAAGAATTACGATCGGGTTAAACCCCGGTTGGGCGCTACTAGACTCTTGCTCTAGTGGATCGTTTTTCATTACCGGATCTTTGAGTGATTAAAATAAATCTTGTAAAGTTGTCATAGAAAAGATAGATTCTAAACCATTTATCGTGAGGAATGGAAATTTATTATTAGCACAGGAGAGAGTATGCTTAGCCATTAAAATCATGGGGTTTTCGTGGAAGAGGAATTTATTTGGTATTCCGTCCCTCTAGTAGACATTATCTTAGGGAATGATTTTATGTGGGAAACGGGTGCCATTATTAATTCTGGACACAGGGAATAACTTTTGTATTCTCACTTAAGACTAAAATTAATTTGTGTCATTCTGCTAGTGTGTGTGGAATCCATTTTGTTAACAGTAGTGAGGACGCGATTAATGGAGATATTTCTAGATTTTCGGTTGTGATTACTACCCGGTTAGGAAAATGTGATATATTCCCCTATGAAATTATAGTCTAGGATAATGTCCCAATTAGGTTTGATCCATACTCCAGCACCCCAACTAAGATGAAGATTTTCCGTGAATTAATTGAAGACCTGGAGTCGAAAGGAGTTATCCGCCCTTCAAATTCTCCGTACGCCAGCTCCGCATTTATTATCCCTAAAAGGGAAGAAGGTTACAGACTCATTGTAGATTATCGTAAGATTAACAAGAAGATACAGTTCGACCCTCACCCTATGCCAAGCATAGAATCAGCCTTTCAACATCTAGGTAGGGCTAAGATATTTAGTTTGATCGACCTTTACGCTAGCTTCCTGCAGTGTGCCTTGGTATAATCTTCAAAAAATACACATCTTTCGCCACCCCTTGGAAAAAAGATGATTGCTTATTGACCCCGAGCGCATCCGCCCTATTATTGATTACGCCCCCTTCCCCCCATAAAACCTTAAGGGCGCGATGAGATTTATTGAGATATGCACTTATTACGCGAGATTTATCCCCTCTTTATCTGATATAGCGGCGCCTTTGAATTCATTATAAAAGAAGGGATTTATATTTTGTTGAGGTGCTGAGAAATCTAGTGCATTTAATCTTTTTTTTAAAAAAGCTGATCTCCCCGGAAGTGTTGCGTATGCCTGATTTTTCATTGCCTTTTCTCCTCCATGTTGACGCTTCTGTGGTGGCCCTAGGTGCTGTACTGTCCCAGAGGACTTCTGAGAGTGTAAGACCGGTAGCGTTCGCCAGTCGGACACGCTCAGAGGCTGAGAGAAAGTACAGTGCCTACAAGAAGGCATGTCTCACCTGCGTCACGGGCATTGAGCGGTTCGCGGACTATTCGGAGCAAAGAATGTTTGAACTGTACACCGATAATCAGGCATTAGCTTGGATGTTGAACCATTCCAAACAGTTAGGCAAATTTGGGAGGTGGGTGTGGAGATTAACCAGATTTAAGTTTTCTACTCACCACCTTTCAGGGAAATTAAATGCAACCGAAGATGCCTTGTCTCGCATGACAGAGGATTGTTGACCATTAGAGTCAGGGGATGGTAACCCCTTGTCATTTGTATTTCGGTACAATCCTGAGTCCTTCGTAGCGATTAGTGCATCGGCATCATGGAGAGGATTCGGAAAGGAGAGAAAATAGGACAATATTATATGTTTAGAGACCTCCTTTTGATATCTAATGTTAAAGGTAGAGGTATGAAGGTGGTTATACCCATCTCCATACGCCCCATGTTGTTACGATACTTTCATAACTCTGTGTTTGGTGGTCATTTGGGCGTACTGGAAACTGTGAAAAAAGTGTCACGGGAGTTTTTCAGGCCCAGGCTATATAATGACGTCAGGGAGTGGGTTAGCCGCTGTGAAGATTGCCAGAAGGCTAAGCCCACCCAGAATTCCAGAGTTGGGTTCCGTTCAGCCGATATTGCCCAATGGCCCTGGGATAAGGTTATCGTGGATTATGTAGGGCTTCGACCTTGAGTAACACGTGCATTCTTGTTTTTGTTGACGCCTTTTCGAAGTTTGTCATTCTGATCCCTCTGCTTAATATGAAAGTGACCCCCACGGTCAACGCCCTTTGTAGGCGCGTTTGGTTCCTTTTTGGTGCGCCCCGTATAATTGTAAGTGATAATAGCCCCTACTTCAGGTTTGCCTCATTTATGGACATGTGTTTCATTTGGGACGTAAAACACGTCACCACCAGCCCCTATCATCCTGGGCCAAACCATGTAGAGCGTTTCAATAGGAATTTGGTAGTAGCCCTGACTATAATTCATAACCAGGCTCAAAATCATTGGGATCAGGAAATGGATTTCCTTAATTTAGCATTTAACTCCGCCTTTCACGAATCTGTAGGGTGTTCGCCCACCTCTGTATTTCTGGGTAGAGAATTAAACCACACCCTCCTTACTATCTGGGACGTTGGTCCATTGTTGGAGGATGATGATGTGACTCCCATGAGAATAGGTGTAGGTACGCCCTGGACCATCTTAGAAGAGCTCAGAGAAGGGTTTCTAATCAATACAATAAAGGTAGACTTCCGGTTCCATTTAAGTTAGGCGAGCATGTGCTCTGCAGAGAATACCCCTTGAGCTCCACGGTTGATAAGGGTCAGCTAAGCTGTGACCAAGGTGGGGTGGACCATGGAACGTGGATAAGTTCTTAACTCCTGTAACGGTCCTCCTCAAGCAAGTAGCCGACCTAACTGTTACTAGAGGAGCCCATGTCATTCATCTGAAGAGCACTAGTTCAAGAGTCCCTAAGGATATGTAATTGTATGTAAATATGAGTTGTAAGTCCCTGAAGGTAACTTAGGTTAAGAGTATAATTATGGTTATGTGTTATTTTTGTGTGTATTATCGCCCTTATGGCAAGCTTGGACCCAAGTATAAATTTAGTTCATAATTATAAATATAATACGTGCGCTTAAGCGAACTCTGTGAAAAGTGAACAGTGATTCTACGGCCATGATTTAACTGAATAAACTGCATATTCTGTATATTTTAATCTCATAGACCGTTGGTTTTATTTCAAGTGACGAAAATTATAAGTGACAATAAGTGCTTTGTGCAGTGGATGCCTAGTGAAAACCTCCCGGTGAAATCAATTAATACACTCTCGTATGAGAGCGAGAGTGTAAAAGACCTATCAAAATTGGAAGGGGCGTGAACTTCTATTGGAAAGCCCCGTGTCTATAATCCTGAGAGTGGTCATGTGTATTATTAATTGATAAACGTTATCATGATTCTTTTGTATGCGTGGCTCACAGAACTCCTTTTTCCTTTGTCTTCCGCCACCTTTTTTCTTTCTTCTGCACGCGAATGAATAGAGAACTTCCGGGAGATGAGACGGGAGCATGGAATGGGGCACTGGTGTCCTGCAAGTGACTGCTCTTAGAGTCTTGTGTGGGAAGGAGGAGCCTGGGAAATCGGTGGACGAATCTTGGACATGGTATGAAGAGCAGCGGGATTGTGGACCGTGAGGCCTGTGAATGCTGATCCAGAGTGGCAGAGATCTGACGGTCCATGACTAGGCAGCAGGTGTCCAGATACTGTCCCTACAACTAAGGAGTTATGGAGAGTCATCACCTGCCTGAGGCTTCTGTAGGATGTGGGGAGCCAGCCGAACCCCCTCCCCCACCATCAAGGCCAAGGAGGGGAGATTTGTAGCATCTGCTACAAATACAAACATCTGAGTCGTAAAACATTGCACGGATGTCGACCCCAGTTGAGCCAGCTACGGACACTACACTCCCAGGCCCAATTAACGCGCCTGGCCTCAACAACATGCCACGATAGATTGAGCCGGTGCCTCCCCAATATCCATGCGCAAAAAACCTGGGCCAAAGAACTTCAGAAGTAAAGAAGAGACTCTTCACCCCAGTGTCCAGGCTGTTCTCAAGTGATTTAGAAACGTATGGAAGATTCCGTCGCGTGTGGATTCCTCCTCTTGTTTATTCTCTTTGGATTACCACCCCTCCCCGTGTGGTCCCTTCGTTCTGTGTTCCGTGAGTTGTGCTGAATGATATATAAGACTGGTTGTGAAAATGATAGAGCACTCTTGGACATGCTTCGGTAATAGTTGGACGAGGCTGAGGCTTCGGTTATTATTTATAAAATATAAGAAAAATTCTTTTTCGGCGTATTTATTTACTTTCTGTCTTCTAAATTCTCTTTCGGCATAATATTAATAATTTTTTTTCTTTATTTCTTTTATTGAAATGATTGGATTCTGGTCACACATGATTAAACAGAGACTTTAGATAATTTAAATATAGGTATATTTAATGTTTTGGCATATTTATTATTTATTTATCTTAAATCTTTGGAGTAATGGTCAAATTTGTTTTGCTTGGTTAAATATTAGATCTTGGAAATGTTTATTAACTTAAATTAATCTTGGTGTTAACCTTGAGTTCTAAGTAGTAAGGTTATAGTTATGAGGTTGGGCGCTAATTGTAGGACAGCGCTAGTGGTGAGATGGTTGGAAAATTTTATAGTAATTTTGATTATTGAACGCAATTATTTTACCAGGATTAGCGAATATATTGTTATTTAATTTTAGGATCGATATTAAAGTTTATTGATATTATATATTTTTTTATATATGATGAACCAGTGTAGTACTCTTTCATTTGTATCACTACGAAATTTGTTTTTGAAACTTACGGGCAATACTCAGTCAAATTATTGTTAGCATTGGAAAATGAGGATTCCTGAGGAATTTTAAGTTGAAAGTTTTGAATTTACAGTCTTTGGAGACTGATTGGAATAAACAATGACCTTCGCGTGTGATATTGTTAACCAAGAACAAGAATTTAATTGTTAATATATTGTTGCCTTCTTCAAGCTAAATTACTGTATCATGATGAGTACGATTTTTTTACATTATAAATTCAAATAAGGACTTCTTTCTTATTTGACATGTTGCAAATATTTAATTCATTCTTTTAATAAATGATCAATTCTGTTGACTTCTCAATTTATGCTCTTTCCTATTACTTATATATCCATAGGTTTTATAACTTCTCTACTTTTAAGAGGTTTTTGTTTTTGGTGGGTGGTTCAGGTGTACATTTAACCATTGTTGAAGATGACCGTCGGGTATAGCCCGCAACTCACACAACTCACTCCTATTGCACGTTTTTATTAGTTTTTTTATTTTTGGACCCTAACTTTTAGGTTTTCGGTTAGTAATATGGTTCAAAATATAAAGTTCATTCAGATTTTATAAAATCTAGATTAAATCATAGCATATTGTTTTGATTCCATCAAAATCATTTTATTAATTAATCCAGTTTTTTATGAAACACTGGGCCATATGCAGTGTTTTTGTAAGAGGGGTTGAATATATTAATAGATTTTTATGAATATATATAATTACTGGTTAACAATAAAATAACCTAATATGTGATACAGTTATGTTGATACTTACAATATTATTGAGATATTTCCTCTAGTATTAAAAAAATAATTTAGGAATTTGTATTTTATTATGACGATAAAATATATAATCATAAAAAAATCACACAATCATTCTCGGCACTCAACTATTCCTGACGCATCGATTGGATACTAACAGCTTGTCCGAGATAGACATTAAACTTCAGGGAAGAAGCTATTAGGTAGGAGTCTTATAAGTATCTCTTCTCGCTAGAATCTACTACTGGGACTGTTTTTGTTCTCGTCTCTTTATATTCATATTGTTTTATCATGTTTACATTTATTTCTCAATGGGAGGGGTTTGAACCCCCAAACTCTCCCTTCCTCCAGTGCGTACGGCCCTGGTGACAATTAGTAATAAAGATTATTTCTAAAAAAAAATTGAGATGGTAAGTGAAGTATGTCAAGTTGATTTTATTAATCTATTCAAAATTTTGTTGAAGCTGGTATAATATGTATTTTATTTCTTAGCTAAATATTGTAATAGCTTTAACGTCGAGTTCATTGTACACGCAAACATAGTTGACCATGGTCAAACATTACAATAACTTTCTATTTATTTGTAATTGCTATGTTGGGAAAAAAAGTTTGAATGTCGGGTTTGTATATTTTATGTTCGCCTGGTTAAGTCATGGTTGATCGCTCCGCCGGCAATAATTACTCGCGGAATTTGTCCATCAACAAAAAGCCGTCTGGTGCAGGTCATTGGAAATTAGTTGCTTACACATTAAAATATGTCGTATAATTGTTCCGACATACCATTGTCTCTCTAACCCGTGTATTAGCTACAGTTTCTTTATGATGTAATACCATGACCAGTACAACTTGATGTGTACAGATATTTCACTACTGTATCAATCTTGAGGTATATAACGGTCCATTATCTCGAATAAATATCAGAATCAGACCATCTGTTGCTCAGAAAACACTTCCAATTATGATTAAGGTATAGTAATTTTGATAGTAATAACTATTATAGATCATACTAATTTAGTTTTTTTTAACAATCCACAAATACCGCTTTCTGCTCTTTCATTAAGTTAATCCAAATATTACTTTTGAAATATGTTACTATTATTATTAGCACCGCGTCTTACTACCCGTTCAGATTATACGCACTTACGCTAATGTGTAATGGTAGGGTGATTGTGAGATGAAATGGAGGACCTACAGCTTAATGCAGGATCCGAACCACGGTGGAGGCCTGGCATTCCACACATTCACAGGTTGTGATTAATACACGTCTTGTCAGAGGTGAATGAAGGGTTTGGCAATCAGATAAATCTGTTCCTGGACCGAGGATTGAACCCCGGACCTCCAGCACAGAAGTCTGACACCTTACTCCCAGATCACCAGGCCACTAATATTTTACTAAAAAATAAATTATAATACGTAGTCTTTTACTGCAATAAAGTGGAAAGTACCTCCATAATTTAATATTCAATTATAATTTTAAAAACTTATATCTTATTTTACGGTTTAAATAATTTACACGCACATATTTTCATATAATCGTTAATAAGCAAATTATTAATTAATAGCATTAACTTAACGTTAAATTTAATCTAAAATAGCTTATTAGTTTCAAAATCAGTAAATGGGATATCAATTTATTTACTAAATAAATATTGTCTCTAAATCGTTTATATTATCAATGCTGCAATTATAATGTAAACAAAATTGATTATTTATGTCAATGGAATTGTCTAATTTAAATAAATCAATTTGCGCCAAATATAACCTAGTTATTATCTTAATGGAAGAGATGTATTATATTTTAGACTGTAGTCAGTATTTATGACAAAACTTATTAATTTGGTCATTTATTATTAATACTTATTTTATCGTATACATTTTAAACTAACGTATCTAATAATTTCAATCATTTCGGGATTTTTCAAATATTTGATTATTAAAAAATAAATATTTAAAGGCATATACCTATTTATGAAAATATTCTGTTACTTAAATAAGCCCACTTCGTCCAATTGAGTTCTAAGCGTGGTTTTTTGAGTCCCAGTCAGGAGTCATCTTATCGCCCTGCCCTTGTTTATCATCAAGTTAATTTAAATAAAATTGCGTAGGTTAACAATAGAAAATGTTTTATTCAGTGGTGGCTCGTCAAGGAGGGTTTTGAGGTGCCCCCCTCCATAGAAAATAAAGCAAAAGAATAAACAAAGCATATTTTGAAATTCATACCAATTTTATCCAATTTTTTCATTCCATAGTGAAAAACATAAATCAATTTAAAAGAATCGCTAAATTTTTTTCCCATTGAGGAAACAAGCAAAACCATAATAGCTTCAACGCGTGATATAAAGCACGACTATTTTAATATGCGTTTTGGCGGGCTGACCCAGCAACGCCCCTGAACTCTGCATACGTCACAGGGTGGTTGCCATGACAACCTGACGTCACCTTCTTTGACCAAGCCATGTTTCTCGGGCTGAGCTCATGTGTGGTCTGCTGCTTGGCTATCAGTCGTTGAGTTGTACTCTGTGTGTGTGTGGCGCTAACGGTTTTAGCTCGTGTTTTCGATTACATTAGGGAATAATGAAAGTTTCTGATATTAAAATACTGAATTTTGGTTTTCTATCATTAGAAGAAAAGTTTGAAATTAAAAAAACAATGCAAGGCCAGTGCCTGATTTGAACTTGATTCAAACAATTGCAAACGATAAACTTACTGATAACACATTCTTGAATTATATTGTGTGTATAGTGTTCAAGATAGTGTTAAGAACCTATTTTTTGTTTACTGTGTGTGTGTGTGGATTTCACGATGGAAAATCTTCGACCTCTAACCAAGTGCGTTGTTATATTTTTATATATAGCTTTTATTTACTTTTATTAACTCTATTCTTTTTATACTATTATAGTGTAGTTTGTCAGCAAAATATAGGATGGTGTAAGGTTGATATAAGGTAAGCTGTTATCTATCTAATTTTACAATTTTTATGAAAGCGCCCTCCCTTTAGGTTTACTCACGAGCCACCACTGGTTTTATTAGACAGGAATAAACCTTGGTATTTTGTCTAACTCACTAGTTGTCCGTGGTAACCGCTGTCCTGGTGGCGCTGTGCTGTGACGTCAGTGCTGGAGGCCACGCCCATTCCTCAACTTACTTCAAGGGTCCTGTGGTGGGACCGGCTCAAGAAGTGGTAGTTTCTTCAGGACATGGAGGATATGGAGGACATGATGGAGGACAGGGGGGACATGGACATGTTGTAGACTATGTGGTGAGTACAATATGAGCTCAAGACATGATAGAGGAGATGAACATGTTGTAGACCATCTGGTGAATACATAATAATGTGGAACTTGAACCAATATATTATGAGTCAAAGTTCATATCCCTCGAAGGAACCGTTTTCTGACCAAATAATAATTTATTGTATCGTTCAATTACTGAGAAAATTTTAATCTAATTCATATTGCACCTGCACCTTTGTATCCGTTCGATTATTCAATTTGGGCTGTTTATTTATTTATTTTGAGATTTTTCCAATGATTTTTATATTAAGAATATAAAATGTGTATTTGTATGTATATATATTGGGTTATTAGGCTTATCTGTATATTATGTATACAGCTTAACAGTTTGTTCATAGTTTGTGAATGAGTGCTGACCCCACTGATTAATAATTAAGGGTGGAAAAAAGATTGTTGAGTGAGCAGGAAAGGCAACGTGACTCGAAGCACAATAACACTGTTCAATGACACATCGTATAGAGGGAATATTTTTAGTATATTACGTGAAATAAAATACAAGATTTTTCCAAATTGTAAATTATTTTATTATTTATTAGCTTAAACGTGGCACCTTTCAGTAAAGGTTTTTATTAGACTGACCTTGCATACCCATACTAGTATAAAATACAAACCGTTTAGTGGAACTATCCATGTGGCATATTATCATGAAAACAATTGTTTCAATTTCTCTGATTATTTTGATACGGTGTCAAAAATATGAGATATTTTTATTTTGGCACTTTGGTGTATTCACATTGGCTGAATACGACAATATTGCTATTAGCCTCCAGAGTACAATTATTAGGGTTCATTTTACAGTATACTTAATCAGTATTTTAGCATTACCAACTCTACCACGTCACTGGTCTAATACCCTATATGAGTCAGCAACTTTTCCAAGTTTTCGCCGTGTCAGAGTTTGTCATACACTTGTCTGGGGAAAGAACACCCCTGGCTGTGTCCCTCAAGAGTAGCCACGCACATTACATGTTCAGCGTGTAATTTAGAAACCGATGAGCCTGTGCCCCTCATATATACCTGTCATCACCAAACAGCTGAGATAACCTCCCCACCTTGTTCATACTTGGATCAATAAGTTAACTCCTACTTTCGTGTGGTCTGTGATCTCACGTCATGGAGTTTCAAAACAACCTATAAATCCCCTTGAAGAAAGCTTTTACCCCTGTTTTCTTTATAGGAGTCAAAACACAATCATGTGACTCGCCTTGAAGAGGGTTTCAAGCCTATGTCTTCCCGTTTAAGAGCTCAGGTACTTAGCCTTAACAATAATCCTCGTGAGGGCTTTCAGCTAAAGTTGACCACTGAGGACCTCATGGAGATGGCTCTAACAACTTTCTGAAAGGTACTAGAGAATAACCGCCTCGTGTGTAGTGGGTAGCGGGGACACTTCTACCCATTCACTCACACTCAGAAACCTCAACAAAGATTTAGCCACTCCTTAGGTTAAACCCCGAGAACGTTGCACGGGGGTCACCACGAGGAGGCATTCTGCCAAAATTAGCTCGTCGAGGAATATCCTCCAGGAAGATAGGGGAAGCTTCATGTCTCGTCCGGGTCAGGGAGGGTGAACTCGTCTCAAACCAAATGAACGTAAACCCCAAGCCGGTGCTACCCCTTTAGTATTTTAGCAATCTATCAGTCGTCCTCTCGACCCAGAGTTGCAACCATCAGTACAGAAATTTAAAGGTTGTCATAGGAAATCAAGGAATTTTATCAGCTCCTCCTGAAGAGTTTACCATAGTGATGCTAGGAAATATCCCCTCTTAAAAACGTTGCCATCAGAACAGATGGATACATTTTCCCAAGATTTCGAAATTTATTGCAGGAGTGGAGAAAAACAAAAGTTTTGGTAGACCAAATGAAAACTTTATTGAACCGCTTCTTACGATTCAAGAGATTGAGGTGATCTTGAGTAGAGTTTCAAGATCTACTTTCCTGTTATATGGAGAATCAGAACACATTCCAAACCATGGGATGTATTTAGTTATATGGCCCACTGATTATATGAATTCTCAGTAGACGCCAACTATTTTTATAGACCAGTCACAGTACGATGCATTTAAACTAATACAAGAGAGCTTACCTAATATGTTATTTGTAATATGAAAAAAATAGTAACTTGAAACATAATGTTGCGTATAGAGAAAGACATGGAGAGTATTGCATTCAAAATTTGCTTCGAAATATCTAGTTTGTAGATTATTTCTTAACTCAATCCAATTATTGGACAAAATTTGGAAACAATTTACTAACCTTGTAGTTGCTTTCCAAGTTATGTCGTAGCCTATGCAATCATTAGCATCTAAATATTCGGATCTCTAGGAGATGTTTGTATTATTTTAAATCGTAGCTTGGGTCCACCTGAGAGCACTAAAATAAGAATGGTTTATGCAGAAATATTGGAATTTACTAAACTTATCTTTGATTTCCGATGTACTAGTATTTTTATACTTGATGTGTGCTGCTTACCAAGCTGGCCACATTAAGATATCGTTTTGAAAGCAAAGCTATTTCACATTTTAGATTTAAATTTCAAGTTTGTACAGTAGGGGCGTTTATTAAATGGAAGCAAGGGAAGCAACGCTTCCCTTAAATTAAAGAGGGAAAAAAGAAAATAAGAGGAAAATGAAGCTCAAACATATTATTATTATTATTATTTTTATTTGAGTTAGAACTAAAATTATAATTTAATATATATATATTTTAATGATTGTGGTATTATTTCTAAGATCACCAATTATTTAATTTTATTCCATGCATAGTTTGGGTCACCCCCTTTCCTTTTTTCCCAGAATACTTTTAACTATACAAAAACAAAACAATGTAAGCTTCTAATTTTACTAGGGTTCATCAAACCCCATTTCTTGTAGCCTGATTGCGTCCCTTAGTCTATAACTGGACACAGTTGTACAGGTAAATAGTTGTTGTGTCTTCTGCGACAGGCTCACCCAAAGTACGAGTTCGGCTACGAGGTGACAGACCACCACACGGGGACTCGCACTACCAGAAGGAATCCCGGGACGGTGACAAGGTGGTGGGAGAGTACGCCTTGAAGGAACCCGGTGGTAACGTACGGACCGTCAAGTACGTGGCAGACAAACATGGCTTCCATCCTGTCGTTCACAACAGTCATGGTAACGATCACTCTGGAGCAGATCATGGCCATGGACACTATTAGTCTAGGACGTGGCAGACAAACATGGCTTCCACCATGCAATTCCCAAAACTACGCTTACTTTAGCGTCAGCCGTTTCCATATACAAGATTATTTAAGTGCTTAGAAAGCATATGATCGATCTCCACCCAGTCATCACAAGTCATGGCGACGCTCACTTCAGGGCCGGCCACGCACACACGAACACTATTATTCATGCATGTGATAGGTATGGCTTTCACCTCTCCAGCCCCAATAATAATAATAATAATAATAATAATAATAATAATAGCATGCTCAATTTTAGTTCGCATACCTTTCTAAATTTTAGGCAGTCTAAATACATATTTTTATAAATTCAAACCAGAAATACTCCAAGATATATTATAAGAATTATCACTTCATTATTTATTTACAATCACTAATTTATGTATAAATACTATATTTTTGTTATATTTTGTTTTGTCAGTTTGGTCAATTTTGTCTATACCTATTAAAAGCCTGTATGTGTAACGAATATACTGAAGGCAATTGTACAATAATATTGAATGTATTCTTGCATGCCGAGTACTCAAAATATTGTCTTGAAACTTAATTTATATTTAGCATTTAAATATGTAAATACTATTTTATCTACTATGTTGTTGGCTTAACTTGTTATTTGTAATTTATTTGTATCACATGTAATAAACATATTTTTGTTTTGCATTATAATTAATATCTTAAATTTTATGTCCACCTAACCTTTTTGTGTATATCTTTCTTATAACTTTGAGTCTAATTAATATATTCTATCTTTGAATTCAGCAAAAATACTTATCTTTATTATTTTGATATTTTAACAGCGCCAGATTGTTTTATACACATAGGTATCGACATGTTTAGCAATATAAATATATCACACATAATTTTATTTAAACTGATCAAATTTGTTTCCCGTAGAGTTCTTCAATAAAAAATGTATTGGTTCAGACAGAACATTAAACACATACAATTTAAAGCTTTCAAACAATTCTTAATAAATCAACTTAATGCCCAACGTAGATTGGTCACATGGCCTAGCGAATTACTCTCATTTAGGACTTAATTTCAGGTTACGTGGAGATTAGGGTTCAAATCCTTATCAGCTGTACTGAGAGGGGTGACCTGGTAGTCTAGGAGTAAGGTTTCAGACTTCTGTGCTGGCGGCCGGGGTTCAATCCTCGGTCCCGGCACAGATTTATCTGATTTCCAAACCCTTCCTTCACCTCTGACAAGACATCTTGTGAATGTGGGGAATGCCAGGCCTCCACCGTGGTTAGGATCCCACGTTAAACTGTAGGTCCTCCATTTCATCTCACAATCACACTACCATTACACATTAGCGTAAGTGCGTATAACCCGAACGGGTAGTAAGACACGGTGCTAATAATAATAATAATAATAATAATAATAATAATAATAATGTACTGAGAGTGTTGATTCATAAATAATTTTACACTCCCTCTCCATGCAAATACGAGTAAATTTCCTTTAAATATCAACCTTCCTAATTCACAAGCGTAATTAATGTAGTCTATGCGTACAACCCGTACTAGGCCTACCAGTAAGACGTGGAAGGGGGGGGGACGGAGGAACCATACCAGCAGTAAGAAGCGAGGTTAACACTTGACCTTTCTTTAGTATTACATTGACATGTGAAGATTACAGGAAGGGCGGGTGTGGTGGGCGGTTGTAAGACCGGGGGACTCGACCTCGGGCGTCTAAACATCCAGAATTTAGTAGTCATGGAGTGTTGGTCGAGTGAGAAGCTTGCTTTTGAGGTAAAGGCATATTACAAAAATGAGGATAGTTTCGTTGGTGCTCAACGCGCCTTCGGCGAGAGTTTGGTCCACCCCCACGCACTCCCGTGCCTTCTTCAAAAGCTATCAGCCTGTGGGTGAGAAATTTTGAAGCCACTGCTAGCACGACACAGAAAAGAGGTGGTAGGAAAAAAAAACAGCCTGACCCCTGAGAATATTGATTGTTTGCGTGTAGCCTTAGCAAAAAGTCCGCAAAAATCAGCTTGACGACACAGCGTAGAACTTGGTCTCATTAATCGAACCATGAGAAGGATTCTGAAGAATGACATCCACTACCATCCATACAAGATTCAGGTAGGGCAAGACCTCAAACCTCAAGATTACAATAGCAGAGTACGCTTTTGTCAACAGATGTTAAATCTCATTGAACCTTAGTGCCTTCATCAACAAGCCGAATTTATGGTACTGGACCGAAAATAACCCACACAATCTACACGAAAAACCACTCCATTCAGAAAAAATTACGGTTATGTACGCAGTATCATCTCGTGGAATAATCCAGCCTTTTTATTTTGAAAATGAAAATGTTAACATGGTGACGGTGAACCTCCGATCGCTACGTTGACATGTTGGTAACTTTTTCACTTCCTGCTCTCGATGATTATGACCCAGATGAAAACACACTTTTCCAGCAATATGGCGAAACTTGCCAGTTTAAATGAATTTGTTGAAGCTCGCATTTCCTGGTCGTCTCATCAGCAAGTCCGGTGATTTCCCGTGGCCTGCCCGTTCACCTGACTTGATGGCTCCTTACTATTTTCTCTGGGGATAACTTAAATTCCAGGTGTTCAAGGAGAACCCGCCAAGGGCCAGGGATGATTTAAAGGAGTGAATTCAACAAGAAGTCAACAACATTCCGTTGGAAATGCTACGTAACATCTTGGGCAGCTTTGCTCTCAGACTCCGACAATGTGTGCAAAGTCAAGGATGCAATCTTACTGACATCATCTTCAGAAAATGAACATTTTACAGGTACAATAGTAATTTACACTCATGTACATTACATTTATGTAAAGAAAGTTGTTTTAATTTTTTGCAATTTTTTTTAATCTTCCCGTTTGACTTCCTCACCCTGTGTAATCTGGGTCAAAGTTGGCTGAAATAATAAAACCATATTATGTGACACTTCACGTTGAATATAAAAGTTAATGACTTAACTACACAATACAAAATTGAAACACTTATCTAATAATGCTCACACTTTTATTTTACAAATTAGAAAACATGATAATATTTTAGGATTGTTATAATAATTGTTGATTTACAATTTCTCATAACCTTCAATATCTCCTCTCGTCACCTAATGTGAACGATCCAAACTGTTGGTGTTGTCGTAAATTTAGCAGGTTTGGAACTCAAGGCCATAAACCACACAAAGTTAAAAGGAGGGGAGGGGTTTGGGGCCACAGCCCCCAACTTCCCGAGGTGAAAAAGTTTCACAAACATAAATGCCTCTAGAAGCTCTTTGAATCATTTTAATGGCTACTAAGGCAGAAACTTACTTAGCGTACGTCCCATAAAATTATAAGAACTCTTACAGTAAATTTAATAAGAATATATTGATTCATACTCTGATTCTTTTTTATAATAATATTGATATAAAATAAACATATTTTTTTTAGAATTGCATAATTAAGAAATTTTAGCTAAAAAAATAATATTTTGAATATTTTTAACATAAGAACATTTTAATACTCGGCTCGGCATACTGAAATTTAATATTTTTCCACAAAAAGCAGTGCCGGAACGGCGTTCCTGCTCCACTACACCTCTGAAAATGCCGAAAAATTTTCCTATAAAGTTTCCTGAACATTTCCCGGTAAATTCAGCTCACTTTTTCACAGGGGAATGTCTTAAATGTTTGTAATCGTTAAAGCTTTGCTCAGAAACCGAAAACCGGGAAACCATGACGTTAGTGACACTTTTGCATTCAACCAACAGGCGCTGTTGTATTTTCCTGATTGTAACAAGAAATCTAGATTTTCTGTTACTCCCTTTTGTAATTCATTTGCTAATGTAACTGGTGTTAACGTTCCTAAAGTAAATTAAACTTCAGGGGTAACTTGGTAATTTGTAATATATCGATGCACTGAATCCAATTAAATAGTTAGACATTTTTACACCTCCATCCACCAAACAATTAAAACACTTTAATGGTAGATTTTCCAAAACAGGATGTTTCCTGAGGACATTTTCTCTTTCATATTTCTAATTCATGTGGGAATATTTTGTAGTTTACAGTTGCTTGTCAATAATATCTACCTTTGTTATGTATGGTAGGGACATTTTATTTCAAGGTCACATCTTGATGAAAGATTAAGGATATACGAAGTTTTATTCATAAATTTTATAATACTATAACTATCTCTGTTTGTCTAACATTTATAAGAACGTGTAGATCTCTAAAAATATGTTTGTTTTGTTTCATATACCGATAATAATATACCTTGATTATATTGAAGAAGGCTTGAGAACGGTAAAATCTGTATTAAATGTACTCGAATTTGTGTGTAGGGAGATTGGAAAGCGATCTAGATAAACTATATTCTGTACACCTGTCAGAAATTTGAATCCTAACCACACTGGCCCCGGAAAACCAGACTAGATCAGCCTTACGTAAGTCCTCATGATCACTGAGTGTGGGCTACGGAC
The DNA here is from genome assembly GCA_039000515.1 of Timema cristinae. NCBI lineage: Eukaryota > Metazoa > Arthropoda > Insecta > Phasmatodea > Timematidae > Timema > Timema cristinae. The sequence goes on along the minus strand of JBCFYV010011135.1, from coordinate 2,390,937 downwards.
ATTTCGATACTATTCTATCGTTTCAAAAGCTTTTATGTTTTTATCTTGTTTAGTAACATACCAGAGGCTTATTGTTTAAAATTCTTTATTTAATTTTATAGCATCCTTGGATTAATATTTAATAGCCTACCCCTTCTCAAGTTAATACACGTTTGGCCTCAGCAATCCTTTAGCAGTACTATTTCGGCCACAGCCATTATACGAGCTCGACCCTATGACCCAACCAAAAACATTCCATCTCATTTAGCACAGACCTAGAATAATGTTGTGCCTGATATTAGGTTAGGCTTGTTTAGGTTATGATAGTGCTGTGACTTATATTAGGTTAGGCTTGTTTAGGTTATGATGTGCTGTGCCTTTTATTAAATTAGGCTTGTTTAGGTTATAATTGTGCTGAACATTTTATTAGGTTAGTTTTTTTTAGGTAACGATTGTGCTGTGCCTTTTATTAAGCTAGGCTTGTTTTAACTATGATCACGGTTTGCCTTATGTTATGTTAGTGTTGTATAGCTCATTATCATGTTGTGCCAGAGGATAGGTTAAGAGGCTCGCATAGGGGAGCCAATGCAGTGTCACTCAAGTGTACAGCTCTATCACGATTTTGATAAAACTATTAGTAGTATTTAAGTTTGGTATTCACTAGAATGACTACATAACTCTATTCTATGTTTGTAAACATAGTTTAAAATATGAAATGTTGCCCATAGAAAAGTCAGAATAAGGGATATTTGAGTTGATCGTTAAATACCTAAATCATAGGGAAATGAAATGGCAATGGTATAGGAACATAGAATGGAAATCTGTGAATCGAATTATATAATTTATTAGGGGGGAGGGGTTACAACACAAAATTTATTGGCATTATTATTAACCTGAGCGGTCGCAACTTGTATAATTTCCCTGTACTCTAACGCCATCACTCGGCAAAGGATGGGTCAAACTTCGCTCTGAACGAAGGAGGGGGTAAGAGAAGTGAAAGAATGGCAGACGAGCAGGCTAATGCTTCTCTCGCTTTCTCTTGCTGTTTGTACTTACAGTCAGCTCATCACCTTCGGTAGAAGCTTGCAGTTTGTGACGCTTTTTATTGAAAAATACATGCTTTTTGACCACATTTTAGTAAGTGCAAGCTAAAAAAGTTAGTGCCAGTATGAACAGAGCAAAAACAACTGCGAAGCATAAGATTATACCTCACAGCCCATCGCAAGAAAATAAATTGGAATAAGGGGAAGAAACTATGCATTGCTGACTCTGAGTGACTATTTTTGTAGTTTATACATCAACAGTGAATTGGTCAAAAATGACACAGGCCTATTTACATTCATGTATTTAACGTAAACTTTTTAAACACACAACCTAACTTGGGTAACAATGTGATCTGTACTTCACATTCAGAAATATATCCCAGATATTCACTATTCAGATAAATATACATATACATTTACAAATAGAAATTTTATTTTCTAGCACCCCCGGAATCAAACAAGTGTCCTCTAGATGTAAACACTTTAACGTGTACTACAAAATCTGCATTTTTTAAATTACTTAGCTACTTATTTATTACGAGGTGATTTAAGTGCAATGGAGTAATAAGGTAGTTTATTGAATGTGCACTAGAAGTCACCATGGGCTCAAGATATTCCAAAGAACTTGAGAAGAAAAGAGATGCCTGTCCCACAAAGTGCTCGAACATTCCAATTGCTTCGAGAAATGAGTAGAAGCTCGTCTTGTCACTCGAATTTCCCTCCTGGTGTATGATACTCTTTGGTTCCCCTCCTTTTTTCTTCCTTTGTTCCGTGTTCCCCGAGTTTTGCGAATCGTATATAAGACTGGCGTAGGAAAGCGTCTAGCACTCTTGGACATTGCTCGGATTTAATTGGATGAAGCCGAGGCTTAAGATTATTTAAAACTGTAAGGGTAAATCTTTTCTCGGCGTACATGTTTTTTATTGCTATTTTTCAAAATTTTCTTTTGGCATGTTATTATTTATACTTTCAAATTAGTAACTGTTTTAATCTTATAAAATTTATGTTTTTCACGTTGTATTTAAATGGTCTAATTTATTATTATCAGTCAAGTTGTAGGGATATCACTATTGAGCTGATAGATAAAATAAAAGAGGATCTAAAATATAAATTTTGAATCTCACCTTTTGATTATGCTGGTTAGATTTTTCTTATCTACGTATTGTTTAAGTTAGATATTATTAAATTTCTTGCTTACTATACTGTATTATTAATATTGTGATTGATAAATTTAGTGTAATATGACTTTAGGTTACTATGGGATGTATTAGAAATTAGTGGACGATGCTAATTTTGATTATGTTGAATAATTATGAGTAATATAATGCACATGTTAGATAGTTACATGGTTCGTATCAGGATAATATTGAGCAACTTCGTATGCAAGGTTCAGGCGAAAAATAATAAGCTAAATGATTCGATGTTGTATATATTCTAAAAAAATGGTTGTTTAATTGAAAGTAAAGACAATCTTATCTTAAATCCTTCTAGCTCATTGCAGGTTGTGAATTTAATGAAGATCGTATGTTTATAAAAAATATTTTAACTGATTACATGAATATATATATATTTATTTAATTATGATATTTATAATAAACATATACATGCATTTCTTGCAATTTATTTAATGTTATTGTTTGTGAAAATACCCTTTGTTTAGAAACTATCTCTGTCCTTCCTTAAGTTTAAATATTATTATTATATTTATATTTTTGGAGACCAACCTTCTTGTTCTTCCCACACCTGGGTTGAGTTGCGTGCCCTGGGTTTATTTTATGCACCCAGCATTCAAAGCTATTATTCGTATAGTTCACTCATATTGCTTTCGTTATCATATTAATTTATTTTTATGAGATTTTGACTATCTTTTGTAGGATTTTGAGATATTTGTAGCATTGGACGGCGTACATAAAATACAAAACTGGACTAAGCTTACCCCGTTTGTATGCTGGCTGGGACCGCGCGGAAAAACAACACTAGTTCTACCGGACACACCTTTTCTGAGCCGGGAAAATAGAGCACTGACCATCAAGAAAGTGACGCGAGTGCACCGAATACATTGAGTGGAAAAAACCTGCGCAGTGAAAATAACCCTAGCGAGAATGTTCCCGAACGTCATCGGACTTTCCCGAAGCTATGTTGGGATGCGTAAATATGTGTTCCCTATTTGATCTAGATTGTGACCCCCCCCTTTTTTTTCCTGTGTCCCTCTTCTGAGTTGTACGATATATATACTGGTGCTTGCACCAACAGACAACACAATTGGGCCTGAATCATTTCGGGAATAGGAGAAGCTCCGGCTTTTCATCATCGTTTAATAATGTAAGATCAAAATTCTATTTCTATAAACTTTAACTTCTTTTTGGTTAAATTAAATGTTTCCAAAATCTCTTTAGGCCTTGTTTCAATAATTCTAAAAACGTTAAGCTTAAATAGGATAGTTAGGAAATGTACCTTACCTTTCTTTAAATATCAACTCGTTGCTAGGTAATGGCGTCTTATCGCTTGTCGAGTTGTAATAATCGATTATATATCTTGTGAAATTTATCGATAGTTTATTTAATGGGTTTCGAATGCCGTTTCTATTCTTACTTGCGGAAATATTTGACTTATGTTCGCGGGAACTTTTAAAATTCCAATGTTAGACAAAATTATTGTTTATTTGAAACGTGCCATTACTGATGGACGAGTATTTAAATGTTAAAGTTAGACAACATTGTTGTTTATTTGCAACGTGCCATTACTGATGGACGAGTATTTAAAGGTTTGGGAAAAATGAGCCCTGTTAATAGACTTGATAATTAACTGTATGATTGTAAATTTTCTTTGGTAATCTCGACTAAATGTGTAATAGCCTTTAAAGGGCTGAAGCCGCTTTGAACTTTATGACTTGCCAGTAATATCAACGCTAATGATAAATGATTGATATTTTTCTTTGACATGAACGTTGAAAATATGGAGTTCATATATATTATCTGTTTATATATTTTGGCAATATCTAATGTTAATAATTAATGAATCTGATAGTTATCTTTTTGTGAGATATTTAATAAATACCAACGTAACATGATTTCAGCTATATTTTTATGACTGTCCCGCCATACCCTAGGTAGAATAAAATTATATTTATTTATTATTTTTAGTTTTCTCTTAAACTAGCAGTATGCATTCTTTGACTGACTCTTGAGGTAGACTGTCCTTATGGTAAACTCAGCAACAGGTGAGAGTTGCGAGCTTCGGTTTTCGAATGTTTGGGCCTAAAACATTCAAAGCATTGAACTCCAAGCACTCGCTCCTGTTGTTCCCCCTTTTTATGTTAGGTTTTGATGTTGTTTGAACCTCCTCCCCTTAGGATGGTTCATATTTAGGGTTCATTTTTAAGGTTGGGGATCTGAGATGTCAAGAAAAATAATAGTTTTCAACAAAAAGCTGACTTTCTTAGAGAATTCTCAGATTTTCATTCTTTGTTTACACTATGGAAACCCTGCTTTGTTCATGAGTTTATGTATATATGTAGATAAAATGTTTCTCTCTGCTTACAAATAATACCAACTCAAGTCTTACTTTAGTGGTATGGTGCGAAAAATAAATATAAATATTACGGCAATTATTTGTATATTTATCAACAAATCAATTATATCTGGTTATAATTATAGATATATAAAACATTGTTGATTTTTTCTGTCTCTTCTTTGTCTTCGAATGTTTACCTTTGCTCTTATGTAAAATTTGATACGTCCTTTCCCAGTAAGTGAAATTGCGAAAAAATTGTTTAACCGATTTTGACAAAAACCCTTTCATTTTAAAGGTTATGGGTCTGGGATGACAGCAAAAGTAGTAGATTTAAAAAAAAAAAAAATTCTAACGAATTTTCCATATTTTCATTCTGTGTACGAAAGAACCTATCTTTACAAATATTATTTGTTTACATTACCATGGAAAGCATGATTTGTGAATAAATGTAAAATATTTGTCTTTGGTTAACAGTAATAACTAATTTTTACTCGAGTGTTTTGGTACCACAAATAGATAGAGAGCTGGAATCGTGGTCGTTTTAAAGTTCTCATAGTGGTTCGAAGGGGGCAAATAAACTTTTTGATTTAAATTAAAAGATCTATGTAAAGTTTATAGGCTTTGGCGAGTAAACTATTAACTAGAAATCATATTCTGAAAATTTAAAAATGACACGGGAATTGAACCCAGGACCTTTGGCTTAATATGCCAGTGCTATTTCCACTGAGCTATCCAGGAATCGTCCCATGCCCAGCCAGGGTCATTCTTAACTCATATTTTAAGGTGGAGTCTATGATGAACGTATGGAAATTGTCGGCTACAAATGTGTGATTTTATTAAGATCACCAGCTATCAGTAGTATCAGTAGCTATCGGATAAGACTCGGTAGTTAGCTTATTGCTGCCACTTGTACAATTATTATAATTGTAAGGGATTGCATATTTAAGATTAAAATAGCCAAAGTTATTATTTATAATATGAGTGACAAATTGTGCTGTGCACAGGACAATTCCTTGATATATTAGTGGTTAGAGCATTGGCGTACTAAGTCAAAGGTCCTAGGTTCGATTCCCATGTCCAGGTGTCATTTTAAATTTTCAGAATATGATATCTAGATGGAATAATCCTCACTAAACAGTATAAATAATAGCTTTGGTTATTTGATTCTTTTTACCTAGAAAGTCGGGTGAAAGCTTTTTATAGAGATATTTTTCCAATAAAAGGTTTAGAATATATTTTAGTTCAATAATCTGCAGAAATCACTGGAATGATCCACTAGTTCCATTAAAAACCTTTAACGAATAAATTCTTGTATTCTGCTAATTATAATAATTAATTTACAAATGTCTGCTCCTGAATTAAAAGCTATCCCCTTCACAAGCAACCCTCTCCAGTCTAGTTGCAGTCTCACCAGGAATGTGTATTTATAATCAAACAAGCAAAGAAGAAACAAAGTTCATCTTCTAAATTCTGTTCTCATTCTGATAACTGAGTGTTGAAATAATTTGTATTTAAGTATGCATTTTTAATTTTGAAAGCATTTAAACAAAATACTTACTCAACATAAATTCTTTAGAATTAATCTTTTAAAGATTCTAAAAATGAAGTATATAATATTACACAAGAGAAGAAAAAATATGACCTAAAATTCCAAAATGACAAAAAACAACTACTATAAAATGTACATTTATACAACAAAACGGATCATGAACAAAGTGATTGGCCTCGTGATGTAGTGGTCAGGGCCCCTGTTTGCAGAACAAAAAGTACAGAGTTTGATTCCTAGTTAATACCGAGGATTTTTTTTTTTATCAAAAGAGGAATTTATTCCCATTTAGTTAATCAGGCATAAATTAGTTTAAAAGTCTATACTGGTTCCACACCCTCATACTCAGTATCATCACCTTGTCTCATCGGGGCAAGGAATGAGCCTCTATGTCATTATTATTATTATTATTATTATTATTAATAATAATAATAGCATCACGTCTTACTAACCGTTCGGGATATACTCACTTACGCTAATGTGTAATGGTAGGGTGATTGTGAGATGAAATGGAGGACCTATAGTTTAACGTGGGATCCGAACCACGGTAGAGGCCTGGCATTCCCCACATTCACAAGTTGTTATTAATACACGTCTTGTCAGAGGTGAAGGAAGTGTTTGGCAATCATATAAATCTGTGCCGGGACCTAGGATTGAACCCTGGACCCACAGCACAGAAGTTCGACACCTTACCCCTAGACCACCAGGTCAGCTAAGAGCCTCTATAAAAGGATGTACGATTAGACTGTCTCATCTTTCCACTACTGGAATACAAATTGATGTAGCTCATATACGCCATTATTAATATTATTATTACTATTATTTATATTACCGACAAATTCCATGTATTTATGTTCATTGTATTTGATGAACCAAAGAATAGATGATATATTATCTGATAGTTACTAATTTATAGATCCGTAAATTAAATATATTGAATTGAATGACATACATGGTTCTACCATACCAAATTATAATTAAATTTATAAACCTTGCTTGGAAGGCATTATATTTAACATTTTCAAAAATAATAATTTTCCATATCCAATATTTTATTTATTTATAATATGTACTTAATCAACTTTCCTTACTGATCACATATCTGCTTTTTGTTTTCCCTTACATATTTAACTATATCTTTGTGCATTTTGAGGGTGCTACCTCATTTTTTTTCACTTTCTTTAATAAATCACTTTTGTATTTCTGTTTGACCTTTACTGGCTAATTTTTTTTTTAAAGTTTGATATCTATGTCCTCACCCATTCATGTCCTTTTATTTTTCTTTCCTTCTTTTTATTTCTCTTACTTTCAGATAATGTTAATTTATAAAATTTAGATAACACATTTTTAATAATACTTAAGATTTATTTAAATCTTATGGTAGTAGAAGCCAATAGTTAAACAAAAGAGATTGAGTATGGTTTTTATTAGGGTTAATGACGTACTTTATATTAACAAACCAATGACACATGACTTACAAACAAACCTACTTCTATAATCGACACAGTACCCAGTCTACAAACATTTAAATACTTATCTCTAGCCCACATCGGTGGAGACTCACGCAATGGCGTCCGTCTCGTTTGATTTTCTGGTTACTGTGAGCTAAGGCTTTTATTCCGGCCGTGTATACTTAGGAGTTTATTTTTATACAATTTTTTTCTAATTTTTTCTTAACGAAAATATGGGTTAAAATAAATCTAATATTGCTTTTGTAGAAACATAAAGTTTAATTTTTTTCACACGGTGATATCAACAGTTGTTGAATATCGGTTATGAGCATAGCGACAGTAGGTGACAAACTTTTTAAATGAAGAAAAAAAGGTTGTCATTAAATTCCAGGATACCCCTCACAGATATTCAACAACTGTTGATATCACAAAGTGAAGAAAATTAAACTAAGCGTTGCAACTGGAGAAATATTTTATATGTTTAGGTTAGAAACATATTTTGTTTTAAAAACTGCAAAAACACTTGATATTTTCTCGCGTCCCCTTGATCCCTAAATTAAGACTGCTGTACAACAGTTGTGAGCGGATATTTCACTGAGCGGAACCTTCGCCACACTCGAGAATTATTGGTTTTATAAAAGTATATTTTAATTAAAATAGTTTTATATTTAATAGTACAACAATTAATTACTTTACAATGATAAGTTATTTTGTATCTCAAAGACTTAGAGAGATATGATCAAATTTTAAAATTTCCACTTATGTTATTTTCTTGGATAAATTAAAATAATAATTTTGTTTGAGATATTAAACAGTGTCTAGATATAAAATTCATCAACATTTTGTTTTCTCTCTCTCTTTTTCCATTCAGTGAAGTACCCTTAATTCTAGGTATTAGTATTTCTATTTTCTAAAACTTCTCAAGTGGGAGATTATAAAAAATCCTAGATGCAAAATTTTTAGCACGATTTATAAAATGGTTTCGGCTTTAGTCCGAGAAATAGACAGACAGACATACGGTATTGTGAAAACAACGTTTATTTTTGTTTCTGGGTGTCATGAAACGTCGATTTTTAATTTTTTTTTATCTAGCACCACGTCTTACTACCGGTTATGGTTAAACGCTTAAGTATTAATTAAGCTAATAAATTAGGAATTGGCAAGGATGAATTTAGAGGAAGTGAAATCACATTGGCATGGAGAGAGAGAGAGAGAGAGAAAGAGAAAGGGAAAGAGGGAGAGAGAAAAGAAAGAGGGAGGGAAAGAGCGAGAGAGAGAGAAAGAGGGAGAGAGAGAGAGAAAGAGAGAGAGGGAGAGAGAGAGGGAGAGAGCGAAAGAGGGAGAGAGAGAAAGAGGGAGAGAAAGAGAGAGAGGGAGAGAGAGAGAAATAGGGAGAAAGAGAGAAATAGGGAGAGAGAGAGAAAGAGGGAGAGAGAGAGAAAGAGGGAGAGAGAAATAGGGAAAGAGATAAATAGAGAGAGAAAAAGAGAGATAGAGAGATAAAGAGAGTGATAAAGAGAGAGATAAAGAGAGAGAGTGAATGGAAAAGCATTTATGAAAAACCACCCCGAGTTCATCCGAATGAGATTCAAACCTCGATCCTCCCGTCCTCGTTGATCAAGCTCAACACGAAATTAGCGCGTTAGCCAACTACGCCACCGAGGCGGGTTCAAAGCTTATTAAACTCTTGAGTTCAATTTTTTTCCCCCCATTACAATACTTCTCTTTTCAAGAGGTCGTGAGAAATTAATGAATAAAAAAAAGAAAGAAAGTACAAATTAATGAAATTGGGACCCCTATCACCCCACCTATCACCCCACCACCCGACTAAACAAGCCAATATACGTTTTGTAATTTTGAGTTTTTAATTATTTTTCTAATTATAAGTTTTGTTGTTTTGTTATAAAAAAAGAACACTTTTAATATAAGATATATATTCAAGGTATGTTAAAACTAAAGACTTAGATAGTGATTGAAAATAAAGATTAATGAGAAAGAATAGACTAAAAATTTAAATTAAAGCAAAGTGATAATTAATGCGTTAAAATCATTTTACAATGAGTATCATAGCATTAAATAAAAACATATACAATAATATGAGTCAAAGGGGATAAGCTAGTAGAGTGAAATACATATATATGGTTGGCAATATTTAAAAGTAAAACTGCAAGTCAAAAATATAACAAAACAATGGGTGTAACATGGTAATAACAATTAGAATGAAAGTTGGATTAATTAAATATAAATAAACTAAATATAAACAATAGATACAGTTTTAAAAAAGAGTAAAATATAAAGCAGATAAGAGCATAAGTAAAATAATTTCATGAGATATAACGTGATTGAAAAACGTAGTTAAGAGATGGTCATATAATATTAATTGATATAAGTAGAATAAAGTAGCAGAATAATAAATTAAAAGGTTACATTTTTAATTTTTAAATCATTAACATAGAGTGAGATTAAGTGGTTGAAAAAGGTTAAATTGGGTGATATGATATACTGAGAATTGACAATTATTTAAATTAAGGCGACTGATTACATAAAACATTAAAAATAAGTTAAAGGGGGGGGGGGGGGGAGGGGCGGGGTAAAATATTTTAAACCAGTTAAAAACAAAAGTGGAAGAGATAAAATAAGCTAATATAATGGAGGCTAAATTGATTAGGAACCTTTTAATTTATAAGAGATTATAAAGAAATTCGTATAAACAGGTATCTAAGTCTTGTCTAGAAGGATTTTACGTCCCTTACTCCTTTAGCAGTGTTCCTGTGTTGATGTTGGTTACAGGAACTCTAATTTTCCGACATGTTTCGGTGCTAATATCAGCGCACCATAATCATGGAGTTCGGTAGGTTTTAAGACACGATGTGTAACGAACTAGGATGTAGGCTAACAGCCTAACAGCAGTTTTTGTCATTTATTTTAAGATCAGACCCATAGAAGACACCTGGTAAGATTATATGCATGTATTGTCAGAGTTTTACAATCCTTGAAAGTAGCCGAGATATCATCAACTTTCTGACCGAGTAATACCATGACTTTCCAGACTATTATTTCCATAATTTCCACTCTAATATCGTTATTAATATTTAAGATCTTTCCTTATAGTTAAAAATCATTAACGATTTTAAATTATTTGCTGTTGACAGTTATCTATAATTTATCGTCTTCAATCTATGCTCTCTGTGTGGTCATATACATAGTCTTTTCAGCTTTTATTTCTAAACCTATTTCCTAACTAGCTTCTAATAAAATTCCTGCATTTATTGCAACAGCTTCTTTAGATTATTCTAAATCTTTTTTACCACCACGTCTTACAGCTCGTTCGGGTTGTGTTGTAAGCTTCTGTACTAATTACAATAGAAGTTTTAGGGGTTAAGGAAGGATATATTTAGAGGAAGTGTACCCTCACCAAAGAATAAAGGCTGGTACACAACATTATTATTATTATTATTATTAGCACCGCGTGTGTAATGGTAGGGTGATTGTGAGATGAAATGAAGGACCTACAGTTTAACGTGGAATCCGAACCACGGTGGAGGCCTGGCATTCCCCACATTCACAAGATGTCTTGTCAGAGGTGAAGGAAGGGTTTGGAAATCAGATAAATCTGTGCCGGGACCGAGGATCGAACCCCGGCCGCCAGCACAGAAGTCTGACACCTTACCCCTAGACCACCAGGTCTCCAGGTACACAACAATAAAATTAAATAAGAATCCCAAAAACATACTAAATGCAGAGGAACCGATAGGACGATCACAAGGTAAATAGACTGTACTCAGGTCCATTTGGCTTCTGCTTCCCCAAACACACTCTACAATTGAAGGGGTCCCTCTAAAAACGTTTCAACTGACATTTGACAAATTTTTCAGGAAAGTAGAAAATCACTATACTCATAATTTTAGTAAAATATTCCTACCATTTTTGCTCAGAATCATTAATACGGCCCACCTTAAAAGGTTAATGGTTATTTCTTCTTTAAAATTAGTATATTTACCTTAATAAGAGTAATTTTTACTTTGTTGTAGTGAAAAAACGTTTCATGTGCACAGTTGTAACCTATTTACACCATAAAGGCTTTAACCAAAATGTGCATTTGTAACGTTTTTATTTTGTTTACATTTTCGTTTCAGTAATATAAACCCCATTTTAAAGAATATTTGAGGCTTTTCAAAAACAAGGGGTGGGGTCCTTCAACCATTTAATGAAGGCAACCCCACCCCCTCCATTTTAAAATAGCCTCCAAGTCAAACTTCTAATGATAAGACAAAGGGTGTAAAAATAACAAACACACAATGAATACAATCTGTAATATTCTTTTAAAAATAAATACAATGCATATTTTTAATGGCACATTCTTGTTACTTAGTTGCTACTATCATGTAAGTATATGTTATAGACATCAAAAGTAGTAAAAATGTATTTCTTGAAAAAAAAAAAAATTAAAAGGCCTCGAGAAAAACAAAGTAGGCCTAGGTGATTTTTAAAATAAAAACAGTATTTTTTAATATCTTTTAAATTTAAAATAAGTTTAAAAAAACTAGAAACTGTAGGCCTCTATTATAAAAATGAACGCTAAGGAATGTCTTTCTTGATAGAAATTAAAGAAGCCCTCAAGAAAACCAAAACATAAAAGGTCTGTAAACAGAATACTAAAAACTTTAATATCATTTTAATTAGAAAATAGAAAAATTAATCTTTCTTTTCAACTAAAAGTCGGTTTGCAATATTATTTTCAGACAGCACATGTCAACAAAAGGTAGAATGCTCTATGTTCTGGTGGTAGATACTCAGATATCTTGACAAGATCTGCTTTCTTGGCAGAATTTATTGGCAGTTTTGGTCCAGGGTAGAGGTTATTAAGTTCTGATAGTTGAACTTTACGGTACAAGTTGTCGACATTCGCTGTTTTCCCTTTTTTCTTCTTGAGGACATTGAAGACCCTCCAGGCATCAAGTATGCTATGGCATTTTCGGGTACGAATTTCAGTTGGACTGTCCTTTGAAAACTGTATCCATCTACACTCGCTGATTTTCAAGTTGGGATGCTTGTAGATTTGATTGTCGACAGGGGCAAAATCGATAAAGTGTCCTTCCATCTCCTCAACTATGAAGGGGTTTATGTCTTTTACAGAGCGTATCATGTTGACTATGTCATCTGGAATGTATAGTGTTGATATCTTTTTGTGCTTCTCAATGAGGGCAAAATCCCGGTCACATGGGAGAAAGCTATGTCCAGTTACCAAAAATTTTTGGTTGACTTCTGTGAAGAAACCCAATGAAACCAGGTAATGACAGAGTGCAACCATCTTCCAGTTGTTATTCTGGCCAACACATCGATCAGACCAGATAATAAGTTTACGTAATTCATACGGAAGGAGTTTCTCAAAGTTTTTTTTAACATAACGAATAATGCACGATACTATTTCTGATGCACCTCTTTTCCCTACACTTTCATTCCAAATACACATGGTTGCTTCATTTGTCCCTATATTGTGAATACAAAAATTGTAATTAGAAAACTGCCTCTGATAATTAACATCGGAATGTGCTAGGTTTGGTGTGAAAATCACCTGCTGAAGGTCTACACATAGTACAATTAAATTAGGATTTTCTTGAGCATCCTTGCTGTCATTAGCGAGTGTATTGTAAGCTTTCTCAGCTTTCCGGTGATGGAGTTCTGATTCCACCTGCAGTTTCTTCTGTTCCTCCTCCGAATGTGCTGCAGCCATCTGAATGAAGTACTTATCACAAGTCTTACATGTATCAGATCTTGGCAGCCCAAATTTCAGATCAAACTTTTCCCGGAAGATTAACCTATACGTATGCAACAAAACTTTTGATTCTGGGTATTTGCTCTTAAAGAGATTGAACATTTTACTGATGCTCAGATCAGGACTCAGATACTTGGCTTTGTTGGAGTGACGGGAATAGTGACTTTCTTGACTCGGAAAAGAACGAATGTGTTCCTCCACCAACGCTTTGTCAGCATCAAGGAGGTTACGTGGTCTATTTTTGTGTTTGCCTCTGTCATCATTAACACTTTTTCCAGACTTTACTTTTTTTATAAGAAGTTGTAGTCTTCTTTTGGTTACATCAAAAGTATTAATAATTTGCTTTTGACATACCTGTAGTTTTGAAGTTTTACCCGAAGTGGGTAAGGTGTACTTAACTGTGCAGTGGCGCTTAGATATAATTTCTGAAACAGTTCTCCTTTGAGGTTCTCGGAGGTTGATACATTCAGCCAGAAACTGCTGCTGCTGGTTGTAAGGAACTCCATAAAACATATTATACAGCATCAGTTTCTGTGTGAGGTTTCCGTTAAGCCATGAACAGCCGTTGTATGTGCAGTTCCCCGAACATAGGTCATCCTTGGGAAAATATGATTGAAATTAAACAGGCTTTAAAAGAAAATTACAAAGAGCTAGGCCTAACACAATGATAAACAAAAGATAACCCAGATAAAGCTTGCTTTTTAGCTGATGTCTGTATTATTTTCTTTTTTTAATATTATATTATTTCTCTGTTTTAAATTTGATAAAATATGTTTGTTTAAAAATGTTTATTTTTTATTGTAGATGACTGTATATATATATATATATATATTTACATATTTTGTATAATTATTTTATACTATTTCTTTATTTTAATGTTTATAGTATAATGCACATTGTTGTATTTAATATGAGACTTGAGACTTTCATGAATAAGTAAATCCAAGCAAAACTATCATAGCCTAATCTAAATTGAAGTAACGTTTTTACACTCACCACATCTGGAGGCTTTTTAGCAGGTTTAGCAATGCCTTTCAAGCCCAAATAAGCCATTCCACTATCCTTGAGATGTTTATTTTTAACCTGTTTCCACTCATTATAGTTTATTTTACGTTTTTTACCACGATTTAGCTTATTTACAAGGAGAGATTCTGGTGATTTTGAAGGTACGTCCGCCATCTTCCTTGCATTTGAAACGTTGTTACACTAGCTGACAATTTTGAACATTAGAAATAAATAGAAATAGTTAGAAAATCAGCCGACAGATGATACCACTTTACAGACCAGGTAATAAGGAACGTTTTTACACTGAAACATCACTTTCTTAAATTTTGTCAGTTGAAACGTTTATAGAGGGACCCCTTCAAATATTTAATAACTTAAATATTGGATACCCTATGGCAATCAGTGAAAGATATAACATAAGTATATGAAACGTAAAAAATAATTATTTGTAAATAATAGTTTATTTATTAATATAAGATATAGATAGATTAAATATTGCACAATACAAAGAAAATTATATATAAGACTATTATAAAGGCAATAGTCACGGGTCATAACAATCACCCTAAACTCGATTAACAATTGATTACTCGAGTCATCAATGACTTCCACAAAAAATTCAATTTAAAGTACTTGTAATACTTTCCAAGTATTAACACTTGTACATAAGTAAATACAATACTGGACAAAGTGTCCTTAAGTTGACAAAGCCTTATTCCCGCCAGGTGGGCTTCAGAACCGATCCCAAACAATAACTTCAAACTCAATCATAGGTTGTCAAGTTTTTTAAAATTAAATTATAAAAAGATTACGTATAATCAATTGCAAAATACTATTGAATAAAGAATCAGTTTTATGCCGGATGGGCTATAAGTTGATAACATAATTCTCATAACAATATAAGGCCAATCTTCGCAAAAATATGGCGTCTCATGCCAGATAGAATTTAAGTTTTAACCATCATACAATGAAACTCTAATCTCTAAAAAAATATGGCGTCTCATTTATATAGAAAATATTGATATCACGCAAGCCCACAAAGGGGATTTTGCGTCTAGGAAATCTAATATAAAGATAAACATTATTTACCATAACTAATTTTACATATCAAAATATTGAAGTATTACGCGATATCCTTGCGTAATCTATACTTATAAAATAACATGTCCTGACTGACTGACTGACTGATTCATCATCGCCGAGCGCAAAATATCAAGGCTACAAGCATGAAATTCGGACTGTATATTCATTTTGTTATGTAGGCACCCACTAAGAAAGGATTTTAGAAAATTCCACCCCAAAGGGGTCAAAATAGGGGATGATAATATGTATGATAATATGTATGAAAGTCCATCATTTTGAAAGTTACATAAACAAAATTTTGTATTTCGGTTATTGACGTAAAACAAATAAATACGTGTTTCAGGAATTATGGAAATTTTATTTAATAAGGGATGAAAAAGGGGGTGAAAGTTTGTATCGGACTTGCATTATTTTTGATCTGAGGTCAAGTTATGGTCATCAACGTAACGTAATATTTTAAATTAATCTGTAAATACATATGTATATTTTCGTATTTGTATATAATCAACTTCCACGCGAGCAAAGCCGCGGGCAACCGCTATCTAGTTATCCATAAATTCTGGAAAGTCTAATATTAACATTTATTTGGCCGAAAAAGTATTTTAAAATATAATAGCCGAAATAGAATTTTGTAGTGTATAACTTTCTGGACACCCATAGGTGTCCAAGGACAGTATCCTAACAAGAATAAATCACACATTTGAATTACACCATTATATACGCTAACATTCTTGCTCAGAGAGGGGAAAAGGGGTAACGAAAACAAAGGAAAACACAAAACAAAGAAGAGAGGAAAGGGATAACCAGACAGAGGTAGAACAATTGAGTAGTTTGGCGAAAGACCAATTTTTTTTACATAGCATCATCTTCTCGGGCATGTACATCACACTTTACCCAACATGTCCCGCGATGAATCACTGTTCAAGCTTACACAATCTTCCCCCGATTAGTCTGCATGTAATGTTTATCGTGGTATGTATTGCTTGTGCGGGGAGTCGACTTGGGAGGCGCAACTACTAAATGGGGCATTGGTGAGTTCACACATTTTTATTTTTAATAATGTCCAATCTTGCTGATTTCTTTAACTCTTGTAGCTTTATGGTAATAAACGCTACACTCATTTGCTTGGAGGGAGAGTACAAAACCATTTTGGGAATAGCACACTCTTTACACCCGACCGAGATTCGATCCTCAATCTCCTAGTCATCGACAGTCTAGTCTAATATGAGACTAGCGCCATGGACCATGTGGTCACTGAGGTGGGTATCTCCTTATTACAAAAGTATCTGATAAGGAACATTCAACCCATAAAATCTCACGCTTATTAGTCAAACATACGTCAATTATATTCCTTAAATTGGAAAATGACACCTGGACACATGAATCGAATCCAGGACCTTTGGCTTAGTACGCTAACCAATGAGTTATCCAGGAAGCATCACGCACCCAGGGTTCTTCTCTACTCATATTTTAAGGCAGAGTCTGTGATAGACGTGTGTAAATGGTAAGATACATGTGAGTGATCAATTAAGACCATGAGCTGTCAGATATGACAGCCACCTTTGACTCTGGAGGTCTTTATGCTTCCAAAAGTACAATGACAACTGTAAGAATGCGTATATAATGTTGGGTTGAATAGTAAAGTTTATGATATTTTTACCCATCTTGGTGGCGCTAGTTTCGTGTTCAGCTAGACTGCAGAGGATGGGGAGATCAATGTTCGAGTCTAGGTCGGCTGAACTGAGTGTGATCTTTTCCTAAATTGTTTTCCACTCTCCCTCCACACAAATGTGGTTTCATTTACTTTAAATTTAACCCTTTACATTTATAAGCCTTTAGAGGTAATTAGTACTCAAGCGTATAAACCGAACGGGTAGTAATAAGTGGTGCTATAATTTTAATTATGATTATATATATATTGTAACGTTACGTGGTATAATGTTACAACTGGACCCCGCCTCATACTGACGTTATTAGAGATTTGTAACATTACGTGGTGTAATGTTACAACTGGACAACAAGCATACTACCCGCTCCAATAAATTCAACTCAATTAGGATCCCTACAATAGTATTTTTCTCTGTTGTAGTTCTTGTAGGCTAAGAAGACATAATAGAAACAATGCTGGACAATATATTTATTACTCAATCCAATCCTATGTATTAATTTGTTCGTGTACTTACAATACTAATCTGCTCACAATAGAATCCTGCAAGGCTGGCCGGCACCTGGACTCCTAAACTGGCGAGTGGGTAAAGGGAGATCCAGTGGGTCAACAAAGCGACCCGGCACTCCGACTGTACTAGCGTGAAATGAACCATGAACTATCAACATCAACTAGAGGACAATTATGTATATGACCCCTGACGGAGACTAGAGGAACCTCCTTCAAAACATCGGGTGATTGGAGATATTCACGGATATTCCGATGGAGCAAGCGGAATCAACAATGGTGTACGTGACTGTTTGAAGGCATCGTTGACGTCATCATATGCGTGTTTGGTGTACTCCCCCCTTCTTTCCAGAACAACGAAATCCCTATATAATGGCTGTGCAAGCTTGCCATAATCGACTATCCTACGATCAACGATCGACGACAGACCATTGTCATGGATCTGGACATGAGCTGGAGAAAACTTGTAAAAAATGTATCAAAATCGTCGCTTAGACGGGTGGAGTTATGAACTCTAACTTATTTATAAACTTTAAACTTTTTGCATATAATATTCAGTTTCAAAATCTAACTTATTAATATTTTGATCGCCAAAATATGTCTAAATATTCTATCTTAGATAGGTCACCGCTCGGTCGCTGTAACTTTTGCTTATATTTTTATTCTCGTAAATATCCTCAGTTATGTGCTGATTAGAAGTTTGACTTGTTAATATTATATTGCTTGGAATTGTAGAGTAATTTTTTTTATCGAAGTAACTTTTCAAATTTAAAATTATGGTTTGATTTAACGTAACGTGAAGTAACTTTTTATTGGAATTTAAATTAGGATGACTTTAATCTTTTGTAACGTAAGTTCTGTTTGAACAGCTAAAGTTTTGTTAATTGATGGAACTGTTAGTTCCATATTCTAAGTCAGATCTGATAGTCCCGTGGGAGTTTGGCTTATGTCTGGTAGTCAAACCCTCACGTTGTGTAGACTCTGTTGTATAATCGTCAAATTTAAATCTTTATATTTATGATATCGTTTTCTGTGAATTACGAAACCTTTGGAACCATATCAAGGTGCCCATTAGGCCCTTATAATTTTGTATCGCATTTAAAAATATTCGCTTTGTTATTGTCTCTTATAGACTGGACTATCAATATTATGATGGATTTCATGTTTCCTTTTGTTTAAACACTTGCGCAACTTTAATGATATAAAGTTGTTGGCTTCGAGCATAATTTACAACTGTACTCATAATTATATAATGAGACCAATTTTTGTTATCTGCGCTATTGTCATTTAATTGAATAAACTGCTCTTTTTGTTGAATCTATATATTTTTTATAATTTCCATTTTTTGTATGTTAAGTTCATCCTCTCCCTTTTATCCCTTTTGTTGGCCGGGGGGTACAGGACTCAGAGAGGGTGGAACTATATATATATATGGCTATAGCTGTAACTAAATAACATACATCAATATCATCATACATGAATTAAATTGACAAGTCTGAAGTTTTAGTTAGAAAATTTGCTTTAATCAATGATAAATAATAAAATGTGAAATTAAAAACTTTTCGGGCAGCCTTGATTTACAAAGATGATGACAAACATTGTTAAAGAATACATCCTTACTGCAGCGCATTGTTTCGAAGACTGTGGGTAAGTTTCATAAACATAGTGTTTCGAAATGTTTGTAGTAATTGTTACTTATCTTATCCTAAAGATATAATAGATGTTAACTATTTTCAAACTGAATAATATTCAAATCGATATTTATTAGAAAAATATCGCAGTATATGTTGTTATAAATATTTTGATCCATCACAGGTTTTAGTTACTAGGAATGGCGTTTGTAAATATTAAATTTGAGCTATTTTTTATTCACACGCTTTAAAAATAGTAATAATCTAGTGGTGAATGGATCCGAGATCATGATCAATATTTGGAGATATCAAAATTTTTAGATATATATATATTTTTTAAATTTGTTGATATTATAGGTTAAAACTGTTGGCTGGCCATATCACAGTAGATGTGAGACCAAGCCTCCCAATAGATGTACCGGAAATCATAATCGTTTTCTTATTTTGTTTGTTGATGATAAACGACTCACGTGCTCATTTTCATAGTAGGTCAAAGCTCGATTTCTATTTTTGCTCACTATCAAACTACACGAAAGTATAAAAGTTGATCAATTTCCTAAATCATATTTGCAGACATTTTTTTTCATCCTCGCCCAACCCCCACAGGTGTCTGTTGGTGAAGTTTTTAGTGACACCTTGAGATCGACCAACCAATGGTTAACCGAGAGGGGTTTTGAGAGCAGGGTCTTACTCCTATCTACACCATTCATCCTCATAACAGAAAAATGTCGAGTACTTCAAGCCAGAACATTTGGGGGCAACATTCGGGCTTTGGGAAATTTTTAAATTGACAAGGACTTAGGGCAGTATTCAAGAATATTAATGAAAGGGCAATATTCGAAAACATTAATGAAAGGGCAATATTCGAAAACATTAATGAAAGGGCAATATTCGAAAACATTAATGAAAGGGCGATATTCAAGAACGCTAATGAAAGGGTGGTATTCAAGAATATTAATGAAAGAGCGGTATTCAAGAGTATTAATGAAAAGGAGATATTAAAGAATATTAATGAAAGAGCGGTATTCAAGAACGTTAATGAAAGACTGGTATTCAATAACGTTAATGCAAGGGCGGTATTCATTAACGTTAATGAAAGCTTAGTGAACCGATAGTGTGGTCCCGAGAACACTATCGGTCCCCAACTTAGCATTCACTTATTCAATTTATTGCATGGCCCATAGTCCTATGAGATGGTTACTAAGCCCGATATTATTGCCAAGGGAACTGAAGATATTATGAAAAAAAGCTTTATCTTCACTCTTTCTCAGTCAACTCTTGCCAAATCTCCTCGCTTTAAGTTATGTCTGAAGGTGGTGTGTTGGGTTAAGAAGAATAAACTGGCAAACTCAAATAACTGGCGTTGTGAAACTTCTCTTATATTTGAGGGAATTTTGACCCTAATAAAAGTAGAAAATTACAACGCTGTTACACAATAGTATGCATGCACCTCTCTAAATGATGATATCCCCTGTAGCTCCAAATTGGGGAGCTAGGAATCTGCTGTCCAATTAACGCCAGCCCATAGTTTGGGACTATTTTTTAATAGGGTGTTTAAGATTAAGTATTTTTGGGTATGATGTTTGGGGAGTTATCTTAACCCCTGGTCTATGGTAGCCTTTCATGGCAAGTGCTCATGGCAGACTGAAAGCGATTTAAGAGGACTAACAATGTAATGAGCTGTGAATAGCTTATGTTAATAAAATATCACTTTCACCCATTGATTGTGGTCCATGAAGACACAACACCAGAATAAATATAATGTGATGTTTGGGGCCAGTTTGGTGGTAATAATTCAGACACAGGCAGAAAGCAGTTGTTGAAGATATGGTGGGGAGCTTTTCGTTAGTAAGAACACAACATGATACAAGTATATTTATTAATAACCAAAACTAAATAAGATTATACAATATTAAACATTATTAAAATAATGACAGATGTTACAGTTCAAGAGCTTTTCCACAACGTCCCATTTTTACAAAATCCAATATCCCCAAACACCCACCCTAAAATGTCCCAAGCCATGGGCAAATTGGCCTCCTGTTAGTGATCTAGGACAACTGGGCGCCACCATCTGGGCGCTGCCATCTGTGCGCCGCGAACCGGGCGCGCGCAAACTGGGCGCCAGGACAACTGGACGTTAAAATAAACACTTTTTTAATTTTATTTTTTGATTAACTTTTTTTGGAATATAGAAAAATGCACCATCTATTCATATGTTCTTCAATTAAAATTAAAAAGTAGTGGGTAGTAACTAAAAATGAACTATTTTTTTAAACTAATTATATTTTTCAGCGCAACATCATATATTTTTCAATTACGTAAATATTAATTTTTTGAGTTGTTTAAAAAAATCTAAGTAGCGGAAACTTAATTGATTCATACTTATAAAGTTAACCTAGCCTAACCTATCCTAACTATTGCAATGCATTAATACAAGACAAAAACCATTTAAATAAAATATGATGTTGCGGGTAATCAAGAGTGCATCTTTTGCTTTTACTCATAACGTTTTAATTAAAAAGTAAAATGTGTACGGTATTATGCTAGAAAAAAAGTGGAAAGAATTTTTAAAGAATAAAAGTGGGGTTAATTTTGGTGCCCAGTTGTCCTGATCCGTCCTTTTAGCGGTACATAAACATCAGGCCGAACCCAATTAAGACCACAGGTACCGCTAATGTTTCACGGGTGAAGGGGTGTAGAGGAAAGGTGAAAACAATGGAACAAAAAGAGAAAGCGAAGATTACTTCCGGTTGATCTAGAGCATAGCGAGCCAGAAATTTACTCGCAGGTTTTAATTGTTAGTGGGATATAACGCGTGTAACCAATATATGTCCAATTTTTTTTTTTTAGCACCACGTAATACCATCCGTTTGAGTTATACGCTTATGACCCACTTCGGTGGCGTAGTTGACTAACGCGCTTGTCGTGTTGAGCCCGACTACCGAGGACGGGGAGATCAAGGTTCGAATCTCAGTCGGGTGAATTGGGGGGGGGTTTCCTAAACGGTTTTCCAATCTACCTCCACGCAAATGTGGGTTCACTTCCTTTAATTCAACCTTCCCAATACATAATCCATTAGTGTAATTAGTACTTAAGCGTATAACCCGAACGGGTAGTAAGATATGGTGAAAACCACTCTCAGTAGGCCTACAACCGTCCTAGATTCGAACCTTGGTCCACCCAACATGAATGGTCTAGTATAATGAGAGAGTTGCGCCTTAGACTATGCGGCCACTCCAAAACAGGTTTCAGTCTTGTTCAAATGTATAATATATATTAGATAAATGTGTATGTGTATATGATATATATTTAAAACTTGTTTTTAAAGTGATAGTAAAGATGACTACATTGTTGAAAATGATGAATTCTACGTTCGAGTAGGCTCAACCAAATGGAAACAGGGTGGTAAAAAATACGACATTGAAAACCGCTATCCACACTCAAGACATAAAGAAACCTGTAAAAATGATATAGCTCTCGTAAAGGTGAGTTAAAGTATAAATGAATTTAAATTAGAGCATCACAGAATATTAAAGTTTAAAAAAAATGTTTATGTATTTTTTTTTTCAATAATTCAGTAATAATATTTCAACTATTATCAGGTGGAATATCCCCCCTCCCGCAAAAAAATTCAATTTATTATTTTCCAGGATACAATAAGTCAATTCAAAAAAATCCAATCTTAAATTTTGTGGTTATTTTAATTTTATGTTTCTAATTCTTTGTTTATCTCCACCTCTTAATACATATCAGGTTTTACGCTCATGTATTAATTATGTATTAATTATGTTTATGGATTTAAGGATTAGGAAGGTTATAGTGATAAAAAATGTACCCACATTTGTGTAGAGGGAGGTTTAAACAAAATTTGGAAATAATTTCAGTACACATGACCCATATTAAGACAGTGAACTCTTCATTGTCGGCAGGTTAGTCTTCTGGCGAGAGTAGTGCCTTAGAACATGTGACCACCGAAACGTGTAGTTCCAACTTTATGTAATTCCACACTATTCTTATTTTAATTACTCTGAAATGGTAAAAATGTGAAGGTAAGAATTTATTGTAAATGCACCCATATGTGCTTAGCGAGAGAGAGAGAGTGATCATAAATCAATTAAATTCTGCGTCTATAAACAAGGAAGGGGTTTAAACCTCAACCTCCTTATCAATGAAAAACCAGACGAGAAAAAGTTGAAATTTAGTAAGCTTTCTTAACTCATTTGATAACAGTTTACATTTTTACCAAATATTATAGCTGCAGGAGATATATTATATTCAACCGTAAGGTCATAAGATGTTTTACTGATTGCCAAACAGTTTCCTTCACCTCTGACAAGACGTATTAATCACAACTTGGGAATGTGTGGAATGCCAGGCCTTCACCGTGGTTCGAATCCCAAGTTAAACTGGAGGTCCTCCATTTCATCTCACAATCACCCTACCATTACACATTAGCGTAAGTGCATATTACCCAAACGGGTAGTAAGACGTGGTGTTAATAATAATAATAATAATAATAATTATAGTTATTATTATTATAGCATTTGTAGCGTGTCAATCAGATTGATTGAACACCTACAAGTAAAAAGTTCACTATTTCTGTAATTGGGTGCAACATTGGAATTATATCAAGATATTGAATATAAACTACCTCAAAGTTTATACTCTCCTGTATACTGAAACTACGTATTGACCTACGTTCAAACACGTGGTTAGTCAAAAATAATTGTCTTTTAATCATTACTGTTCTAAATATCAAGGAAGAGGACTAATATTATTATAGTTATGAATAAGATATGTGAATGCATACCCTTTGTTATAAGACGGGGTCAGATAAAGAAACTTACAGCCGGCCATGCGGTCCGCAAGAAGGTGGAAAATATAAATCTATAGTATTACTTCGCATAAAAATAACAGTGGATATTAAATAACGAAATTAATACAGATAGATTTTGATATAAGATACTTGTGTACAAACTCACCACGTACAGATGTCTGCAGATATCATTAACTTACTTCTAAAACACAGAATTATCTATAATGGCGGATCCACGTGGCGCAAGACTCGCCGGTTCAGTTGGGGAGATAGACTGAAGATGGAGATCGGCGCTGGGACCTCTTGCGCAACTGCGACTCTGGTGGCCGTCAGACGAAACTCGTCAGTTTGTGTCTCTTCTCCTTTTCTCTCCCCGTTTATCCTTCCTTATTTTTAAGTACGCTTCTCAATTCGTTCCCCCTTTTTTCTCCTCCCTGTTCATGCCTGGTTGTGAGTATATATGGGACGCACCGCGGGTTCAACATTATAGAGCGGTTCTACACAGCCAAGAATCAACAAAGAAACTCTGCCGGTGAACAACCAAGACGGGACATGGAGTCTGGGTCGTCAGAATCGCCTCCATAGCGGCATTGAAGAAGGAAGAATCGTCCTATTCAACGCGGTGGTTACGAGGACGTCGTGACGTCGTAGCTAGGGTATTGGTATCCAGCCGTTGTCATTTAGTCCCTAGGATTTAGTTACTAATTTAGGAGAAACTTAATTTCAAAAATGGTTTAACTTAATGTAAATTTAATAGTTATTCAGAAGTCCCTTTTTTTATACATAAGAGAAAATCTCTTCGGAATCTTGTGTCATGTTCAGGAATAGTTAACTTAAATATGGATGAAGTACCTTGGTTATATCATGCCTTTTTAGTCTGATGGACAAGTCAGATTTTAATGAATCTTTAAGTCAATTGCTGAGTGCATTATATTGTGTGTTTGGCCACTGTCCTAACGTTAAAGCCTCCGGATTAGAAAAATGTGAAGTTTTAGTGTTACTGATTTACACTAACTCACAAGTTCCGATAAATCTTGAAGTGAAAATTATTCATGACACCCTAAACGTCATGAACATCAGTTCTTTGTTATTGATGGTTACCGCCAGGAAGTCTATTTTTTCTTTTGCCTTATGCAGTTCAGTTGTTAATGATAGAGACTTGGTTATGCGGTCATTGTCCATGGAAAGAATTAGCTTGGGTGAGCAACCTGTGGAAATTGCCCTAGTGTCATAGTGGGGTCCGCGCAAATAATACTATTTTGTTTTGGCCTGTTAATAGGCTCCTAATTTTGTATTAGTTCTAAAAGATATTAATGTACTATTGAATGCTCTGGCAGTACCGTAAGGGAATGTGTCCAGCCATAGTACCTTAATGACGCTTGGTTCTTAGCCATCAATCAGCTGGATTCATCAGCCAATTATCCAACAAATTTAGTGGATCCCTGTTAATATTCATCCCTGCCAAGTGAGACTGTATACATTTTATCTTCTAAATTTTCTCTATATTGTGCTTTAACTGATTCTCAAATTACTCTCCTTTTAGAAATTCTACAGTCTGTTGCCTGGCCACTGCACTGCCCAGGTAGTGTAATGATATTAAATTATACATATCAATATGTTATTATTCAAATCTATATTCAAAACTACGATATTTAATATTCGAGCGTGTAGTAAGATTTATTTGTGTAGAACTGTCGAGTTGTAAGGTGTGGTGAAATCCTTCTACGTCTCTATTTAAAAAGACAACGCACTTTCCGTGGAAAGAGACGCACCTGGATGACCTCACCCCTTTTCTTCTAAGAAGCTTCGAGAAGGAAATGTCGCTTGATATACCCCTTCAAATGCGCACATCTCCTCACTGTTGGTGATCCTTCCTTCTCGACAAGAACACGTATAGCTAAGATTCATTTAACGCAATAGTCGGGCTTTTATCAAAATATAAAATGCGTGTGATATCTAGCTAAAAGTAAACAGTTTATTCATTTAAAATTAAAATAAAAGACTATAAAAAAAACACCAGAACTTTTAATTTATAAAATAATATAATTAATTATTAAAATAATATTACCCTTATGATGGCGTATAGACATTTCTTATCAGGCTAGCGTTTTAATTATTACAGTAGCCACAAGTAATCAAGTAATCCCTCAAGTTTATTTGCCTTTTGAAGAAATTTAATACACTCTAAAATTTTCTATCTAATTGTAAAACTTATATTTCTTTCATGCATTTATTGTTTAATAAATAAAACTATATTGTCAAATTGATATGTTGAGTTTTGTAATTTAGTACACATTTTTAGTGAAGAGTTTTTGTCCTTGTAACTATCTGTGGGAGAGAGATTTATTAAATCAATGATGTCATAAAGACCGTTATATTTGATTACAATGTTGTTTATTTTCCCTTCCTTATTAAAGGGAAGTTACTTTTCAGTGATACAGTGAAAACCATAAAAATCACCCCCAAGTCAAAGTTTCCTGGTACAGGCGTTAGCGTAACATTACTTGGCTGGGAACTATAACATTTCACTCGGTAATTATATAGAAAGATCCTAATTCTCTCATTAAAGTGGTACAAGAATGCTATGTCAATAATAATGTATATTTCTTGGTGTTTCAGGTATGATAGGCCCAAGTGTGTGTGTGTGTGGGGGCGGGGGTGGGGGGGGGGGTACCTGGGTGGTTGGTACAATCATACATCCACAACAAGCATGCGTTTTTAAACAATATTGTTACATGTTTTTATTGGGTATTTTGTGTCAAGAGAAGAAATAAGATCAGGAATGAATTCATCCGGGAGAAAGTGGGGGTACAGGGAGGAAATGAGATAGTAGAGGAACCCACAATGAGATAGTATAGTCATTTAATGAGGATTTTGAAGTACATGAGATAGTAGAGGAAGCAAGACTGAGATTGTATGGACATGTAGTGAGGATGTTGGAGTACATGAGACAGTGGAGAAAGCAAGACTGAGATTGTATGGACATGTAGTGAGGATGTTGGAGTACATGAGACAGTGGAGAAAGCAAGACTGAGATTGTATGGACATGTAGTGAGGATGTTGGAGTACATGAGAGAGTGGAGGAAGCAAGACTGAGATTGTATGGACATGTAGTGAGGATGTTGGAGTACATGAGACAGTGGAGGAAGCAAGACTGAGATGGTATGGGCATGTAGTGAGGATGTTGGAGTACATGAGACAGTAGAGGAAGCAAGACTGAGATGGTATGGACATGTAGTGAGGATGTTGGAGTACATGAGACAGTAGAGGAAGCAAGACTGAGATGGTATGGACATGTAGTGAGGATGTTGGAGTACATGAGACAGTAGAGGAAGCAAGACTGAGATGGTATGGACATGTAGTGAGGATGTTGGAGTACATGAGCCAGTAGAGGAAGCAAGACTGAGATGGTATGGGCATGTAGTGAGGATGTTGGAGTACATGAGACAGTAGAGGAAGCAAGACTGAGATGGTATGGGCATGTAGTGAGGATGTTGGAGTACATGAGACAGTAGAGGAAGCAAGACTGAGATGGTATGGGCATGTAGTGAGGATGTTGGAGTACATGAGACAGTAGAGGAAGCAAGACTGAGATGGTATGGGCATGTAGTGAGGATGTTGGAGTACATGAGACAGTAGAGGAAGCAAGACTGAGATGGTATGGGCATGTAGTGAGGATGTTGGAGTACATGAGACAGTAGAGGAAGCAAGACTGAGATGGTATGGACATGTAGTTAGGATGTTGGAGTACATGAGACAGTAGAGGAAGCAAGACTGAGATGGTATGGGCATGTAGTGAGGATGTTGGAGTACATGAGACAGTAGAGGAAGCAAGACTGAGATTGTATGGACATGTAGTGAGGATGTTGGAGTACATGAGCCAGTAGAGGAAGCAAGACTGAGATGGTATGGACATGTAGTTAGGATGTTGGAGTACATGAGACAGTAGAGGAAGCAAGACTGAGATGGTATGGACATGTAGTTAGGATGTTGGAGTACATGAGACAGTGGAGGAAGCAAGACTGAGATGGTATGGGCATGTAGTGAGGATGTTGGAGTACATGAGACAGTAGAGGAAGCAAGACTGAGATGGTATGGGCATGTAGTTAGGATGTTGGAGTACATGAGACAGTAGAGGAAGCAAGACTGAGATGGTATGGGCATGTAGTGAGGATGTTGGAGTACATGAGACAGTAGAGGAAGCAAGACTGAGATGGTATGGGCATGTAGTGAGGATGTTGGAGAACATGAGACAGTAGAGGAAGCAAGACTGAGATGGTATGGGCATGTAGTGAGGATGTTGGAGTACATGAGACAGTAGAGGAAGCAAGACTGAGATGGTATGGGCATGTAGTGAGGATGTTGGAGTACATGAGACAGTAGAGGAAGCAAGACTGAGATGGTATGGACATGTAGTGAGGATGTTGGAGTACATGAGACAGTAGAGGAAGCAAGACTGAGATGGTATAGACATGTAGTTAGGATGTTGGAGTACATGAGACAGTAGAGGAAGCAAGACTGAGATGGTATGGGCATGTAGTGAGGATGTTGGAGTACATGAGACAGTAGAGGAAGCAAGACTGAGATGTTATGGACATGTAGTGAGGATGTTGGAGTACATGAGCCAGTAGAGGAAGCAAGACTGAGATGGTATGGACATGCAGTGAGGATATTGGAGTACATGAAACAGTAGAGAGAGCAAGGGTGAGAAAGTATGGTCATTTAATGAAAATGGAGAAGGAGAGGATGTGAAAAAATTATGGAAATGAGGTATATAGTGAAATACTGCAAGGGAGGCCATGAAAGAAATTTTAGGAGCAAATAACGTTTAAATGTGCAAGTCAGAGGAGGAGAATGAAGGCATTTAAAGGAGGAATAGTGGAGGAGGGATGGAGGAAGTTGGTGGCATTTTACTAAACTGACCAAACCACAGGATGAAAAGAGTTAATAATTATGATGTTGATTTGGTTTCTTTTCAGGGTTTTGAAATGAAAGAATTTTGTTCTAGTTGCTAAGAAATGGGTTTAATAATACTAAGACTATTCAAATTTATTATTGAATATGGATTGATTTTTTAATTTAATTTCAATTTTTTTATATAGAATCTGAACTAAATAGATTAAAGGTCAGTTTGAATAACAGAGTGAAGATGAAAAGTGAAACTATTCACACTTATAATAATAAAGATAATATAAATGTCTGTATACTGTATGGACAAAAAATATTTGTTTGTCATGTCTAGCACGTCACATTGAAATTTTAGAGTACAATATTTTATAACTACGATTAAAATAGATAAGACTATAAGATATACAAATGTTCAGTATTTATATAAACATTGTCACCTCCCGCGTCGCATCAGTGGAGAAGGACGTGGTCATAGAGCTATTGGCAATGGTCCCCTAAATTTAAGGTCAGCCCCAAGAGAGTGTTTATTGTTTGGCGCCACCTCGTTGGCGATAGTGAGTCTGAACATTAACGAGGAAATTCGTTCAGTCGCCAGATGTAGATATGAAGATCAACACTCCCCCTAGTAAGTTAGACCCGGACAAATAAGGGATCTCTTGGTCAGGGATAAACTGCTTGAAAGGCAACGAGGTTCCCCATTAAACCCATAGACCTTCATGGGTTTACCATGATCACATCTGCAATACCTGATAATTCCTAATCTAGATGAGAGCTATCCCAACCCCGTAAAATGGGTTCCTAGGGTTGTAAACGTTACGTGGTATAATGTTACAACTTGACCCCGCCCCATACTGACGTGATTAGAGATTTGTAACATTACGTGGTATAATGTTACAACTGGACAACAAGCATACTACCCGCTCCAATAAATTCAACTCAATTAGGATCCCTACAATAGTATTTTTCTCTGTTGTAGTTCTTGTAGGCTAAGAAGAAAATGCTGGACAATATATTTATTACTCAATCCAATTCTAAATATTAATTTGTTCGTGTACTTACAATACTAATCTGCTCACAATAGAATCCTGCAAGGCTGGCCGGCACCTGGAATCCTAGATTGGCGAGTGGTCAACAAAGCGACCCGGCACTCCGACTGTACTAGCGTGAAATGAACCGAGAACTATCAACATCAACTAGAAGACAATTATGTATCCGACCCCTGACAGAGACTAGAGGAACCTCCTTCAAAACATCGGGTGATTGGAGATATTCACGGATATTCCGATGGAGCAAGCGGAATCAACAATGGTGTACGTGACTGTTTGAAGGCATCGTTGACGTCATCATATGCGTGTCTGGTGTATTCCCCCCTTCTTTCCATAACAACAAAATCCCTATATAATGGCTGTGCAAGCTTGCCATAATCGACTATCCTACGATCAACGATCGACAACAGACCATTGTCATGGATCTGGACAATGGCTGGAAAAGACTTGTAAAAATGTATCATAATCGTCACTTAGACGGGTGGAGTTATGAACTCTAACTTATTTATAAACTTTAATCTTTTTTCATTTAATACTCAGTTTCAAAATTTAACGTATTTATATTTTGATCGTCAAAATATGTCTAAATATTCTATCTTAGATAGGTCGCCGCTCGGGCGCTGTAACTTTTGTTTATATTTTTATTCTCGTAAATATCCTCAGTTATGTGCTGATTAGAAGTTTGACTTGTTAATATTATATTGTTTGGAATCGTAGAGTAATTTTTTTATCGAAGTAACTTTTTATATTTAAAATTATGGTTTGATTTAACGTAACGTGAAGTAACTTTTTATTGGAATTTATATTAGGATAACTTTAATCTTTTGTAACGTAAGTTCTGTTTGAACAGCTAATGTTTTGTTATTTGATGGAACGGTTAGTTCCATATTCTAAGTCAGATCTGATAGTCCCGTGGGAGTTTGGCTTATGTCTGGTAGTCAAACCCTCACGTTGTGTAGACTCTGTTGTATAGTAGTCATATTTAAATCTTTATATTTATGATATCGTTTTCTGTGAATTACGAAACCTTTGGAACCATATCAAGGTGCCCATTAGGCCCTTATAATTTTTGTATCGCATTTAAGAAATATTCGCTTTGTTATTGTCTCTTATAGACTGGACTATCAATATTATGATGGATTTCATGTTTCCTTTTGTTAAAAAAAAACTTGCGCAACTTTAATGATATAAAGTTGTTGACTTCGAGCATAATTTCGAACTGTACTCATAATGATATAATGAGACCAATTTTTGTTATCTGCGCTATTGTCATTTAATTGAATAAACTGCTCATTTTTGTTGAATCTATATATTTTTTTTATAATTTCCATTTTTTGTATGTTAAGTTCATCCTCTCCCTTTTATCCCTTTTTTGGTCGGGGGGTACAGGATACAGAGAGGGTGTACAGGGTCACTATAATAGTTAACAAAACAAATGTTGTTCAATAAGCCAGAAGGGCTTACACACACACACACAAAAGGCTATAAAAATATTCCTTATCTCAATTTTAAATTCACATAATATTTTGGTTAAAATATTCCCAATAAAATGTTTGGTTAAGCCTTAATCTTAATTTCATTAGACAATAGATTAAAGTTCTAAGCATGAATGGAATGTGTGAAGCATATAATTATTTAAATAGTGAAAATATAAGTCGAAACATTAATAGGTTAGTTTAAAAATAAATAGTAAACTACTTTACAAATTTATCACGGAAAACAATTTATTGACTTACACATACTTCAGGAAATATAAACATTTGGAGCTGCAAGTGGCCACTGCAAAAAAAATTAATTAATGTGCACATCTCAACTAAACCTAACGCTACTCGACAATAGGCACAACAGTCACTTTCTAAAATAGTGCCATCTAAAGTCCATATTCAAATATCATCGTCTTTGCGAGAAAAAAAAGAAAGAGCACAAATATAGCACTTAGCGGTCTATGCGAGTCCTGCGCGTAACCATACACTTCACGTGGAACCTCATGGGTGTCCAGTTGGTTGGCCACTCGTGAGTGCCTCTGGTCACTAGCCCCGGGTATGCAACCAGTGAAGGAGTACCGCTGATGTGGTCCGTGGTTGACCGTACACAGTCCGGGGACTAAACTCCCGTCCTCAGACGTCGAACCCAGACCCTACAAACCCCATATATATGTAGAATGGATCCAACAAAAATATAACCTCTCTTTAAAAAGATCAATACAATCCACCCGTACATTCAGAAGTTATAAATACCACTAACATTCTAAGCCCCCA
This sequence comes from Timema cristinae, assembly GCA_039000515.1. Taxonomy (NCBI): domain Eukaryota; kingdom Metazoa; phylum Arthropoda; class Insecta; order Phasmatodea; family Timematidae; genus Timema; species Timema cristinae. The sequence goes on along the minus strand of JBCFYV010011135.1, from coordinate 2,358,706 downwards.
ACATCATAGGACTCAAAATTCTAAGTTACTGCTCCAAAACTGTCTGTATGGTAATATGAGTACCCTAATAACAATCTTGAGTATTGAACGTAAATATATTATTTACATAACTATAACCCCTCGCTGCATACAATAACATGTACATAAAATGTTCTGACTCATTATCTATTTATCATACCAGTAGTGCAATTAGAAAAAAAAATTATAATTGATCAATCCAACTAGTTGACATCACATAAATTGATCCTCAAAACACTACCACATAGTTGTCAATTTCAGACACCAATTAGTAACATATTACCGTTTAGAAAGAATGTCATTAACCTAATTAACCATTAACTTAATCACTGAAGGGGAGTTTTAATACTACCCTGCCTCACGCCAAGTAGTTTTCCCCCTTCCCGACCGGCCAATTATTCCACTACTATCCCATTAGAACGGGTGCAACTATTTAAACATTACCAGAATAAAATCACTGAACGTAAAATAGACCGCACATATGATAAGGATTAATTAATATGAATAGGTCTACCTTAGCCCTGCCACAAAACTTCGCTCAAAATCCTCCCCACGGAGACAGAGGGTCTTCACAACCCAGGCGTTCAAGTCCAACACACGTACACACACGTACACACACGAATCCGCACCGCAATACACTGACTCAAACTCTTCTCATATAACTCAACCACAGTTCACCGCTCAAGTTCTCTCGTAAGCCACGGATAGTTCATAGCGCTGTCGGATGAACTGTAGCGCCACGTGGCATAAGTAGGTACCGTTAACGTCCACGCACCACAGGACGTATCCGACTCCTGTGGGCATGCTTCCACAATAAACAACTCATTTATTTAGCGGGCCAGGCTGAATATCGGAGGAGAGATCCATGGGACGGGAAACGTTTAGACATGAAGTAAATCTGATGATTATAGCAAATGTAATTACTTATTTATATGATCTACGCGTCTTTACTTTTTCACACTATATGTTAGTGATTTAGGAATGATTAAAGTTGAATTTAGAAGAAGTGTACTCGCATTTGTTTAGAGGGGAAGTGAATTTTTTTTTTCTGCAAAACCATTCATCATCAGTATGTACCTACTAACTTATTATCTTTCCTGATGGTAACTATGCCCAGTTAATTTTATATAGCTATGCTCTTTTTATCACCAATATGTACACTCAATTTAAAAACCATGTCTTCAGCACACAATCGAGCAGTAATGACAGCGTGGACGCCGTCTGTTGGTTGAGATAGTGCCGATTTTTTTCACAAAGGGAATCATATATCCAGCAGAACATTAATCTTTGTTTTCTAGATTGGAACCACTACTTTTTTTTATTAAAGTAGGTCCTCATGTGTCCCCATTACAGACCCATTGCTGCACATAGAAAAATCTGGAAGCTCCGGGACTCGAATCTGGAACCTCTGGATTTTTAGTGATTTGTGGATTTGTGCAAACCTTTATACCTGCGACAACGAGCCATGACGTACCCACGAGGTATTTTACAACACTGTTTATCTTACTGATAAGATAGTGTAATGGTATGTTTTATATATATATATATATATTATATAGAGAGAGAGAGAGAGAGAGAGAGGGGGGGGGTATAAAGGCTAGCACGTGATTCTAGAAAGAGGCTAGTGGGTTTAGGGAGGGTGAGTTTGTGTTTCTCCTGCAATATTCGAACATATAGCAAGGCTCTAGAATCTGTTTGGTTATTTTCTAGCAGTCGAAGTTGTCTGATTGTTGAGCTTGCTACCTTACTCTAAAATACTTGTCCTTCAACACGATTTTGTTTTGAGTTCTAAGACAATCACTAGTGAGTAGTTTTTCAATTTATTTGGTTTTGGTTTATTAGATAATAAAACAACAATAATAAAACAGCTTCGGTGGAGTTTGCTCTAACGCACTACTACTAGTGGAATAGACCAGACCGCGATGAAGGGGAGATTGAGGTTCGAATCTCGGTCGGGTGTACTGAAGGTTATTTCTCCCAAATGATCTTCCATTCTACCTCCACGCCAATATACATACATATATATATGTGTGTGTGTTATCGTTTAAGGAATAAATTATTTAATATCCATAATGATCAGTTATTTTCCAAAGTAACCGATATTAGTGGTTAAAGTGATTAAATAGATCCACTTTATTACGGGACAAATTCCATTTCAAGATAAAGCCACACGTCTGCACTCAATAAAATATGGATCTCAATTGATATGCACAACGTCGTATGACTAAGACAAGGATTCAGACACGTTAAAACTTGCACAAACGTGAGATTTATTACTCTAACCAGAGGGTAGTTGCTACTATAGATAATAACATGTTAATGTGAATAATTTGAATACAACATGAAAAATTTAACATATTCACCAGAACTGTTGGTTACATTACAATAGCAATCCCACACGGCATTGCCCGTTACCCATTGTGGTATAATAATATATAAGAGTCTACCCCCCCTCCCTCCGGCCCTCACAGTACCCGATTTGCTATGATAATTTAACAAATTTATTTTCAGATTTTCTTTTCGAAACGCTATCTCTTAAACATGTTGTCTTTCTCTGTTTTTTCCTTGTCGATTTCATAATTTACCTCCCCTTTCCCCCCCTCCCCCCCACTCAACCACGAGGAGGATGCGGTATTCACAGTAAAGTTATCTCTGAAACGTAATTCTAAACTTAATTAAAAAAGCTAATTTAAAATTTAAAAAAAATCTGGCTCCGGGGTGCATTCGGACCCCATTTCCATCCACCTATGTTAAAAATTTCATATCATATCTCTCCTTACCGTATATTTGGCTGGACATCGCACCCAAACAAACATACAAACAAACAAACAAACACTTCCTTTTATTACTATAAATAACATCCTGTGAGTGTGATTATTAACGTGAGTTATATAATTAACTGTAATATATATATATATATATATATATATTATATATATATATAAGATGAATTTAGAAGAAATTTGAACCATTTTTGTTGGGAGTATCGCAGGAACTATCCCAATGGTCACCAGGGTTTGGTTAATTAGGCCTAAGCTAGGTTAAGACTCATCCAGCTCCACAACTCCATAATCACTATCATCACAGCTCATTGGGGGTATGGCGTGTAGACGACATCCTATGTTCTACCCTGGACAATGTTCTGTGCCTCCGGAGTAGTTAATAGTCTACACATAAGGCGATCGAATACGGGCGTTAAAGTCCAACCTGGTCATATACGCCATGCGATAAAAAAGAAGAGGGTTGGTACATGAAAATAGGCCACACAGAAAGGATGTATGATTAGTACATTCAGGTGTCCCCTGGGTAGCAGTACATTATTTCCAACTAATATTTGAGTTACAAGGAATGTAGTCCGGATGAGCTATACAAGATTTTTGGAAACACAACTCCAAAATCTCACATATAGTTTGTTTGAACCAAAAGCAATACAAAATCCCTATACACTTACACCTGGCAAACTTAGCTAATACTATTTTGATTAAAATTCGTATATAGGTGCTGATTAATATTATAAATAAATAGGCTGTTTTCATTTTACCAAGGATTTTAGGGTACTTTACAGAAGTATAGACTTCCGTATCTCCGCAACTGTGAGCTTTAGTTGTAAAGAAATACTACAAGTTTTAACGCAATAATTCTCCAAAGACATAAATTCATTAAATATAAGTACGTCTCCAAAAGTTTATGTTTTTTCCTTAAATTGCTTAGGAGAAATGTTTGTACAACAACTGTCTATATATATTTTAGACTCAATAGTCAATATTTACATTCTTTATTGGTCAAAATTTATAAATGAGGAAGTTAATAGCAATGTGATGGCATGAAGATTTGCAACACCTAATAAAATGTAGAAAATTTTAACCGTAAGTTGAAATTTTAATAGGAAGTGTTGACCCTTGTGGACCCAACATTGATCTTATTTTTATCAGTCTAAACATACAAATGAGGACATTAATTCTTTAAAAACAAAATTATAAAATTTAAAACCGGGACTAAAAAAAAGTTTTACGTAAGTATAGTGCAATTTATGCTTGGGTTTGCTATTGCATATTATTTCGTTTCAAAAATACGAATATTACGAGTTTTGAGGAGATATCTCAATTTTCAAACAATAGAGCGAGAAAGTCCGTGTGGAGTCCCGTACTATTTATTTGAACGAGTTATTCTAAGCCTTAAAGATGAAGGTAGTTCATAACTTCTATAACACAATGAAAAGACACATTTAATATAGAGGGTTATTCAAAAGTAATGATGCAAAAATGAAAAGGGATTGTTCTTAAACGAACTGACATACAACAACCGTTATGATTAGAAAAGACAAAAGAAAAATCCAAGTTTCCAAAGAACTAAAAGTGTTCGATGTGTGTGCTGTTGGTTACATGGCAGACGACTAGACGGTAGTCTAGTTTAGCCCACACGTGCCGTAATATATCCTCGGATACTCAACTCCACCGCAGTAAACTAAGTGCCACTAGCGCAAATAATGGCGGTGGCAGTTACCATGCCCAATTAAGAACTTTATTCCGTTCTCCTTCCGTTCAATACTTATAGCTTAGTTATCGTTGAGACAACTCTCACTACAGACCTTTCTTTGGTTTTGCACCATTACTTTTGAATATCCCTGTATAAGTTACTACCTATTACAGCAAATCATTGTTGAATTGACAGAGATACAATTTTCCAGCAGACAGCTATATTGAAAGCCTAAGGTGATTGGCCCTTTTATTTGGTGTGGAAATGTATAGATATGGGAACAAAAAGTTATCTTCAAGAATTTTTAATTTTTTGCAATTTTATTTATGGATTTTTTTTTTCAAGAACAGAAGCATATTGATTAAGTTATACTTTTTATATACTCACATTCTTTATAATTTTAACAGTGATCAAATATTGATAAAATCAATATTTTTCAATAGGAGACTGTCGCTGCATAGTAAAAAATAAAAAAATGTAACAATTAATAAACATCGATACGTTATCTTACAAGGGGTGTTGAAAATATTAACATAAAGATTTCACTCGTTCTCGAAAAAACTGATATTTCCAAACGCATTGTTTTTCCGCAAAATCTCTCCGATAGTTAGCGCCATCTACGGTTTCAATGATCCATCTGTTCTTGTTAGTGCGGAAGGATAATTTGCCAGTTGTGTAGCCACGCGAGACCTTTTAACCTCCCGCCCACAGTCCTACAAAATATGTTTTAGACTTGCACTCGACAGGACCAGGGGCCTTATGTCTTATAACATGTGAACACTGGTAACTGTCAAAAGAATAATAAGCACTATATAATTATTCTGTGAATTAAAAAATGACACCAGGACACGGTAATAGAGTCCGGGACCTTTGACATAGTATGCCATTGCTCTAACCACTGAGCTATCTAGGAATCGTTCCGTTCTCAGAGTCATTATTAATTCATATTTTAAGGCAGTCCATGATAGAAGTGGAGAAATCGTCGGATACATATGTGTGATTTTATTAAGATTACAACCTATCAGATAACGCAGCGGCCTTCAACTCGGTAGTTGGCTTTATGATGCCACGTGTACAATTATTATAATTGTAATGGATTGTATATTTAAGAATCAAATAGCCCTAGCTATTATTTATGCTTTTTATTGAGTAACTCTCCATATAGATATAATTATTCTGAAAATTGAAAAACAACGTCCATCATAGTTTCTGCCATAAAATAACAGTGAAAATAAATCTTGGGCACGGGACGATTCCTGGATAGCTCAGTGGTTAGAGCATTGACGTACAAAGTCAATGGTCCCTGGTTCAATTCCCGGGCCCAGGTGTCATTTTTAAATTTTCAGAATACCATTTGATTTTGTTCTGCCTCATTGTATTCCTGTAACGCCAATGCTGATAACTCATCGAGTACTTCATCAAATAAAATACCAATTCCAATTTTTTTTAAGGACAACTATAAGTTACATACTGCCAATCAAGTTGTGTACATACATTGATAGGCTTGCTTGTAGTGTTTGGTGTTTTCCTGTTATTAAATGCATCACATCTTTAGAAAGGAAACATACATCTGGTTGCAATCATTCCACAACCAATGTGCTGTCTTCTCCCAGCTTAAAATTGAGGATCCGCAAGCAAAGCTATTAAGTTGTGAGTCCCTTTGCAGTTTTTTAACCTGGCAGGTCCATGCTAGCGTGTAGAATTTCATCAACATTTTGTATAAAGTTGGAGGTGTTGGTTCCCAAACTATTCAGAGAACTTTCGACAAATGCTTGACCATGCTTGGGGAAAAAGTTTATTGATAATTCTTCTCGTCTATATCTGGACTGAAACCTAATATCCTTTACAAAGTGTGTTTCAGTTTTTGGCGAAGTGAACAAAAGGCGTGATTCTCATCACAAGTGTTCCTAATTTCTTCGTTTGTTATCATCATGTCTCTCTGAACGTGCTCATATTCATATAGTAAGTCCCTGAGCATGTAAACTTATTTGTGAATGTCCAAGATCTCTACAATCTAATCACACAGTTGATTGGATGCCTTTCTTTGTTTATATGTTTACCATTTAAGTCACTGCTGACGTTATTTTTTGGTATCACTCGCGTTCTGGTTGTACACTGGTCCGCAGTATGTCATCCAGCAACTTTTATGATATCAATATCCAATTTAACAGCTTACGATATCCCTCCAGTGTTGTCACAGAATGTAATGAGAGCTTGCAGTCCATTCTGGATTTTCCTATCTTCAACTATGTTGGCTGCATTCAAGAAAATCTTCCAAGCATCCAGTATTTACATTTGGTGATAATTCACTGGTGTACTTCCACCAAGGTTGATTCTAAAAGGTTTACCTCCCGTAGTTTTCGGTACAAATAATGCAAGCCGAATGAATAGTACCTGTATGGATACTTTGTGTACATAATTCTTTTGTCTGGGGAGTTGAATTTCAGCAGCCTCTCTCACATTTGTTTCGAGGATAGATTTCCTATAAGTATCCTGTGCGAGTGTTAGTTTGTGACAACTATTTCAAAATTTAAGATTTTGTGAATTTTCCTGGGCAGAGCATCATCTTGCATTTTTTTACATGGATATCATCATAGTTCGTCCCCAAACCTTTTCATTCTTGTGCAATCTCTTCATTGTTGTTCCAATTGTCTTGGTTTGGTTGTTGTAGTGGATTCTTTTTGGATATTTTTGATTGCTCACATTCATCTTTGATGAGTTTTCTTGCCGGTAGGTTCTGGTAGCGATGCGACTGACAAAGCTTGTCTCTCTGTTGGTTTTGATGAACAGGGATTATCGATTTTATACTTGTGTGTTATTTAGCCACTGTAAAAAAGAGAAAAAATTTAGTGTACAAACTAAATAAATCAGACTTACAATTAAATGGAATACAACCATAACCACACTGTTTAAGAATTCTCATATCGCAAAGATCGGCTGGCATTTTGAAAAATGGCTGCCAAATGCCAAAATTACAAAAGGGGCTCCCATGATAAATTTTATTGCGAACATGTCAATAATAGACTGCAATAATAAAAAGATCCCTCCCAAAAAACGCATGAACTTTGGTTTCTAGACTAAACTATATGGGTTAATTTATAAGTATTGGTAACTTTAATAACTTTTATAACTGTCCACAAATCTTGTCCATACCCAAATCAGACTGATTTTTGTGTCACAATGCATGGTCACAAACATTTGCCAATTTAACCGTTAATTATTCATACTATGCGTCTAAAATTTATAATATAATTCAGTGTAACATCCGAGAAAATATTATAACAAATCATATTAAATAGTTAACCGTGATTAAGGTGATAGATAATATTACCAACCTCATCATCTACTAACATTTGAAACTCGTGGGAAAATATGTAGGGCCTCAAGTACTCCATTTTGAGAGGAATTAAAAAAACAGCATATATATATATATATATATATATTAATGATGTGGCTTCTTTTTCTGTTAAAATGACTTGATGGGTAGGCCTACTTTTCACGAGCAAATGTCATATATTGATCATATCCCCATAACTATTTACGATAAGAATAACTTACCATTGCAAAGTTATTTTACGATTAAAAATAAACAAAACCTTTAATTGAAATTAATTTTATAAAAGTAATAATTTCTAAGGGACTGATTTTTTTTTTTAACTAATTGAGGTCTGGAAATTGGGAGTTGATTATTCTATCTTTTGTGAAAGCATATTTAACAGATTTTTCTAAATGATTTTTTTTTTACAATCTAGGCCTATATTATTTCGTTCATGATCTATTCATAAATTTCTAAGGCGATTTCCATTAATATTGTTTAAAATATTTTACGACTCTTAAATAAATATCTCCATTATTGCCGATTGGGCAAAGGAGTGGATGTGATTGACCGTACAATATATTTTAGGGGATAGTGTATACACCACATGTTGGTTTCAACTGGGACACACACTCACACATTTACACTAAGGGATAAGGATGAGGATGAAAGACATTAGAGGAAGTATAATCAGTTTGTGTGAAGGATGATGAGGAAAGGAATATACATTCAAATACAACAATTTTATTAGCACCAACTGGGATTAGAACTCTAGCCTCCCAGTCCTTTGTTCCAAACAATATGGGATCTTTTCAAATAATAAACTAGGTATGTTTTAATGCAGAGGTCCCCAACCTTTTTGTACCTTAGAGCACATTCAAAACAAACGGTAGTGAGGCGGGCACCAATTACTTTCTCAAGGCAAATTTACTAGCTCTCGCCAGTCTCAGAGGTCAGCCACAACACTATACACACGGCCGGTCAACTGCCATGTTAGGTTTCCAACAGAGATTGTGACGTTACATGTGATTGTGGGTAATATTCAAGGCCGTAACCATGGGTGGAGGGGGTTCAACCCTTTCCAAGTTGACAAAAAATAAATTTAAAAAATACTGCTTTATTTACAATTTTAACAAGACCAAACTAAAGACACAAGGAACTATTTAATTACTCACCACCATTTTGGTTCTTGGGTACATTTTTAATATGTATTCTGTGTTTATTCAGGCAACAAAGCTGGGTAGACCCATGTCAATATATTTACAAAGAAAATGGGAAGTATTAGGTTGGTATTAGTGGGTGTGAAAAAAATGATGGATGGGGTAGGTCTTTAAGATTAGGGAAAAGCAAAACCATTCCGCTTGAAACTACACTGGTTCCGAGTAAAATAACACTTTGTAAAGGAGCCGTTATGGAAAGAGAAATGAGAGTGAGGGATTGGAAATAGCGGGGGGGGGGGGGGGGGGGGGGGGGGTCTTCCATTCACCAACCTCTTGAGAATAGCATACCGGAAATAAGCACAAACTTGATTTTTGTCTGAAAATTTGACAGATTAAATTATTAGTCAAGAACTTTTCAGCTGTGGTCAAAAAGTGGCAGGCACAAAAGGCTCGGCGGGTGCAGTGGCGTTCACGGGCATAGTTTTGGGGACCCCTGTTTTAATGTATTCAGAAACAATACAAACTTACTGTATTGTTTACTCTTTATTGTTAAGGTTAATAATAAATGAGGAGTAATATTTTTTGACTAGCAACTAAACTAAAACCACTAGACAACGATTATTCTGACATAAAGGAGCAAAATTACAACGTTACTAAAATTTTTACTATATATAATTAAAAATGTCCTTCAGGCCGATATCTACACCAATTAAAACGTTGCTTCAGCGACTCAGTACTAAATTCAGCAGACAAAAGTGTAGAGAAACGAGTTAAAAACATTTCTTTGGGGTACAATTTACTATAAGTATAAAAAATTGAGAATATCAAGTAGTAACGACCATTTAAATCTTGAACCAAATTCCTTAAAATCACCCTCTCCTCCAGCGCCCACCACTGCCATCCAATGAAGATCAGTATTCCCAGACACCACATTGTGAATTGGTTCAAAAGATTTCCAAAATATCAAAATTAAAAAACAGCCCAAGGTAAATTTTCTGAGAAGATTTTACCAATTTATTTTCGGCAAAAGTAAAAGACATTAAATTTTACGACGTTTGGGGATCCACAGAAGACCCGAAGTAAATTCACACAAATTCTCTATGCTCCAGTGTCAGTCAGTCAAATGTCATCATCTCTAAAAATTCAAGAAGCGTATGATTTGACAAGGAAAATTGAAATGTTTAGAAAAAATAATCTGTTAATTATGCTACAATCTACTGCACCAAAACATCTCTAAATGTTGTAAGGAAGACAGAACTAACCTCAATGGGTGCTCATGAATAATATCAATCCTGCAGTCCTGAACGAACAAAATTAAGGGGCCAATAAAAATTTAGTTTTTTTTAATCATAAATAATATTTCGGACAACAGAGACGTAAGCAAAATTCAAAATTAATGTTATAGTAAAAAAAAAATTATCTAAATTTTTAGTAAGATTTCTTTAAAGTTTAGTGTGTTTATTTCAGAATCTTCACTAGATCCAAAAATTATATCTCAAAATTTAGTTAAAATTATCCACCTCTATAACCAATATTTGATCATCCCAACCATAAACTGACGTCAGCACTCCAACTTACTGACACGAAGAGAAATGTACTGGTCAAATCAGAGCTGACAGGAGTTGTGTTTATAGAGCCACGCCACCAAGAAGAAACCAGAGCGAGAACTCCAACACAACTGAGAAGAATGAACTGTACCGATCAGCTATAAAATAGCGGAAATAATGTTAGTAGAGCCAGCCTGACCCCTGGGCAGAAACAGAGCTAGAATAGAGCACTCCAACTGAACCAACACAAGAGAGCTGTAGAGGTAAGCTTTGTGCTGACTGGAATAATGTGTATAGAGCCATTATGCCACTAAGCAGACAACAAGTAGAGAGATAACTCTATAATCCCTCTAGCTTGTCTGTTCAGTGGTAATGTTAGCTCTCACACACTAGTAGGGGTTGAGATGAGTGTCTAGGCCCACTTTTCCCCTTAAGGTTAACATTGATCCATCTCATTCTAGGAGGTAGACCGTTGTTAACCTTAAGGGAGAAAGTGGGCCTAAATTCTCATCTCAACCCCTACTAGTGTGTGTAGAGCTAACATTACCACTGAACAGACAAGCTAGAGGGATTATAGAGTTATCTCTCTAGCTTGTTGTCTGCTTAGTGGCATAATGGCTCTATACACATTATTCCAGTCAGCACAAAGCTTACCTCTACAGCTCTCTTGAGTTGGTTCAGTGAGTGCTCTCTATTCTAGCTCTGTTTCTGCCCAGGGGTCATGCTGGCTCTACTAACATTATTTCCGCTATTTTATAGCTGATCGGTTACAGTTCATTCTTCTCAGTTGTGTTGGAGTTCTCGCTCTGGTTTCTTCTTGTTGGCGTGGCTCTATAAACACAACTCCTGTCAGCTCTGATTTGACCAGTACATTTCTCTCGTGTCAGTAAGTTGGAGTGCTGACGTCAGTTATGGTCCTAAATTCTGGGTGTGCTACCGGCTATGTTCAAATTTCAAGATCCAAATTTATATTCATGTGGTTAATCATCTTATCAAAATTTCTTTATAATTTTATTACAAAAATGTACTTTTTTGGTCAAAGGATAAAATTCAAACAAGGTCATGCTCAATTAAATTATTGTTTTAATAAGGTTCCATAGAAACATTTCTTTACTATGGATTTCCAAATTTACTATTTTTTCCCATACAGAAAGCATAAGCCGTGATTTCTCTGAATTCCATTTTTATTTCACTATTTTCTCTCTTTATTGACTCTTTGACTCAAGTGAAGATTCTGAAACAAACACACTACAATTTCCATGAAATTGAAACATTCTATTTCTAAATTTCATCTAAATTCACCAGTTTTTCCAAATTAAATATTGACCCAATGTTAAAAATACACACCTCTGTAACTTAACTTGTATACACTAATATCTAAATTTATACAATCGCTAATATCAATAATTTATGACACTAACGAAAGCTAATAAAATACATTATAATAATTTTTCTATAACAAACTAAATTCTCTTACATCAAAATTTAATATCTCTACACTATTTTTGAAAAGCAAGTTTGAATACATTAGCCAAATAAAAACTATTTTCCAAATTTAAAATTTATAACGCCGTTCAGGACTGTAGGCCTCAAGAGCTAACTAAATTCCTTAAACACCTGAAGAAAGGCCCTTCTGTGATCCAACCCACACAACAAAAGTAGTAAGTATAACTTTCTAATGCACCACCAACTTTGTGTACAACATCGAAGAAAATTATATATTGGTGTTAAAGTTGAAGAGAGATTATATCTGGGTTCAAGCAAACATAAAATATTGAATACCACTCTTTTAGTCCGATATTTCACAGTTTGGTTTTTGAAACTATTTTAGTTTGATTAGTAAATTAACACATATTTAAAAGTAGATGTAACAAACTCTTATAATCCTTTACCTTATATCATCCTTTGATTAAATATAACTGTTTTAATAACACTACTGTTTATACTTAACAAGATAGCGGATTTTTTTGTGTTATTTAAAATGATGGGAGAGGTAAATTGGTTAGAGCAGTGGTTCCCAAACCTTGGGTCTTGACCCTAATGAGGGTCGTGGGGAGTTCTCAATTAAATTTGTTGTTTTTCAAACGTTATGAAGTATTTAATTTACAAACACCTCATCAAACGGGGACATTATAAGGAATTACCACAATACTGACAATAGCAACAATGTTGAAACAAAGTTTTGAAAACCTCCTTAATCAGAATTTAGGACCCAGCTCAAGGACAAGCCCGTTACAATTCAGGAAGGGGAAAAAGTTATTTTCCCTTTTCTGAAAATATATCCTACCAATGAGAACAAGGATTTTAAGTTCTTAAAACAATCAATATCCTCAAAATGATCTGCGTTGTATTCTGCCATCAACACATCACTCAAAGAGACTCACCTGCACATTGGAGCAATATCATGGTTTTCACTAATTATCTGTCTTTGTCATTTACCTATTTTTTTCATCGGAACATATTGTGTGATTTTATATTTGACACGCGTATAACCTTATCGGGTAGTAAGAAGCAGTGCTAATAATAATAATATATTTGTAAGACTAAAAAGTTATTGAAATTGATTAAGCTTAGTTGATAATATTCATCAATACAAAATAAAAACTCAATAGAACTTCTTCTAATAATGAAATAGCATTAAAATAGCCACTGAACTAGTATTTTTTGGTCACTTAACCAACATGATAAAAAAGTCACATTTTCAATAAAATTATGCTTACATTTTGATCGATTATAAAGTTATTGAAATATCACTGTATTTTGTGGAAATTAATTCATTTCATTTGCTTTAATAGACATGAGATTGTTTGGGCCATCAAGCCTGGTAAATATTTTAATTAGGTTGCAATCAAATATTTTCTTGAAAACACTGGGTTAGACAATGACCCTTAAAGGTATACATGACTGACAATCGCAGCTAAAGTGTTTATTTGTTTTCAGCGAGGTCTCACCCAAACCTAGGACAACTCACCAGAAAATTCATCCGCCAGCGGGACTTGAGTAAAAATTTGTCAACATTGGTGTTTCATTAAAAAAAATGTATTTTATTAAATTAAATTAAATTTTCTGTGTCTACTATCAGTGTCTTCTGAATTTTGTTTATACATCTTGACATTATCTGTTGTTAACAAAAGTTAATGTCAAGATGTATAAAAATTGTGCTATTTGTTGGGCGCCGCTCCTAGGATCTAGGAGAAAAAAATATTAATAAAAAAAACATTTACCTCGACTAATTAAGACAGTGGCACGACGACTCTCAATACTTGAGACAACTGGGGAATACTTAAAATAAAACATGAACAATAGACATAAAAATGGATTGTTGAAATAAAATGTATTAATTTAGACTACAATAAAAAATGTATAAAAATAACAATTATTTGAAATTTTGTGGGTTTATTATTATTTCCTTTTTTCCTACATCCCAATCCTACCGATGGAATTCCGGATAGTTATAATTCTAATTTGACAAAATAAAATAGTATTGTTGAGACAAAAAGAAGAGAAAAAAATCAATACAATTATTATTTAGACATAAAATAAATTGTTAATTCATTCTTTGAGTTAGATAGTCTTTCTGAAAGTTCTTACATGAATTCTGATATTTGATAAAATAAAAATAAAAAAATCATATGACTTTAAAGCTGAAGAGTTGGCTTGACCTCACCCATGAATGAGTCCATGTTGAAACAACACCAACTTCAGAAATATGTTTCACTTTATTAAGGTTAACTCGTCCACCATTCTTAAAAATAAATAGTCTAGCTCTTGCACATCTACTTAGCTTTCCATTTTCTACTCTCACTTACATTTCTTGAGTTCATGCCTCAACTTCCCACAGTGACATCATACCGACTCCTTTTCAGGGCAGACCTAAATCCGTGAACCTCTGGCATCTCGTAATGACTAAGTAGTCCTTCACCTAGACGCTGCTGAAACGTAGCAGATACCTCCAACACATGGTTGGTGACCCGTATCTCTCAATCCTGTTTTGAACCTAGGCTCAAATACCTCTAAAAACTCCATCTGGGTGATTTTGCCCTCTAGGTTTTGTACGTTCAATATATGTAACGAGTGGTCGTCTCTTCCTCGGATCTTCACAACTGAGGGCCTCCAATTTTTATATTTTCTGTGTCCTCGTTGTCCTCAGTCTTTATTACCTGATGGTCGAATATACCTGATCCGGATCTTATACTTGGCAGGATTGTGCTTGGAATTACCTTTACTTGTAATTGTTTGTTTCTAACCCATCTGGAAATGGGTAAACAATGTCAGTGATTGAGTCAGCGGTGTGTTTTTATAGTAGTACAATTTGTCGTTATAGCTGATCATGTGGTCGTTAAATAACGCTAACTGAAGTAATCTATTTAAGAGACCTGACTCACATTAGGTTATGTTTCATTTAACCGTCAGGTATAAGTTAAATAAAATCCTGATATATTAATCCTTACGTGAATCAAATAATACCATATTCAACTTACGAACATAGCGAACGTTACTCAAAATAAGGTGGGGATGTCAGGGACGCTAAAAAAAAAGTTAGAGTATTTGTAGTTTTTTGTTATAGTCAAAATAAAAAAAAAATTGCTTTAGTAAAACCCTAGAGTTAATTTATCTTCACATAGTGATACCTTCAGTTATTGTATCAAAGGTATCCTGGAATTTAATGACAGCTTTTTCTCTTCATTTAAAAAGGTTCTCAGCTAATTTCGCTATGTTCATGATAGATATTCAACAACTGTTGATATCAACATGTGAAGAAAATTAAACTTTATGTTTCCTCTGGAGAAATATTTGATAAATATTTGATTTATTTTGTCAAAAATGTTTATTTATAAAAAGCTGCAAAAATACTTTATTTTCCCCTAAACTCCCAGTTTTAAATTGTTATTTGTGTTAACTTGACTCACTACACGTACGTGTTATACGCATATAAATTACAGACTCACTTTGGTGGCCGCATGGTGTAAGGTGTCACTCTCGTAATAGAGTACATTGCTAATATATGTGATATCTGTGGTTTAAATCACTGTGAGATGCACTGAGGATAGTTTTCCTAAAATTGATTTCACCTCGATCTATACGCAAGTGTATGTACACTTCCTCTAAATTTACCTATCGTAAAAGCTAGAACATTAGAGTAACTAATACTTAGGCGTATAGTCCGAATGGGTAGTAAGGCACGGTGTTACTATAAAACGCTAGTGTGGTTTGGATTATAAAAATTTAATTTCAGAGTTGGTTTACGTTCATAAAGCGTGGGAGTGAATCATATAGCAAGTGGAAAAAACATTCCTGTGCACCCGACATTTATATATATATATATGTTACAGTCCACACCCGATTCCGGACAAAATGGATCGGATTAGGCCAAAACGGTACAGCCTGATGCTTGTAGGATAAACCATTATAACCTGAAATTCTCAGTTAATACTAGTTTTCATCCTTCTTAACCCGTACGATGAGTTGACCCTAGACACGTTTCATCATGCACAGATCACGTGAAAATGTTGTAACCTAACCTTATCTAACCTAACTTAAACCTTGTCTAAATTCATTAATCCTGGAATTTTGGCCATAGCTCGTGGGATAAATTATTATAGCCCACAATTTTATTAGGTCAAATCAGTTTTAGTATAGGTAACAACATTTTCACGCGATATGTGCATTATTAAACATGTCCAAGATCAAATCATCGTATGGGTTAAGAAGAATCAAATCTAGTATTAACTGAAAATATCAGGCTATATTGGTTTATTCCACAAGAGATAGGATGTATTTATTTGGCCTAGTCTGATCTAGTTTGTCCTGAAATTGGGTTTGGACTGTATCATACATATATATATTAACCCAAAAAACCCCATCGAATTAAAACAAGTCTAGTTTGAGTGAAACACTTATAATCGAACCACCATTTTTGTATGTTTCAATACAATTAAATAGCTTCTTGTCGCAACTTATTTGTTTGATAAAGAATATATTTTATAGGTTTTTAATATTCGTTCAGAAAAAAATTTTCATTTAAATAATGATTATTATATAACAAACAAAAGTTTTTAATCATTTAAATTTATCAACAGTTAAATAACCATTATTTTGATTGATACATTTTACAAAGAATTAAACCTATAACTGGATGAATACTAAGTAAAAACATTTATATTTATAATATATGTGATTTTTACCACCACGTATTACTACCCATTAGTGTTATACATTTATTTATAATATTATCAGTCATACTTATAAAGAACAATTGAAATTAGAATTGGTGCAAATTTTGGGGAAGAGATTTTTTATATACATGTATTTTCTTGGAAACCCCTTTTAAATTATGTTTTATTGGAAACGATACTCGCTTTTAAATTCATTACATGTTTGGATCAATATTAAAATGGTATTAGATTAGAATTGAAAAAATATATAAAGTATATTTTTGCGATTATTACATAAGTACTTTATAAGTTTTTAAACCCTATGTTTGTTTAAGGTGAAACAAGATATACATTTAAAAAAAAATGTCAACAGGTAGTTTGTGGCTAATATGGATATGTTGCTTCTCAGGTGACACATTATATTCTTTAGTATATGTCAGTTTTGTTTGCTCCCGTGAGCCGTGAAATATAATAAAGTGTTATACATTAAAGCAAGCTAAAGTTTAAACTCAATTCTTATAGTTACATACATACTTAATTACAGAGTTTCTTATGGGGTAAGAAGTAAATTGTGCAAAAAGTAAAAAAAAAACTCCATAACTTAGCCACCATATCATTACATTCTCGGTTCGCTTCAACATCCATTCACCGAGTTATAATACTTGGGTTTTTACTCTTAAAACTCATAGTGTTTCTCTTTTTTCCCACATTCTTCTACAACATTTAACAACGCATTATATGGCCTACCCCTTCCTTTTGACCCACACCCTCTGTAATCTCCCCCTTTGTGGGGATAATCTGCCATTGTGTGTTCCAGGCTAGGATAGGCCTGGTGACAGGTATATGACTGTGTAACTTGCCATTATTGAGGTAAACTTAGTATTTTAGGGTTTTATTGTACTACTTTCAACTACTCAAAATTTGTTGTTGTAAGGAATTTGCTAAATATATAAAATAACAATTTAAAAAGACTTACTCAGGAGCTAGTGACAGAATGAATTGTAGTAAGGAATGCGTTACCAAAGGCTTGAATGACACACTAGGTGGTCTTACACGGTTATGAACCCCGGTACCTTGGTCATGACGGTATCCCCAAGCAGACGTACTAGATGATCAGGCGTCCTAGCCCGCATATACCTCAAAATGGGAAGAGTAACTTCCTTAGAATCGATAATTAATTGTCAGACAAGTGAGTTAAAAATTAATACCATTTCTAGAACAACTTTCCTAATTACCAAAAGGAGTACTGAAAAGACATTCTGGCCTTCAGAACTTATGTGCGATAGTTGTATCACTCATCAAAACACGTTGTTATAATCGTTGTGTCTCTTTCAATCTTCAATATCACAATCTTAAAGTAAACAAACTCCCTAATTTAGGGCCTGTTTCTTCACTCGATCCACACTCATCCTCTCAACATGCCCAAACCAACGGACGATTCTTTCACATTTACTTATTGGATTTCCTTTCCAAATTCACTACTTTAGAACATCTTAATTAATGAATCTGTCAATTAGAGTTTTCCAAATACACTTTTTAGATATATCATTTAAACAACACTCATCTTGTTCTTGTGTTTCTCAAACCCTTTAATGCGTTTGGGATCCTAGTTTGAAAGAAAAAAAATTGCACATTATAGATATATATTTAAAATAACAGTTATGGGTTTAAAATGATTTTATTGGGTTATTTAAAATGAATTTATAAAACAACTTATTTTATACCCTCGATTGAATACTCAAATTAAAGTTATAATAGAAACAACTAGTCTTATAATGGTAATTTCCTCTTATATTAGTGAAATTTCTAATCTAACCAACGACACAAGTTCGACACGTTCCAACATTATAAACCTAGATTCTTACGTTAGCAGAGAGAAGTGCTACTGACTTAGCAAAGACGTATCGTGTAGTTGATAAACTATCTGTAGTGTTATTAAAACGATTATTCTGCTTTGTTCCCATTTAAAAATATACAAATATCCTTACCTGTATTTGGCTAGTGTCAGTAATACTTTCGTAAAACAAGTTAAGTTGTTTTGTATGTATGTATGTATTAATATGTATGTATGTATGTATGTATGTATGTATGTATGTATGTATGTATGTATGTATGTATTAATATGTATGAGTCTGTGTTTGTCTGTATGCATGTATGTATATATATGTATGTATGTTTTAATACGTATGAGTCTGTGTTTGTCTGTATGCATATATGCATATATGTATATATGCATGCATGTATGGATGTTTTTCAAATTATTACAAATTGGACACCAATATATTATGAAAGACTAATGATCAAATAAAACCACTTTGACTAGAAGATAAACTATCCCAAATAAGGTTCAAATGTTGTAAGACCATAAAAATCTAATAGTCCCCAATAAGTAAGAATATACATTACATCCATCACACAAACTATCTAAATCTGAAAAAGTATATCCCAAATTGACCAAATAGAATATCTTCATGGCTATAACTTAATTTGACCCAAGCCTAGCTTCCAAAGAAAAAATATAAAAACAAACATCTCCAGAATAATTATAAATTAGATTTAGTAAGTCCCTGACTGCTATTGGAATCAAAGAGTCATTGCCTCGTACTGGATACATGATTATTTTCAATTTAATACATCGGAGAAAATTTGGGATGGAGGTATTTCAAGTCCAATGATGTCATCTTCAGATAGTTAGTGCGTTGTTCTCTCATCGGTGCCTGCATACAGCACCGATAGGCCAAATATACATAGGTAGGGAAACACACGCGATGGCCTCTTTTCTCCAAGTCCTAGCGCCTCCGCAGCGCCCGCCACTCGGGGAAAGCGAGCCGGACTACATAATACTCCGCAGCTTTAATCTAGTTAAGTCTCGTCTAACGTGAACGTGCACCCTCCACTGTCCCTGTAGGAAAGGTCCCTAAAACTACGGGATAGGGGGGATGTGCGTACATATTATAAACAACAACAGATTAAAGAGCAAAGTTTTAATTCAGGAATATTTTAATTATCTCCAAGAAACAAATATACAAAGGATAATGGCCTTAATTCAAAAGCTTCCTAGTAACTACTACTGCAAAAGAAAACATTGCATCATAAAAATGTAACTTCTTAAAGGTAACTGATACACCTTCTACCGAAACGTATTTCACTATTTACTGTTCTCAAAAACGTGACTTAAGGTCTTTCGTATTATGTTACAAAATAAGAGTATAAATATAAATATACTAAAATGTTCCAATGAATAAAAGTAATAATTTTAACGAAAAATTATACTGAGTGAAATCTCGTGTCCTTCAAATTACTCTAATTCAAAGTTTACATTTGTAAAAAAAAGGACACAGATTTAAACGCAAGAAATAGCGTTTATCAACTAACAGTTTACTTAACATCAGGAAACGTAACCATTAACCGTTACTGCACAAAACAATTGCATACTTGATATTTATTTATATCGAACAAATTATTATTATTATTATTATTATTATTAGCACCGCGTCTTACTACCCGTTCGGGTTATACGCACTTACGCTAATATGTAATGGTAGGGTGATTGTGAGATGAAATGGAGGACCTACAGTTTAACGTGGAATCCGAACCACGGTGGCGGCCTGGCATTCCCCACATTCACAAGATTTCTTGTCAGAGGTGAAGGAAGGGTTTGGAAATCAGATAAATCTGTGCCGGTACCGAGGATTGAACCCCAGCCGCCAGCACAGAAGTCTGACACCTTACCCCTAGACCACCAGGTCACCCGAACAAATTAAAAAAGGTCTATCTCACTAGACGCAAACATAAGATTTATCCTATATATTTAGTCAAATCAAATCAAATGGAAATATCTACAAGGTGTTGACTATTAACTTTAACTATTTACAACGTAGGTCAATCCTACTTGACTCTTAAACAAGATTAGAAGCGTAACAAATAAGCTAATGCCAGACGCAATTGCCTCATTGCGTCGACTCGAAAACATGACAATTTACATTATGGGTTTCTTTCCCAAACACGCAAAATACCCTACAAAACAAGTTATAATATTAAATGCAATGTTACTCCCAGGTCCCTCCTTTATGACCGCAGTTCTAGTTATATTTATATAAATGAGTTTAATAATATCAAACGGTCGGAACTCCCAGGTCCCTCCTCCATGACCCCAGTTCAAAAAATTCTATATTTATATAAATGAGTTTAATAATATCAAACGGTCGGAACTCCCAGGTCCCTCCTCCATGACCCCAGTTCAAAAAATGCTATATTTATATAAATGAGTTTAATAATATCAAACGGTCGGAACTCCCAGGTCCCTCCTCCTTGACCCCAGTTCAAGAAATGCTATATTTATATAAATTAGTTTAATAATATCAAACGGTCGGAACTCCCAGGTCCCTCCTCCATGACCCCAGTTCAAGAAATGCTATATTTTTATACAATTTACATTCTCTTATATATATTCCTTCTGAGCCTAGAAAACAAAACAAGGGGAGGAAAGTTTACATTCAAGCCAGTCACGTAATACACAGGCATTACGTCATTATGCAGTAGTTTCTTCTTTCTTCGTGGTTTCTGATTGGACATCAGCCGTCGCATTGCAGTAAACTAAGAATATTTGAAGTTCATCTTTCTTGAAAGCCGTTGGAACCGTCTGTTGCTAGGTGAGAGTTGCCATAATTTTCCTCCAGGGGGCAACACAGGGTAGATATGAATTGTCGCCTTGACCCTCGGGAACGTCGTTCAGTTATAATATTTTTCTCGGGCCGGTTACAACTTTGAACATTACTCGCAGTCGTCCACGATCCAACCCGGCCGCTTTGACTTGGTAGTACTCTAGTGATGTCAGATTGGAGATCCGAAGGTACGTGAAGAACATTTCGTTTAGTAGACAGACAATATTGGATAATTTAAGAACGTTTATTTGATGTGTGATGGTTGGGCTGCATTGGGCTATAATAGTGAATAGTACTATTATAGGTTACGTCGGTGTTATTTAGGAGCGGGTAGTATGCTATACGCGATTAAGCGTGTAGAATCAGGTTGGGTGGGGTAGCAATTGTACAATACGAAGATTGTATTGTTACAAACGGCCACCAGTGATGTGAGCGAAGTATCCAAACACGGCACTGGTTTTCCAGTAAAATAGGGGTAAGTATGTTTGCACTTTTGTAGGTGGCATAGGTAAGGTGTCAAAGATGTTATTAGCTAAGGTACATTTCTCAAGGCTGATGTACAGACGACATCACGAAGACAACATTAATTTATATCAAAATTTCTAGTTGAAATTTTTTGAGGAACGCAATACTTTCTCTCTGAGGTGTCTAGATAAAATAAAACAACATATTATATAACCATTCCTTGTTTACCCGATAAAGAATCTAAAGTCCTTTTTAACAAAGTATATTTAAAGATTGACGTCATGAATTACGTCAACACTGGTAACTAGCTAAATAATAATACATCAGTGGTCTATTGCATACAAATACTAATTTTGTTGGTTTTTATTTTACAGGTTTGTATAAATCTGCTATTTGTAAAAGACCACCCAAAATTGTCGGTGGTAAAAACGCATGTATAAAAGAGTTTCCTTTTATGGCGAGTTTATTTTAAGTATATCTATCCCTTTTTATCTTGACAAATAAATCCAAGCAAATAAATTCACCTAAATATTTTAAATCAGTGGTCTGAAATATACTATGTATTATTAAATTTTAATTAACTTCTATTCTTTCAGTAAAGTTATTTAAATTCATTGTTTACTTATAAAGCTTAGAACCTCAAATCCTTAAATTTGCCTCTTACCCTTCTAATTTTATCTAAACAAAGCCCCGTGAAGAACTTTTTTTTTAACCAGTACAGTTAGCAACTAAACAAATAAAAATATTATGTGGAATATTTTTTATTAAAAAATATAATCTCTTAGTATTTATCTACCACAAGTATTAATATAAATATATATATTTATTTATATATATATATATTTATATTTATATATATATATATATATATATATATATATATATATATATATATATATATATATAAGATTTAGTAACGAAATATGTTTTAGTAGTAGTAATATGCTAAATAATAAAAATTGAACGTAAAATCATTTCAGGCCGCCCTGATACTCAAAGACTTAAATTGGCATTTATGCGGAGGAGCTATAATTAGTAAAAATTACATCATTACTGCAGCGCATTGTTTCAAAATATGCAGGTAAGTTATAACAAAATGATGTTTTGCAAATTTAATAATAATTATTAATTTAAACTTGAAACTAAATTATATTTTGATAGTTATGTATCTAAATATTATATATTGAATATGTTAGTTATTAAAAAAATCGGAGAATATGTGGTATATATACCACCATGAAACTAACGCGTTAACAAACTACACAACTAAGGTGGGCTATTATATATATAGCCCACCTCATATACATATACACAACATATCGTGCGACTACACAACTGAGGTGTAGTTTGTTAACGCGTTAGTTTCATGAAGACCTGGACAGAGAGGACAGGGAGATCAAGGATCAAATCTAGGTTGGGTTAGCTAAATTGTTTTCCACTCTCCATCAAGGCAAATGTAGGTTAACCTTTTCTATATTCCACCTTCCCAATTTCTGACCCATTAGCGTAATTAGTATTTAAGCGTATAACTTGAACGGGTAGTAAGATACGGGGTTGAATAAATAAATATATTATAAAAGTTTGTCTAAACGACGTGTTACTAATCATGGGGTTTTAGTTAAACTTTTACTAACTACGTCAAATATTTTTGGATGAGAAATGTTAAATTAGAAAAAATGAAATGGCGATTGTGGGTATTAAGAGGGGGAAACTATTTGGAAAAAAAACATTAACTGTTCACCCAACCGGGATTGAACCACGATCTCCCTGTAATCGGGAATATAGTCTAGTCACTAGTTTTAGTTACTATACGTGTGAATGTTAATATTTTATATTTTCCTGTCATTCTACATATTTAGATATAAAAATATGTATATATATATATATATATTTTATACATATACAATTTATTCTCAAACTTTTTACCTAGGGCTTCTATAAAGTCCCACTGAGAGATTTTTGGAATTAGTAGCTAATCTTAAATCCAAGGGTATCTTAATTTCTCAAATTTTGCTTTAACAATTTCATTTATATTTTATATCTAGACACTGAATATAACTGGACAAGATGGCCACTATTTTTGCTCATGAGAATTCATTTGAGGGTACTTTACAATAAAGAAATTTTCTAATTATCATAATTTATTTGCAACTATTTGAGATACGAAATAACTTACCTTTGTAAAGTTGTAGTACTATTAAAGATACAAATTATTTAGTTCAAGAATATATTTAAAAAATCGATGTGCTGTAGGAATATATATACATATATATATATACATACATATATATATACATATATACATATATATATATACATATATATACATATATATACATATACATACATATATACATATATATATACATATATATATACATATAAACATATATATATAAACTTATATATACATTATATTATATATATAGAGTTATATATTATATAGAGTTATATATACATATATATAAATTATATATACATATATATAGTTATATATACATATATAAGTTAATATAATATATATAGAGTTAGATATACATATATATATAGATTATATATACATTATATATATATATATAGAGTTATATATACATATATATATGAGTTATATATACATATATAGATTATATATACATATATATATATATATATATAGTTAGATATACATATATAGAGAGTTATATATACATATATAGAGAGTTATATATACATATATATAGAGCTATATATACATATATATAGAGTTAGATATATATATTCTTTTGATTCAGGTCTTTGAAAATGAATTTGATTCTTATGCTCTTTTTTGGACAAATGTATTTCTATTTTCTCGATTTTTCTCTAACAGTGTTTCTAGTTCCTAATGCCATAGAATAATGAGGCCTAAGTAACAGTGTATATTATATCATTTATAATTATTGGTATATTATTTATATAAAAATGTACATAACTACTACTTCATTTCACAAATCTTACGAGTTATTAATAAACTTCTATTTTAAGATAAAATAGGTAGAAAGTGTGTCTGGTGCACCAAATGATGTTTTTTAATAATAATTTTTCACCTCGCTCACTAATTAATTCAATGAATATACAATTAATGTAAAATATTATTCTCTCTTTCTAAAGAGAAAATCTAAAAATTGCACAATTTTTGGAAAAAAATTTCGTTCGAGTAGGCTCAACCAAATGGAAACAGGGTGGTAAAAAATACGATATTGAAGACATTTTTTCACATACAAAATTTAACAAAATAACCATGGATTACGATATAGCTCTAATCAAGGTAAGTTAAAATATAAATAAATTCAGTCCAATTAATGTACTAATTTATACTGCAATAAAAATAGATAATTTAATTGGTTTATTATACAATGAATCTACAGGCGATATGTAATATTGGAGTGTTTATTTAGCAACGTTTCTTAGTAACCATTCTGGTTATTCACTTATACACTAATTATGATTATGGTTTTAGGGTATAGTAAGATTCTATTTCAAGGAAGTGTACCCACATTTGAGTGGATAGAGAGTGTAAAACATATTCTGATAAAACACCCTCATTACACCCAACCGAGATTCAAGAAACAATATCCCCGTCATCAGCAATCTAGCAGCACGTTTGGACCATGCAATCATCGGATCGAGCTTAGAGTTGTTGACAGGAGGAAGAGATTTTTTTCTCACTTGATGCTCAATTAATTACCTGTCCTTGATACGGTAACATCACATTACATCCTTAAAGTATCCAAAATTATATTTTAGTATAATTTTATGTTCGGATTCATCATAATATCCAAGCAGGCTATACGAATTTTAACTACTCCTAAATTATATGAATGAGGAATGTATAATTTATATTAAATACAATCACATGTGCGTAGAGTGAGAGTGTTTACAAATACATAGTCCCATCCTTTATTCACAAAACCTAGAGCCAAACTCTGATATTCTTATCACTTATAAATATGGTTATAAAACAACCCAAATTTATTCCACTTTTCCATTCATTTGATATCGGTTAACATTTATGACAGGTTACTAAAGAAATATTATTGTTTAAATGTATTGAACCTATATACCAAATGTTTTAAAAACTATTTGATACATACCTTTTTACAGCATTCCCAATTCATCCAAACTATACTCTATAAAACAGGGACGAATAAATCAAAATTTAAAAAACTATAACCAAATTGTATTGAAGATAGTGTCCCTACTCCACGTTTCCTTAGGCCTACAGAGCAGGATGGCTTTGTGAGATAGGTTATCAGTGTCACATAAATGTGGGATTCTTTTTGATATTGTTTATTGAAATATATTGATTAGCATAGGAGTGTATGAATGTGATTAATGTTTTAAGACTAATTAAAAGAGTTTAGAAAAAGGTCCTGGTTGTTTTACTGTCCTGACTCAGTAGTTCCATGCCCTGACCCATTTTTGGTGTTAGCACTATAACTGGAGTTAAACAACCTGGAACTGAGTGGTTACTATCCAACTCAGACCTTCAAGATGGTTTGGAGCATCCTTCTTCGTACTGAACAGGGAATCGATATGGGGGATATTCTCCCCACAAATTGCCGTAACTCAGTAGCACTTCGGAATAACCACTTGTCGACTGGCGTCTTTCCCCAGCGCCCTTACCCCCAAAATATCTAAAAACACACTTTCATAAAACAAAACACGAGTGGTGCTTCCACTAAGTCACTAGTTTTTCCAATACTCTGTGATATGCTAATTGACAAAACAATATTTGTTTTAAAAACAACACCTAGTACGAACACGCGACTACTGAATCAGGACTGTTGAAAGTAGGAGTTCCTTAGGGTTACGTGATCCTTACATGCTCTAGATCAGCGGTTCCCAACCTTTTGTGGCCCATTCTCCCTTTCTGGAGGTTGACTAACACCTATAGCCCCCTTTTCATTTTCATTGTATGCCTAATTTTAATTTGAAGTAAGGTGTAGATAATAAAGCAGTTTTATTATTATAAACAATTTTACTACCGTATATAAAAACAACCAAAGCAGTTTTATCCGATCACTCTTGAATAAAATAGAAAAAAAATGTACATTTTTTACAGATTTTTTTTAAATAACAAAGAAGTGAAATAATTAACTAAGATCATTGATGTACATTTAAAAAACAGGAGTACATGTTTTCATTTTTAAATTGGAATCTGGAAAAATTAAGAAAGTTGACAGTTAAAATTTGAAAAAATAAATGAAAGTTTGAAAATGTGTTATTGTTTTATTTTACCTTTTCAATGGCTGCCTTGTGCTTGGTAGATTTCAGTTAAAGCTTGAATATCCGGCTTTATGTTCGTCAAGTTCAGGCGCTAGTCTCCTTTGAGGCAAATGTCCAACTTATTTCTTTGTTTTGTGAGGAGCTGGACAACAGAACTAAATCCTTTTTAAACTAAATATGTTGACGGGAACGAGATGAGAAGTGGTTCAGTTTTTCCCCGCAATTGTGAATAAGTGTCCATAAGCTCCACCCAGACTAACTCGTAACATCTCTGCTTGAAAATGATTTTCGCCTCACAGTCATACTTCAGATCTAGAAACTCTGTCTGCAAAGAGTTATCAAGCTTATCCACAGCTTTAAACGAGAATGGATCTAGAATACAATCAGGAATTTGTAACTTGGTCAAATCTTCAAATCTTAATTCCATGTCAGTTTTTAACTGGTCAAGGTGATCAGTAAAAATTAGGATTTTGTCTTCTGGGAGTTCAGGAGTCCCGTTAGCTGACACTGAACACTTTTTAAGGGTCGGAAACTGAATCAGCTCTTTACGGCCAATATTTACCTTGTGAATATCAAACTTGGAGATGAATGATGAAATAAATCCTTTGGCCTTGATAAGGTTCATCTTGTTTCCTTGAAGCCTTATATTTACTTCGTTCATTTTTTCAAAAATATCTGTAAGGTAAGCAAGTTCCAACTTGCGTTTCTTCAAATTCTCACTTAAAACAGGATCAGACGTGTCAAGAAACTCAGTAACCGTGTCAAATAATTCGAAGAAACGGCGCAAACAGTTTCCTTTGGAAAGCCACCTCACGGCCGTATGTAGAAGCAAGCGTTCGAATTCCTCATCATTTTCATCGCAAAGTTGTCGGAACAGACGGTCATTGAGGGAATTAGCTTTAATCTTGTTGACACCAGTAATGACCAGTTTTAGGGTTTCATGCAGGAGACCACTCAATTTTTTCGCAGCTAAGTGTTGACGATGAATGACACAGTGAATAGTGATGACCTCTGGCACTTCTTTCTTAAGGTGGGCTAGAAACCCAGCATGATGACCTGACATGGCAGGAGCACCGTCTGTTGCGCAAGCGCTCACGTTTGTTAGGGGAATCTCTTTTTCCTCAAAATAATCTTGTACCACTTTAAAAACCGACGATCCCTTCGTATCAGTGATCAGAGTTCTAGCAAACAGCATTTCCTCGGTAATTTCCTTTTGTTCATTGATAAACCTCACATAAGCTAATAAAATTGCTTTGTTATCCATCACAGTTTATTCATCAATCTGCAATGCAAATTTACTTTTTTCAACAAATTGGTGAGTTTGGATTCAACGTCTGTGGCCATTTCGTCAATTCGCCTGGAAACAGTATTGTTGCTCAAACGAACCAATTGGGTTATCTTATTACTAGGGCCCTCACCTAGCATAATTTCAACAAATTTTGGTAGCCGGTGTAACAAGAGTTTCGCCAATTGTGTGAAGTTTACCACATTTAGCGATCAATAAAGACACCTCGTAAGAAGCAAGAAGACCTTTGTCAAGATAGGTTGCTTGTTTTTTAAATAATTCACTCACAGCCGTTTAACAGCTTTAGCTTTGAGGCGTTGAAAATAACTAAGTTCTTTACTCACTTTATCACTGTGTACTCTTGATAAATGATCTTTCATTCGCGAAGGCTTCATGGCTTCATTACTAGTAAATGTTTTATCGCACAAAAGACAATGTGGAAACTGCACATTTTGCGGTGACGTGATAAAACCGAATTTTAAATACTCAGCTGAGTATTGACGACACTTATTCTTTTTTGAATCCATTGTGCATGAACTTCTACACTTCAAAACAAACGCACAAAAACAGAAAAGACACGCACAAAAACTGATGGTGAGGCACACAAA
The DNA here is from genome assembly GCA_039000515.1 of Timema cristinae. Taxonomy (NCBI): domain Eukaryota; kingdom Metazoa; phylum Arthropoda; class Insecta; order Phasmatodea; family Timematidae; genus Timema; species Timema cristinae. The sequence goes on along the minus strand of JBCFYV010011135.1, from coordinate 2,329,765 downwards.
GGCTAGTGAAGACTGAAGACGAATGTAGGTCAATGGCAAGTGTGCTGTGTTGGCAGGAGGGGGAGGGGGTTGAGTCACCATTCGGCCGCGCTGAACAACAACAGGTGGGGGACTGTGAAGAGGGGTGAGTGCAGTGAACTCGCCGGCTGAGAATAGCCAGTGACTCGTGCTACCCGGCAACTTCTACTGTACAGTACTATTTTAATTTTTCCCCCTTTGAATGCTCATCGCCCCCAAATCACCCCCCACTTATTTATTGCCCCCCTGATAACCCAAATCGCCCACTTGGGGGCGATCGCCCCCAGGTTGGGAACCACTGCTCTAGATTGACGAAGGCTCACGATATGATATATTATTTTGGGGGAAATTCACTTCACTAATACCAACCAGGAATCAAATATAATTTACCCTTCACCAGCTTAATAGACAAACCAAAAAACTAGAAATTGTTGGTTTGACAAACTATGGCGGAATGTTGTTATTAATTAATGAGAGCGAATGTAACTTTATATTCGACTACAATGTGATTATTTTCCCCTCCAGATAAAAGGAAAATTCAAATTCACTGATACAATTAAAGTCATAACTATCGCTCCCAAGTCAAAGGTTCCTTGTGAAGGTGCTAAGGTAACGTTGGTTGGTTGGGGAAAGACAGCGTTTGAATCAGTAAGTAGGATTCTCTCCTTAAATTGGTTCATAAAATTATTAATAAAGAATTGTATATTATAGCTCAAATATAATTTTTATAAAAGGTTTAAGTAAACTTCCTATAAGTATTTATTCTTAATAAAAACCATATATAATCGTGTTAATCACAATACTCATTCTTAATATATATTTAAACTAAATTGTTCAAATGTTTTAACCAAAAAACCAATTTTCAAAAATAAATATTTTTTTAAACTAGCCTAAATTTGAATTTGTGATATAGAAATAATGTTTTCATTACTTAGCAAATTTAGCTATTTTTTATCACATTAATGAAATGTTTTGAATTTAAATTTAAAATATTAATTTAAATTTAAAGGAGCTGTAATTAAATATATTATTATTTATTTCGAATTACATAAGCATTAGTTAAATGTCTAATTGAAATGGTAAAGAAAATTTAAATGTATGTATGCTTGAAGAGTTAAACACTCGGGCACAGTATTTAAATGACTAAGTACATTGTTTAAAGCTATGAATCATATGCCTTTTATGTAAAAAATGAAGTAAATTAATACGATTTTATAATATATATATATATATTACCATAGTAAAATATTTCCTGATTGGTAAATGGCCAGTTTAATTTACTTAGCTTTGCTCATTTTATCATAAATATGTATAGTTAATAAATTACAAATATAATTCCATTTGTGTGTGTTTGAAACCAACTATAAAGAATCAAATGCAGTTTTAAAAAAGACTGAACATCACATTTACAACCAAGAAGTGTGCGAGATATACTACATATTCCTCAAAACGAGCAAACAGATGTGTACTCGTTGTAAGGCGAAGAACTGTGGAGCCTGCCTTGTAAGTATTTTTAATCATTTAAATTGTAATCATGGAACAGTCTACTACAGCTTGCCGCACGTCACATCAGAACGGAACGTATTTGAATTTTTTTTAGCTACCTTCATTTTAATGGGGGCCCACACTCTGGCTCAGATCGGATCGTAAAACTTAACGTTGGATTGGAACGGAACGAATCGGTTTGACATGCGTCCTCAGCACTGGAGTATTACCTCATCTACACTAGTGCTCAGTTTACATCTGTTGATTTGATTTCCTTTTATTTGAGATTTTTTGATTATTTAAATAAAAATGTATTTGGACCAGAAATTACAAAAATTTATTGTTTAACAGCAATTGACATTGCTAACAAACATTTGTCTGAATGTCTTAAAAATAAAATCGCTTTGTAGAAATTTCGAAAATTTTAGGTTTTATTATTTCTTGTCATGCACTCAAATATTTTATGAAGTCACTTCCTTCTATCTCGTCATAGATATAAGTAGCAATGAACAGTACAGGACCCATTAACTTCTCTTCCCTTCTGTTATCACTCACTATCACCTCACCATTACCTTCTCTTCCCTTCTGTTATCACTCACTATCACCTCACCATTACCTCTCTTCCCTTCTGTTATCACTCACTATCCCCTCACCATTACCTGCTCTTCCCTTCTGTTATCACTCACTATCACCTCACCATTACCTGCTCTTCCCTCTGTTATCACTGACTATCACCCACCATTACCTGCTCTTCCCTTCTGTTATCACTCACTATCACCCAACCATTACCTGCTCTTCCCCTCAATTAATCATGACTATCCCCCAATCATTCTGCTATTCCCTTCTGTGATCACTCACTATCACCAAACCATTACTGCTTACATTCTGTTATCACTCACATCACCAACATTAGCTCTTCCTTCTGTACACTCATTCACCTACATACCTGTTTCCCTTCTGTTATCACTATATCACTCAATATTACTGCTTTCACTGCACCAATATAAAAAAAATCTATCAGATCGATTGCTGTATTGATGATATGAACGAGTTCAAACAGGTGCGGACAAAAATCATTTCCGTTCGAATGTTTTATTCGAAACTCTACGAACTGTTATCTGTGTGGCAAGTATTATAATATTCTATATACATAATATATTACTATTACTATACATATATACATATAAATACATATAAGTGCCTGTTCAAACCAGGAAAGTTACTTAACGGGAAAATTAAAAATGAGGTCCCGGAAATTACAGGAAAAATATATATTTAGAAAAATCTTTTATTTGAGGTATACAAAAAAAAACAGACGAGTAAATGACCACTATAAAATAAATACGTCTGAAAAAATAAACCTTTTAATTTTTACTCGTAGAAATGGGTGATGTTAGTATATAAACAAAAAAGTAGCTTTCCAAGATGGTAGAAAATCTAAATTTGGCACACATGTAGAAAAAACAGTTCAGTTAACCAAATTAATTTTAAAATTTTAAATCTATTAGTGTTAATTGGATAAATAGGAGGAAGAATGGAACTGTTTTAAAATTTATAAAATTAAAATAAACAACTTATATTCAGTGTGGTGGTATAGAATTTAAATTACGATGTGAAGTAGGAGTAACTATTAAAATTACCTTAAGATACTCAAAATTTTGAATGGAACCCCAATAAATAAAGTATAGGGGGAAGGTGATGTTAAAAATAAATGGTGGAACAAAATCGAACCAACTTTTTCATATTGTGTATTATAACTTTGAAGAAAATTACAAAAATAGTTTTTAATAAAATACCCATAAAATAAAAAACTATTTTTTTAATCACTTTAATCAATCTTTATATTTAAACTTCAAATCATAATAATAAATAAAACTAAATTTATTTAAATTCAATATTCCCAAATTGATCATTTTAAAAATTCTCTAAAAATTATTATTATTATTTATTATATATTAGCACCAGCGTCTTACTACCCATTCGGGTTATACGCACTTACGCTAATGTGTAATGGTAGGGTGATTGTGAGATGAAATGAAGGACCTACAGTTTAACGTGGAATCCGAACCACGGTGGAGGCCTGGCATTCCCCACATTCACAAGATGTCTTGTCAGAGGTGAAGGAAGGGTTTGGAAATCAGATAAATCTGTGCCGGGACCGAGGATTGAACCCCAGCCGCCAGCATAGAAGTCTGAAACCTTACCCCTAGACCACCAGGTCACCAATAATTCTCTAAAAATATTTATTATCTGTAAAAATATAAATTTATCTTAATTTTAATGAATGTGTATTGAAAGTTTTCCATTTTGAAATCAATATTAAAGGCCAATTTCAAAAACATTCATATTTTCTATAATTTAATGTAAGTAAACATTACTAAAATTTAAATATTATGATAAATAAAGATACATTATCATTAATATTTGTAATAGTATCTTGACCCCAATTTTGAAAAAAAAAATTCTAAGGCAAGTTCTTCAATTATTCAAAATCAAACAAATTAACAGTAATAAGTAATATAGCAAAATGTTCACCCTAAAACAAGTATATAACTTTATTTGTTAAGCTCATGTTAACCACTACCCAAATATAAATTTTAAGCAATATTTTTTTGCCATTTTCAAAATATTTCGAATTTAATAAAAACAATCCTCAGTAAAATACCTTTTATCGAATTAGTAACAAAATAAAGCATACGGGGCTATTAATCATTACAAATACTCCCAAGATAGAAATCTGGAACCAAATCATTTAATTACTTTGAGAAATATTTCAAGTTTTTTTAAATCAACCATCAGTAAACTGCCCTTCAATAAATTACTGCCCTAAACCTATTATATAGTAGTATTTATCATGTAAAAAAATCTTAGATATGCATTTTTTTTAAATCGTTGAAACCATTTTCGAAATATTTTGAATAAAAAAATTACTCATTAATAAATTCCCTTAATTAAAGGATTAAGCTAAAAAAAAGTTTTGAGGCATAGCCTTTAAATATCTAGAAATCAAGCTTGAACAAAATCCATCAACCTGTATAAGATCCGTGGCCAGGGATATACAACAATGGGACAGATGACAGATTTAAAAAAACTCTTTATTTTCATGCTTTCTTACAGATAAGGAGAGTGTTTTGATCATCACAAAAAGTTTTTTTTTTTACAAATCTGATTTTGATGAATGTCAAAGCTTCATGACTCCTCGAATATGAAAAAGCTGTTTTAGAATTTCAATCTGTCCGTTCTCTGTCTGCCCTGTCTGTCTGTCTGTCTGTCTGTCTGCTGCTCTCGTAGCGTGTGGTCGTGTGTGGGCTTCGTGCTCCGTAAAGTTGTGTGCTACACTGTGAACTTTGTGTTTAAATATACTAGAGGGGATTTAGTGTTTCTTATTAATAGTGTTTTTGGTGTGTTGTGTTATTCTATCCTCCACATGAGTGGGGGCCACTTAGGTGTACCGGGTTCGGATCCTGGACGACATGGGATGTCGTCGAACAGGCTGGACCACAAATTGGCGATTGTTTTGGACACCATCGTTCCGGTAAAGTGTTGTGATTATTTGGTCAGTGTAGGTAATGTTGTAGGACAACATAATGTTCGTTATGCTTCCAACATAAGTGGTGGATGGGTGTGTTTGTTTATGGCGGATGAAGAGTGTGTTAATAAAATGTTAGAAAATGGGGGTGTGTCCGTAGACAATATTTTTGTTCCAATTCGAAGATTTGCTATGTCGTCCCCTAAAGTAGTACTTTCCAATGTCACACCAGATATTACAAATGATCTGTTGTTAACGAACTTGTCTAAATATGGGAAAATTACGAGTCAGATGAGGGAAATTAAAATAAGCTCTAGATTACCACAATTCTCTCATGTCTACTCGTTTAGACGTATTGTTTATATTATCCCTAACAGGGGAGACTCACTTCCCTTGTTTATTAATTTAACAATAGATAATATGCCATGGCGAGTATATTTGTCCACTGATGATGCTAAGTGTTTTCGATGCTCGCTTCCCGGACACATGGCAAGGAACTGTACGCAAGATGTGTCGACCACCGAGCGGTCAAGTGAGCCCCGCCGAAACACTACTTTTAGTGATGTTGTCGCTGGAACTAGCAAAGTGACGCGGTTGATTGAGGCCAGGGGCAGCGCTGACCCCGTTAAATCAGATAATCTACCATCTGTTGATTATGTACCCACTATTAGTATACTTAATGTTCCTAAGCATCGTCCTCAGTCATTTTCAGAGATACAACAAAAACAAAAACAACAAGAGCGGCGACATCAACAAGAATAACAAGAACAACAACAACAACAAGAGAAACAACAACAACAACAACAGAATAGTGAGGTAACAAACAGTTATCTAGTCTTTGGGAGTGTGGAGACTGATAGTGGACTACAATGTGGTCAACAATCGCCCGATAAATTAAGTGACTCTCACATGGAGGATAGTATTACTGGGGAGTTTTTAATACCACCTAGTGCTATCAGCTCTATTGGTGGGAAAAGGTCAATTAATGCCCTGGAGGAGTCATCAGATGTCAGTGAGGAAGATGTAAAACGTCAAGCACTAGAACATAATGATGACTCTGATGATCATTGGTCAATTGTGTCAAAATTTTCTTTGAGTTCACAGGAAGAAAAATTAAAAGTTAAAGATGCTTCGAGTATTGATGAATTAATCAGAGATTTCATTTTAAAGACAAAAAATATCCTTTGAATAAAGAAACGTTTTCAAGTTTTTTAAAAAAATCTAGGGGTTTTAAAAACGCAGCTGCAGGGGCGTGTGAGTTTACAACCAACTATAAGGACATAGCAGAAATGTTGCATGATTCGTTATCCTGTGTCCGAAGTCACAATTTAAGACGACGATTGTTGCGTTTGATTAAGTCCCTGCAAGAAGCAGATTAACAAGTTCCAATATTATTTAATGATTAATTGATATAAAAGCACAATATGTTTCTACCTTTCTTTATTTTTCATGATTTGTATTTTAACTCTTAATGCACGGGGTCTAAACAGTGATGGCAAACAGTACATGCTTTCTATGTACTCAAAACGGATAAGAGCGGATATTTTGTGTGTTCAGGAAACTAACTTGAGCTCACCACCTACGTCATATACCTTGGCAGATTTTACCTTTTTTATCGCCCCGTCAATTCAAGCTAGCTCTGGTTTATTAATTGCAATTAGATCATCTATAGACCATGAGGTTATGAGACACACTGTATTGGAACCAGGATATGCACATGTTGTAGTGTACTAAATTACACAGTACATTTGTACTAAATTAGAAAACTCAACATATCAATTTGACAATATAGTTTTATTTAGTAAACAATAAATACATAAGAAAAATACAAGTTTTACAATTAGATAGAAACTTTTAGAGCGTATTAAATTTCTTCACAAGGCAAATAAACTTGAGGGATTACTTGATTACTTGTGGCTACCTGGGCAGTACAGTGGCCAGGCAACAGGCTGTAGAATTTCTAAAAAGAGAGTAATTTGAGAATTAGTTAAAGCAAAATATAGAGCAAATTTAGAAGATAGCATTTATACAGTCTCACTTGGCAGGGTTGAATATTAACAGGGATCCACTAAATTTGTTGGATAATTGGCTGATGAATCCAGCTGATTGATGGCTAAGAACCAGGCGTCATTAAGGTACTATGGCTGGACACATTCCCTTACGGTACTGGCAGTGCATTCAATAGTACATTAATATCCTTTACACCTAATACAAAATTAGGAGCCTATTTACAGGCCAAAACAAAATAGTATTATTTGCGTGGACCCCACTATGATACTAGAGCAATTTCCACAGGTTGCTCACCCAAGCTAATACTTTCCATGGACAATGACCGCATAACCAAATCTCTATGATTAACAACTGAAGTGTGTAAGGCAAAAGAAAAACATAGACTTCCTGGCGGTAACCATCAATAACAAAGAACTGATGTTCATGACGTTTAGGGTGTCATGAATAATTTTCACTTCACTATTTATTGGAACTTGTGAGTTAGTGTAAATCAGTAACACTAAAACTTCACATTTTTCTAAGCCGGAGGCTTTAACGTTAGGACAATTTCCAAACACACAATAATGCATTCAGCAATTGACTTAAAGAGTCATTAAAATCTGACTTTTCCATCAGACTAAAAAGGCATATTATAACCAAAGTACTTCTTCCATATTGAAGTTAACTATTCCTGAACATGACACAAGATTCCGAAAACATTTTCTCTTGTCTAAAAAAAGGACTTCTGAATAACTATTTACATTACGTTAAACCATTTTGGAAATAAAGTTTTTCCTAACTTAGTAACTAAATCCTAGGGACTAAATGACGACGGCTGGATACCAATACCCTAGCTAGGGCGTCCTTGTAACCACCGCGTTGAATAGGACGATTCATCCTTCTGAATGCCGCTATGGAGGTGATTCTGACGACCCAGACTCCATGACCCGTCTTGGTTATTCACCGGCAGAGGTTCTTTGTTGATAATTGGCTGTGTAGAACCGCTCTCTAGTGTTGAACCCGCGGCGCGTCCCATATATACTCACAACCAGACATGGACAGGGAGGAGAAAAAAGGGGGAACGAATTGAGAAGCGTACTTAAAAATAAGGAAGGATAAACGGGGAGAGGAAAGGAGAAGAGACACAAACTGACGAGTTTCGTCTGACGGCCACCAAATCGCAGTTGCGCAAGAGGTCCCAGCGCCGATCTCCATTTTCAGTCTATCTCCCCAACTGAACTGGCGAGTCTTGTGCCACGTGGATCCGCCATTATAGATAATCCTGTGTTTTAGAAGTGTGTTAATGATATCTGCAGACATCTGGCCGTGGTGAGTTTATACACACATATCCTATATCAAAATGTATCCATATTAATTTAGTTATTTAATATCCACTGTTATTTTTATGCGAAGAAATAATATAGATTTATATTTTCAACCTTCTTGCGGACCGCATGGCCGGCTGTAAGTTTCTTCATCTGACCCCATCTTATAACAAAGGGTATGCATTCACATATCTTATTCATAACTATAATAATATTAGTCCTCTTCTTTGATATTTGGAACAGTAATTATCAAAAGACAATTATTTTTGACTAACCACGTGTTTGAACGTAGGGCAATACGTAGTTTCAGTATACGGGAGAGTATAAACTTTGAGGTATTTTATATTCAATATCTTGATATAATTCCGATGTTGCACCCAATTACAGAAATAGTGAACTTTTTACTTGTAGGTGTTCAATCAATCTGATTGACACGCTACAGTAGTATTAATAATGTTTGATAAAATTTATCATTTTGTTAATGTATATATGCCTCAAGATAATACTCATGCCATCTTTGTGGTTGGGGTTTTAACACGATACGTACAACGCCTTGGAGTCTTAGAGAATGTGTTTTTGGCCGGTTATTGGAACGTAACGCTTCTACCAGAAGACAGGGTTAATTGTACTGAGACCAGACTAGCGCTTAGCCTGACTCTTTACGCCTAGCTTTACTTAATAAATTGTTTGATGTATGGAAAACTGCTCATCCTGATAAAAGAGGTTTCACATAAACGGTTGTTCATAAAAATGTGCCTCGATCATGGTTAGACCGCATTTATGTAAACCCTAGCTTGAATTCTTTTGCTATAAAATCAAAAATAGTTCCATCTTTTTCTGACCACTCTAGGTGTATTTGCTTGCTTCAAGTTTATGCAAAAAAGCGTAGACAGCCATACTGGAGGTTCAATATACAATTGTTAGAGGATGAACAGTACAAATTAATTATCAGTAATATTGCCAGTTTTTATTCAGAACATATGTACCATAGTAAGAACCCATTGTTGTGGTGGGACGAGTTTAAGTCAAAAGTGCGTGAAGTTTCTATGCGATTCTCTGTGGACAAGTTCAAAATTGTATATGCGGAAATTAGTGAATTGGAAGTTATGGCTCAGCAAATTCAATCCAAAGGTATTTTGACGGCAGATGAAAATGACTTTCTTTGTCTTTGTGAAGCAGATATTAGAAAACTGTACAGTCGTATGGCCATTGCCATTCAATCTGTTGAGCGTTCTCGATATATGGATACACAAGCCCCCGAGTTTCTTACTCCGTTTAGACAACGTCCTGCCCATCTTTCTTTAGCATCTCTGAATATAAACGGACAAATCACGTCCGACCCAAATGAACTTCGTAATTATACTTGTGAACATTTTAGGAAACATTTTTCTTCACGCGTAGTAACGTGTGTTGAAGTCTCATAACTGTATAATGGTCTTCCCGCCATATCTGAAGATCAAAAGGATGTGTGTGACTCTGACATTTCTTTGGAGGAGTTGACGGAAGCAGTTCGTTCACTCAATAAAAATAAATCTCCCGGATATGATGGTCTACCATGTGAGTTCTATCAATGTTTTTGGAGGGAAATCGCACATGTGTTTTTAAAGATGATTCATGTTGCTTTGGAATCTGGTAAGCTGCCATCGTCAATGAATAAATCTGTTCTTATTTTACTTCCCAAGGATGGGGATAGGACTTTGATACATAATTGGAGAACAATTTCTTAACTTAATGTTGACTATAAAATACTGTCTCGCACCATAGCTTCTAGGATGCAAACCGTTCTCCCTGATGTGATTCACTATTCTCAGACGTTTTGAATTCCACAACGGTCCATATATGAAAATTTGCATCTTATACGAGATGTTATTCACAGTGTCAATACCAAAAATATCCCTCTCGCTGTACTTTCCCTGGATCAGGAAAGTGCTTATGACTCAATTGAACACACCTACATGTTTACCACGCTGTCCAATTTCGGGTTTGGAACAAAATACATATCGTATATTTGTACCTTATATCTAAGGTCACAATGTTTGTTACGAATTGGAGATGTATTAAAGGTGCCAATTACAATGTTACGTGGAGTGCGGAAAGAGGACCCATTATCTGGCCCATTGTTCACTATTTGTATAGAACCTTTCTTACATATGTGTAGACAGACTTTGTCAAATTATGGGTTTAGATTGCCGTCGTTTAGTGAAGCGCTAGTTGTCTCTGCGTATGCAGATGATGTGACACTTTTCATTACCCATGATGAGGGGTTCAAGGAACTATCTACAGCATTTATGAGATATAGTTGTAAGTCTGGAGCAGAATTGAATGTGGGTAAGACTAAAGCTCTCTGGGTTGGAAATTGGAGAAATAGAACGGATGAACCCAACAACTACCGGTGGTCTTCTGAGGGACATAAATATCTTGGTATTTATATTGGGAACACTGAACATTGGGTTAACCAAAACTGGGTCGAGGCGGAAAGTAAAGTTCGTCGTGGTTTGATGAAGTGGACGCGTTGGCTGTACAGGACCTCGTATAGAGGCAGAAGATTATTAATTATTCAACTATCTGGATCTAAGTTGACACATTTACTTACAGTACTCCAACCACAAGCGAAATTTATTTGTGATATTAATATATTGTATGTAAATATGTTTTGGAATGGTAATCATTGGTTAAAGTCACAGTACGTGTTTGCTGATATACGATTTGGGGGAGCTTCAGTTACCCACCTTCCTAGTAGAGTAATGTCGCTCCGACTCAGATATCTAGAAAAAAGGTTGATGCAAAACAGGAATTTGTTATCTTACAAACTCCACCTTGAAGGTTTAAATAGTACTTCACTTGGTGCTCTCTCGGGATTTTATAGCTCAGTTCGCAGTGCCTGGCAAATGTTTGGTATTCGAAAAGTTACCTGTTCGCACTCAAACCAGGTTAATACCAATGTTACTAAGTATTCCTTCTTGAGTGGTCTTCTCGGGAAATATGTAGAATTTCCTCAAAAACGTAAGAAAATGTATGTGGAATGTACCGCTAAGCTGATTGATGGTGGTCTTCCAGACGGAACGTCTAATTGGAGTGATAATGTGTATCCATGGAGGATATTGTACCGGTACCCCACGGATAGTTGTGATGTAGACATTGCTTGGAGATTTCTTCACGACCACCTAGTTACACCTGTTCGATTATTCATATGGAAAAGATACCACAGTAGCCTGTGCCCATGGTGTAATGTTCCTGGTACTGCTATGCACATGGTTTTACAATGCACTCGTACTGAAACGCTTTGGTTGTTTATCATGAGTTTAATAAGAAGATTGCTGAACAGAACTTTTGTAGATGAGGGCATTTTAATACATGGTGATCAATCAAGCGAATCTGATATAGCAGGACAGTTGGTAAACTTTCTCATTACATTGGCAAAATCAACAATATACAGGACATACAGTTACTTTTTAAAGACGGAGCAGCAAGTAGCTGATTACCATAATTTCTTCTGTGTAAGGTTGAAATACCGACTAAAATCTGAATTTGTTAAATATAAAAATAATGGAAAGTTGACTGAATATATTTCTTTCTAGACATACAGAAACATTTTTTCAAAGTAGTTGGAGGAAATTTGATTGTTAATTTTTAAAGAAATATTTTTACATGCATTATGTAGATAATTTGTATTCAACTTAATTTATGATTGTATTGTATATCTTGGTATATGTTTTAATTTGACTTTTTAGTGTATTGATATATTAACTACAGATCATTAAAGAAAGAAAGAAAAGTCTGTCTGTCTAGACCTCCGAATAGAACCTTAACTATTTTATTGTTCTGGCTAAAACTTGGTATCTATGGTTTCATAAGGATGAGGGATTTCTGGAGTTTGATATCTAATCCTACAATTAAGGGTAAGGGCGAGAAAGAAATAATAGACATTCTCAAAATTGGCAATAACTACTGTGAATAAATTTCATTTATAAATATTTATCAATATTAAAAACAAACTGCCACTCTCAATTTTTCATCAAAATAAACTTAAGGGTTCCAGTCTGATGCGTAAATTCCATTGTTTTTAACAAATCTCCTTAACTCCATGAGATATGAAATTATTTATTATTTGTTGTAAATATGTTGGTCTATTTATAGTAAAATAATTTATTTGAAACATATTTTTATGAAACCATTAATTTTCAAGCTATAATCTCACACACACACACACACACACACACACACACACACACAACACACACACACACACACACACATATATATATATATATATATATATATATATATATATATACATATATATATACACATATCTATACATATATATACATATATATATCATATATATATATACATACATAATATAATACATATATATATATAGCTTCTATAGCTACTTTGAACAAATACTTCATTAGTTGGTATTGAATTGAAGTTTGGCAAAAGTGTTTAGAGACGGTTTCAAATAAACGTGAAGGTCTGAAAATTGAATATTTAAATTTCAAAATGAAGTTACGGAAGATAGAATATTGGGAAGTGAGGGTTTGAGAGAGAGGCATATAAATAGAAAGAAAGAACATTTTGGGGAGTTTACAAATTAAATTTGCCAAGAATATATAGATAGCACATAAAAGTGTATTTTAAATATTATATCTTTGTAAGTGGTACCTGGCGATTTATTTGAGTTTGGTGTTCAAAATTTCCAACACTATCAAAATAAGCTATTTATTAGAGTGTGGTAAAAGATTGTAATTTTTAGGCAGAGTTAAGGACAAACCCAAACCAAAATGAAGGCTCAAGCAATTTTAAAGTTCTAATTGAAAATACATAAAATCGGACTGGATTTATCTAAGAATTAAAAAAAAATTGAGTCAATAAAAAATATATTTTTTTCAATTTAAAATGTAGGCTCAAATATCAAGAAGATAGTTAACATTTAAAATTCAAAATGATGGTTAGGAAAAGGTCATTTCTGTGAATATCCAATACTAAAATTATAAATTGGTTATAGGGAAGTTAAAGAATTAAGTTTTGTAGAGAATATAAAAAAGTTTCCCTTAAATACCCCCCAAAAAAATATAAATGACATAGTAGTGAAATAGGGTATGAACATAAATTTCCAAATTTATATTTAAAATATCTGCTGTGATATAAATTACACAACTATAGATACCTACAAAAGTATGCTATTTTTAGATTTTATACATTGGATCTATGCTTAATGAAGATTATAACTTCAAAAACTAATGTAAAAATGTTTTATTTAAGTGCAGAAGAAAATTTAAATACACGCAATTCATTAGGGACAATCTCCCACAATGACTGAAATTCAAAATATTCTTATAATTTGAAATTTCAAAAATCGGTACCAATAAATGGGGGGTTAAAATTTACTAAAATAATAAAAAAAGCTTTACGGTTTCGAATAAGATTGAAATTTTCCTTCTAAAAATTACTTTACCAGTAGTAAAATGGTGTAGTAATAAATTAAATTTCAAAATTATTTACCAGCAAACGGAAATTTTCAAAATTGATACACTAATTTGGACCACTAATTTAAATTTGACAAATTACCGGCTCAGTGGCGTAGTTGGCTAACACGCTAGCTTCATTTTGAGTTTGACTGCTGGTTACAAGGTTCAAATATCGGTTAATTGAACTAGATGTGTATTTCCCTAATTGGTTTTCCTTTTTCTCTCTAAGCAAATGCAGGTTCACTTCTTCTAAATATTCAACCTTTCCAATTCCTAATCCATTAGCGTAATTAGTACCTAAGAGTATAACCCAGACGGGTAGTAAGACGCAGTGCTAAAATAACTAAATAAATAATAAATTGTACAAACATGATATCGATTCGTCACCTTATCTTACTCTCTTCTTAGCTGCCACTTGTTGAATTCAGAATTATGTTTTGGCGATGTTCTGTATGATATTATGATCGGTTAGGCTGATAATTTACAATCCTTTTATAACTAAATGTTCTCTACAGCTCTATCTCTTTTGTTAAACACAAAGCCAAGTTGTTTTATATTAATTTTAGCTATAAATCGCTAGTGATATCCATCGAGGACAACACAATGCCGACCTCTGATTGTCAATTCCTCCATCACAAAATAAGATATTTTATACAAATATGGCCAGACTCCTTACTTGCACTTTTGGTAATGAGTTATCAACTAGTCAGCAGTGTGTGGTGTGCATATTTCCACCTATCTATTGGTTGGCGAGTGTATTATTGGGAGATAGGATTTCCCATTTTATTTGTTTGGAAAGGTGCGGTTTTCCCAGGAAATTTTTTCCATAATCCGCGCGCACGTGTGTGTGTGTGTGTGTGTGTGTGTGTGTGTGTGTGAAGGAATAGTAAAATAATTTCTTAGCAAAACACTGGTTTAAAAAAATTTAGGTTTCAAAAATCCTCTCAATTTTGAGATAAACAATTGTACGGTAGGACGTATAGTTTATTATTAGAAGTCACTTGTAACTTTTTGTGATACTTTTACATGCCCTCAATATTTTAATTTTTTCTCTCTTAGTTATTTGCTGATTTTGTCTTGTAAAAATATACTTTTAGTGTCACTATAAATAAGTATCTAGTGGCGTTAAACTACAGGAATTGCTGGACACTAAATTGGTCCTCTTCTGCCAATCTATTGTTCATGAAATCTATGCTCTAACCATCAGTGAACGATTAATATGGTTAGAGGGGAGGGAGGATCTATCTTTATGAAATGTATAATACCTTCATCAAGCTCAATGTTTCCATGTTCATCTAGTTGATTCTCTATGAAATGCACTATAAGAAGGTGAATAGATTCCTCAAATATTTCCAGGTATTAGTCACCTGTCAGATTTCCTACCATACTTGCCCACACATTTTTTGGGGGTAATTGTGTATGACTTTCAGTGAAAATATGAGAAGTTTGAACAATCCAATTACTACAGCTATGTATTTTACAAAACCATTTAATAAAAGTTCTTTCGACAAACTGTACTCGCTTATCAGGATTGTTTTCACCTAATGTTGGATGTGGGGGAGAGGGGCTTCAGGAGGGGAGGCGGGAAACCAACAACCAATCAGAGATCAAGGGATGTGGTCACTTGACCAATTTCAGCCAGTAAGAGCACTGTTCCCATAAGTCAATAGGACTACTTATATCGGTGTCATTCAGGAATTTAACTTTGATCGGCAAGGTATTCTTGAACTCATTTTTAAAACATTAAATATACATTTAAAAAAGTAATAAAATGAGTTTATGACAATGTGCTCAATACTACTCCATCATTAATGTTTACCCATCTTACGTATGATTTCTCTTCCTTAGTCTGATTGGTTGCCTATGATGACGATATAGTGGTTCAAACACCGGGAAGGTGTACTGAAGGAGGCATTTAAAAAAATTAATTTTCCCTCTGTTTCCACGCGAATGTAGGTTCACTTCCTCTAAACTCAACATTCCTCACCCCTAACACCATAGAGTAGTTTGTAAATATGCGTGTTGCCCGAACGATTAGTAAGACACGGTGCTAAAAAACATTTGGTTAGCGTTTATTCTTAAGTGGTTGTAAAATAGAAACTGTTAGTTTTGGTTATGTTAAAATTAAACTCCACATTGAGTTGAAGGTTAAATTAAAGGTATTGGCCCTTTTGGTTATTATATTGGGTTGAAAACTAATAATCAGCAGAAAAGCTCTTATTTATAAGTTATTTAATTTAAAATTCTAATAAATTATTATTTTTATTTTTCACATATCAATTTTTTTCTAAAAATTCATCTAATCTCAAATATCAATAGGAATCCAAAAAGCCTAGGTATTCAATATTTCTAAAGATATTTCCTTGATATAGCTCAACACGGCACCCTTTTGTTAAAAATATCCCAAATACATAACAAATATTGAGTTTTTTTAAAATCTTATTTACCAAACTAATTCAAAATATAAGGCTCAAATAGTTAAACAAAATTATAAACATAATCAGAATGAGTCGCTTGAGTAATTGTTTCGAATGTCTGAGAACAAACATTTGAAACTCAGAGCACGCAGCTCATCTGGTTACGGGAATGAAAGTTGAACGGCCGTACTCAAAAAAGTATCTAAGTTCCAAAAAGTAAAAAAGGATGATTAAATACATAAGCAAGAAAACAACTATCCTAAGGGTATCTTCACAATTCATAACATTAAGGAAAAACCAATAAAATGCTCTTGTTGGTATTTATTCATAGAAAACATAATTGAATATATGTATATGTGTTTAACAGATAGAACCATATATTATGGTATAAACAAAATTATTAATAATATTCGTGGAGTTAGTAAATATAAAATATTATGGTATAAACAAAATTATTAATGATAGTCGTAGAGTAAGTAAATATATAATATTCATCACAAATCTGACTGGTTAATATAAAACATCATCAACGTTAAATATAAAATTATATTTAAAAATTTGCATGAGAAAACGAAAAACATTATTTTAATCGTCACTAGCCACAAGGAACTTTATTGTAAAGTACCTAGTAAATAATATATAAAAATTTTATACCTATCTCATTAATACGTATAAATGTAAATAAACAACGATTTGAAAAAGGTGAGTCCTCAAGACTTCTATTATCATTCATTTAAAGACTTCAATTCCTATTCTCATTTTACAAGAATAAATCTACACAAAATAATGAAGAAACCAGAAACTTGCAAGAGTACTTTAAAACAACCAGATAAACTTTTTCCATTAGAGCAAAAATTCATTAAATAAATCATCGTTATCAAACCACAACATTATACCTTATTATCGAGAATTCTATCGATCGAGTAAAAAGTAATATTCCAACAAAATATTAACAAACATCAATATCACCAAAATAAACCTAAGTCTCGATATCCTAATCTTTGACTATTCTCAAATCACATAAAATTTAATATTGATCTAATATTTTCACGATTATTAAGTTACACATTTAAATAATTCATTATAAAAGTTCGAAAAGAGAATTTAGAAAAGAATTACAAAAATAAAATATAATTAAGCCAAAAAGAAATATGTTCTTACATTTTTAAATATATGTAGCTATTTCTACGTACTTATCATTGTAAAGCCAAGTCCAAGAATTCCAGACATTATCCATTCCGGCACTATATGTGCAATAAAACCCAGAGAACATGGAGGGAGTGGATCAAGTTTGGGGAACACTCTAGGATCACCAAGGGAGGGGATACGCGTAACAACATTATCTTCTACAACAAACTCCAAACAACTGGAATGTTCTGGTCTAGATTAGAGCAGGCATCTCTTCCTTCTTAAGTTCTTAGGAATGTTTTGTCTGTAGCAAACTCTAGTGGCCGACGTTTGAATCTTGGTGGGCTCAATCAGTTGATCACGTGGCGCAGTTACGCTCAGTTGCGTTTCTTTGTCTCTCCGACCTTTTATCCAGGGGCGCTGGGATGGTGAAATGGGGTAAGTTGGGTTATTACCGACTCGTCCCTTCTTCAATTGTAGCTAAAAGCTGTATGTTTTATTCTTTTAAATAGTGAACTTGTAATGGATTAGAGCTCTAGAACTTACATTTATTATGGCTTATTTAAATATATAGACTACGTTTTATCAACACCATGTGTACTGATCTTGGTGGTAATCTGTTGGAGCGGTGGTCGGGTGGTATGAAGAGACGAAGTGGGCTATCACCATACACTCACGCGCGTTTGACTAAGAGTCGTCAACTCTGAACTGACGCTCGTCACTGCCCCGCGCCCTCCCCTCAGCCAGCTGTATGGGATGCACCTAGTACCTTCCACAGCCGTCTACGCTCCCCTCTCTACCACTCCATGACCGTCTATTCAAGACGGTATAAAATATCTTCCTCCCAGAATATGTTTTGTATTCGTTTCCAAATATTCGCTCCGAGAACATCAAGAGACCGTGACTCTACTCGTCCCGTCTACTGTTTTGAAGATGGTAGCCACTGCCTCACAACAGAACACCGCAGACAAGGCTGTTAAAGTAATATAACATCTCCTTTAAATTCACAAGCTAAGGACTGTTCCATTCACGAACTATTAGGCGTGTTCATCTTCACGCTCTTACAAATGGTAAGTTAATTGTTGTGCAGGTTCATTAGCTTGAATTTTATAGTTGTAATTATAAATTGATCGCCCTTTGCTATCAATAGTATGAATTGGTAATTAATGTTGGTTAGTCTTCTTTGACTATTGTTAGTTCCTTGCTATGTCCTTTTGACTAGTATTTAGATGGGGCAGTCAGACTCCCCATACTTTGAGGCCATTCTTCCAATGTAGCAGTGCTAGGAAGCTTAGATAGATAC
Organism: Timema cristinae; assembly: GCA_039000515.1. Taxonomy (NCBI): domain Eukaryota; kingdom Metazoa; phylum Arthropoda; class Insecta; order Phasmatodea; family Timematidae; genus Timema; species Timema cristinae. Next base: position 2,311,097 of record JBCFYV010011135.1, on the reverse strand, counting down.
GTTGATGGCTTTATGGTCAAACTAATTGGGTAATATGGGCGCTTATTCTCTCATTGTCGAGCAAGTTATATTGTAGAGTAACGTTCTGTGGTGATACAACTGTGGGTTAGTCAACAACCTTGTGTGGAGGCCCACGTTGTGTCTATTATTGTTAGGTCCGGCGCCTTTCCGACGCTGTTAGACTTGGAGTATTTTTCTGTGTAAAGTATATTTGAATTCAGTTAAATGATGGCTAGAGTCATGTTAGTTAGTAATATGTAGCCGGCATGAGCTTGATGGTGAGTTTCCTGTAGCTTGGGGTAATAATTGGCCATGAATGGTAAGTTCCCTAATATTGGAATATGATACTAACGACTCCTACAAAGAGTAGCTAGTGTTAAGAAGCACATATACATTTCAGTTATCCCGTAACTCCTTAAATAATGTTGTACTAGTAATGAGTGGTGATTAAGTACTATATAAGGTGTAGCTTTACTCTTTCCCACTTCTTGGGGAAGTTATCTAATGTTTATTTTGTAACTGATATTTAAGTCGGCTTCTCTTTTATTATACGACTAGCCTGTTGCTGTAGAAATTGCTTTAGAGGTGTACAGAACTAGAGCTCTTCTTTAAGGAGTCATGAGACGTAACTTCTAGGAAACAGCCATTGTAGCTTTGGTTCGTTCTCAAGTTTAAGGAGTAACTCCAGTTGCCCTATATTATTGCTTAAAGTCCAATAGACGTCCCTGAGGGACTTATCACTACGCCATGCTTTAATAGAGAATTTAATTAATGTACTATATCATAACTGATTGCATCATTAATAATCAATAAATTAATCCATTGTTGATACTATCTTCTTTTGCCATATGTTCTACCCTTTTAATATTTACTGTTCTATCCCACTTGTATATGCCACCATTTGTCTGACAGAGAGAGTAAGTATCCGTTCAGACAAACGGGGCAAACATATTAGGTTTTTATTTATTTACATTCAGTAATATTATACAAACAAATACTAAATAGTTTCACATTAAACTTCTTTAAAATCAAACTTAAAAATAAAAGTCACTTTCTCATAATATGTATGAATATCCTTTTATATTATAATCTAAAATATACAAATTGGAAGCTAGTTTTAATCCAATTGAATACAAATTTTAACATAATGTTTAGAATACTTCTATCACAAATGCTAATATTTGTTCCACTTGCAAACATAATGTCACCAGACTGTTTTATAACGTCCTTCAAGAATCTGTGTAAGGATTAAAGAGTGTCTGTCACTGAGAACGTATCTGTTCCTTAGGAACATAAATGTTGGGTGTTGTCTCTAGCAAGGCGATAGAAGGAAGGGGTCCATTTATCTCGGACAAGATCATCAAAGCTTCTGGAATGAACATACGGAGGAAAGAAATGGCGGAATATCCATCATGGCCGAACAAGTGGCGAGGTTCAAGATGCCACCAGCAGGTGGTGTTAGTGTGAGACGGAGAAATGGGCGGCTTGGGATGTTCTGGCAGGACAAGGGAGTTATTTGTACTTGTTCGAGTATAAGGGAGAAAAGAAATAAAGCCTAGACAAAGATATAAATATGTTAGCAAAATGTACGTCATGTGCATTTCGTTTAGGCCTACTCAAATATATCGCAAGATTTTATTTCTGGGGATAAGAATGTCAATGTATCGATAGTTTATTATTTATTTAGATTACTTAACCGCTTTATTTGTAGAAATCTAATTTGTTTAAAAAACTATTTCTTAAATAACTATCAATCAATTTCTTATATAATACAAATTTACACTCAATCTTTTTTTTATCATAATACCATAAAGGCAATGTTTGTTTTAAGATTATTGTGTGTTGCAATTAAAATCAAGTACCCGTAACTTTATTTATTAATACAATCTTACTCGTAATAAAATAAATAAATTCTCCAGCTCCTAATTTTATTATTGCTACTTAACAGTATAGCTTGCTCTAGCTGGGGGTTAAGACCCGTTTAAAGTGTGGAGTTAGTGATGTCTGACCGTTTTTAAGGGTTTTTTGGATTTTTTGAGGTTGACCAAGGTGTTATCTAGTCTAAATAGGGATTCACTCTCCAATGAAAGTTTGAGCTAGTTCAATTTAAAAATTGTAAGAACTTGAAAAGTTACCATAGCTGTTGGTCAAGTATTGTTGATATGACTTTTATTTTAATGTATTTATTATAAAAAATCACCACACCAAAAACAGATAATATATTTTGCTATCACCAAAATATTTTATAGCTTTGTTTCAACTATCCTATCTCAAATATGTTTTCATAACCTGCAAGAAATTAATAGGTTTTATACAACCCTAACTATTCACTGTTTTCATAGTTTTACCAAGTGCTGTAGACAATGCAACAATTGAGGGGCTGAAGATAAGTATCAGCTGAAACAAGAATATCTCTCAATAAATAGCAATCAAATTTGCGCAGAAATATCAAATAGAAATATTATAATTTATTGACGCATAGACCACAGCAATGGTTGTTGGGAAACATCTACTGAATTTTTACTTATCTCATTACGGAATTAAGCACAAGTTTATTACTACCATATGAACAACCAACTTAAAAGACAATTATTATTATGTGTTCTGTCTTACGACAGGTCCATTCATTTTGTCAGTGAACTTGACCACCAATGTACCCTATCCTCCCCCTCCCCTTGAACTCCCAGAAATTTGAGGTATGGGAAATTTATTGTTATTTTCTTTTTCAAAGAGAGATGTTACAGTTTTCTCAATATGTTTCACTAAGAGTGTATATTATTATTTCATTTATATGCTCTTTGGTGAAATTTTTATACAACAATTTATATATTTTTTATTTAACATATTTTACAAATATTAAATGTATATCTCAAATTTTAGGAAAAGAATTGAAAAAGTCTGCTCGCAGTGCAGTGTACTATTTATTAAACATACCTACAAACTTATTTCTGAAAATAATTTTAATTTTATTTGTAAAATTAACTCTTCGCAAAAATCAAAAATAAAATAATGACCGTAAATACTCGTGATATCGTGTATAATTAATTTGATATTTTGTGAGCGCTGCCATCATTATTTCAATTCAAAATACGGTACATAATAAATTAAAAATTTTAGGTTTTAATTTTTTCCTAATGATTCTTTGCAATTATATTACAAACTTTACTCTTCTAGTCAATCAATACTAATTTATCCATATGGTTTAATTTATGTTTAATTATGTTTAATTATTTGTGTTTCTTGTCATAATTTTACTTGTCAACATATTGTGACCTTGACTCACATTTTTTAATGTGTTATTTTAATTGTGATTTATATCCTAAATCCTATTAGTATAATCAACAATCTATCCATTTAATTAATTTATATTGACATATCAGAGTAAATTTAGCAATTTCACTTAAATTTGGTAATTTCACTTAATTTTTTTAATTTCACATACATTCTTTCTCATTATTCATTTATACACTAATTATTTCATATTGAATTCTATAAAGATAGTTCATATTGCTTCCTTATTACAATTTCATCATGTATTTCAAAATTTTCAACTAGAGTTAAAAGAATAAGCACGCTGACTCGTGGCCCCCATTTAAACCAACAAAGAATAAATCTCTGATGTTTAACAATAACAAAAAACTTCCCACTAATAACACGTGGCATAATCTTAAAACATAGGATTTCGGAAAATTATAATATAATACAGCCCAATGCAACACAGGACCAAAAATGGTGGTGCTCTAAAACGTAAAATCACCAAGCTACTTTGTTGGGTGGAACAAAATAATCCATCCATCATCATCCAGCCACTAGAAGTTTTTTTAAAGCGGATAAAAGAGTTTCCCTATCAAACAAATGTTTTGGGTCCAACCGTGTAACAGTATTAGGCCCTACGTTTAGCCATAGTCTTTAATCAAAATTAAAGAGACCCAATATGAATAAATAAAGATTCACTTTATAATATAACATTCCAAATGGTAATTTTGAATGATTAATGCCAAACAAAATTTAGAAATAAACCTAGATAAATCCATCCAAGACCAAAGTGCCTCACCTAGCGATCGTAGTGCAATGTGTACTGGAACTACAGAGTTCTGCCATTATATATACACGCTTTGGGGGATTTGTTCTCAAAGGGCGGGAAACAAGGATGGGTAGGGGATTAAGGGGGGTAGCACTGTTCTGGAACATGCTCACACAGTCTAGGCATCATTCAAATGCGCGCCGAACAATAGTTCCGCTATCTTCCAATCGCAGCTGTCGGTACGCACCCAACCTGTGCATATCGAATGTCTATTATTTTCTTGGGCAAGTCACAGCTAGAGGTGAGCAGCGAACTATGATCCATCAGGTCAGTATGAAATGAGTCATCCCACGATGTTGTTGTGGCGTGGAGCCTTGTCGTGACGAGTCAACTGGGGCAGAAGTGGTAAGCCAAACCATCCTCTTCTTTAAGTGTTGTAACACAAGGTTATAAATTTATTTTCGTAATGACTTCATTATGTAGGTATCTCTTTAGTTATTCCCATCCATGATGATGATGATGATGACTAATTATACTCTAACATTGATTGAATCTGATAATAATAATTGTTATGATGAATATGTTTAAACACCTCTTTTCAAGCATTCTTAATATTTACAAACAGTAGTGGGACTTTCGTATTATTTATACCTCAGCTCAGTTATGGATCACAATATAAATACCAATCTTTACATTTTCTAGAGGTCATTTTAGCAACTAGTTGACTGAGAGAAGACATCAAAAATCTGATAGAATCCAAAGTAATGCCAAACCACGGAGAAACTCATGGGAAAGGGTTCTTTGTACGAGCGTGGACTTCAAAATTTACGCAACGGAAATTAAGAAGATTTTAATTCACTATTAAACCATTATGTCCACAAACGTCATTGTCTTCACCAACATGAGGTGCCCACTCGGTCGGTCTAGCTCACTTGTGGGTGGATGTAATGTAACTTATTTATTTAACATTATTTCTTATATTTATTGTTCAATACCTTCAATTTTGTTATTAAATTATTAATTTATATTTATCTGGATTTCATGGCAAATCTTTTGGAGCATTGTGATAGTGCATTGATATTCTCTTTGGACTGGAAGAAAATACACTTTTAAATTGTTATAGAACAGGGGTCAGCAACCGGTCAATCTCACAGCAATTTTTAGTCACTAGCCTAAGAAAAAATTAAATTCACTAAAAGGCAACTTACCTTTTATTATTAAACTATGGTACGGATTATAAGATAGAGCCGTCGTGTGATCCGTCAAGGTAGCACTGCTATCTTTCAGGGTGAACGAAATGTAAGCCTACATCTATACTTATAAAATAACATGTCCTGACTGACTGACTGACTGATTCATCATCGCCGAGCGCAAACTATCAAGGCTACAAGCATGAAATTCGGACTGTATATTCATTTTGTTATGTAGGCACCCACTAAGAAAGGATTTTAGAAAATTCCACCCCAAAGGGGTCAAAATAGGGGATGATAATATGTATGATAATATGTATGAGAGTCCGTAATTTTGAAAGTTACATAAACAAAATTTTGTATTTCGGTTATTGACGTAAAACAAATAAATACGTGTTTCAGGAATTTTGGAAATTGTATTTAATAGGGGATGAAAAAGGGCTGAAAGTTTGTATCGGACTTGCATTATTTTTGATCTGAGGTCAAGTTATGGTCATCAACGTAACGTAATATTTTAAATTAATCTGTAAATACATATGTATATTTTCGTATTTCTATATAATCAACTTCCACGCGAGCAAAGCCGCGGGCAACAGCTATCTAGTTTTATATATTTTAGAAAGGGAGTATTGGAGGAAATATTGAATTTAAGGAATAAATACAGGATAAATAGAATTATTAAAAGTAGAGTGATTGCAGGTCTTTTGATAAATGTTAAAATCTATCGGGGTCCGAAGAGTTTACCGACCTCTGTTCTGGAAGAAGCAAGCTTGGAACTTCTTTTAATATACTTATCTTTCTTTTGGCGTTCTAAAAATTTAAGGCAAATCCTGTGACCTTTATTAGCAGAATTGATTTTAAAGTGACAATAATTATATTCACAGTGAATTTATAGTTTAGTACTGAACTAGAAGTTATTTATAGCACTATATGTAATTTTTTTTAAACTAAAAGGAATAGAAAAATCACCAACCTTTTTCTTACTATATAGATGGACATTTTTATTGGTTGGATCAATCATTTTATTTTATTTGTATTGTTGCTATCATAGCCATCATTATGTTAACACTTTTTGAAACTTTAAAACTTAAAGGACAATAGGTAGACGATGTATTTTATTTCTCCCAGAACATTAATATCTAATTTTAAATATTAACATAATTAATGTACTTAGTGTTTTTAATCACGATCTATATATTTTATTTCTTTGGCCCATATTATATTTTCTTTAAAAGGAAAGTTTAACCATTTTATTGTATCCTTGGCTTACCAAAGATATATATATATATATATATATATATCCTTGGCTTACCAAAGAGATATATATATACACTAAATATGTATTTTATATACATACTTCTAGTTGTAAAATTAATATAATAATTAATACGGAAATTTCCAGATAGGATTTTGGTACAGAACTATAATACTGAATAAGAGCAGGTCTAACATTATTCAGGTAGACTCCTCGAGCACACCCAGAGGTTTCCAGTTCAGGATTAGACATCCTCTACCAACTGACTACAGTCTATAAGTGGTGGTAAACAAAGAATTTTTTGGTTTCAAGGCAAAAATTTTAAGCCAAACAAGCATTCATATATATTTTGAAAAATATATTATTATTTCTGTTTCAATTTAATGTATTATAGTGCTGGCCAACATTCGTGAGACCCATGACATACCAGCACTGAAAAGTACACAAGTACCTTACAAGCAAATATAATAACAACATAAAATAATCAATAATAGCTTGATAATGATACATACTGATGGACATTTACAAAAATTATGACATAATTAATAGTGATAAATTATTAAAATAATAAATAAACAACTTAAGAGAAGTAGAAGTGTAAGTATTTAAAAAGGATCACAATAATAAAAAATAAAGCAAAATAAAGTCAATTTAAATAATCAAGGCAGAGCCTCTGCAGGGTAAATTAGTCATAAAGGAGTTACTTAAATAACTCTGAGTTTAACTTTTCTTTTATGATAAAAGTCGAGTTCAACAAATCTGGAATTAGTGCTACGAATGCAACGGCCTAAAGGGCTCGTCTTGTAAGAGTTGTCGAGAGAAAATAATGTTGGTTAATGAGAGGCCCGAGAAGGGACATGTAACCTACATGATCAAGAGAAAGTAACCTACGTGATCAAGGGCAAAGTACAAGAAATGTTTCTAGTGAAAATATTAAAAACAAAAAGGGCATTACAATAAAGTCTAGGCCAGAACAGAATTTGGAACCCTAAGAGGTTACGAATTCTGTCACAATCATAATAAGTCTGGTTATTGAGGAATTTATCATAGCACGCAGCGACACATTTTCTTTGGACGTCTTTTAGCCTGAGAGAGTCAGTTAAGTTAATGGAATTCCAAGCAACATTAGCATATTCTAACTTAGAGCTAATCATAAATTTATAAAAATAATAATAATAATAATAATAATAACAAGATATATTAAATAATACTTAAGCTAATGTAAAACTATACAGTGTAAACATCAACTTTTTCAGAAAAGTATTTTTATAAAATCTTATTCCTCTGTCTTGAATTGTTGAATGTTAGACATTTTAGTTAAAATATAATTATTTTATTTTTATTGATTAATTGTGATATATACTAAGATTAAGTATGAATTAATGAATTCTATTTAATTTATATAGTATTGGGCGCCAACTACAAACCCTTTTATTTTCTGAGGTAGGTAGATTTTTATTTAATAAGTAAATTCCCAGAAACTACTCAGCGGGAATTCGGAAACCCCTTCTCTCCGGACCCCTCGACTTTATCTAAAAAAAATTTTAAAATTTAAAGTTGGACACTTATACTAAAAGACTCCCTGGATCAGATCATTATTCCTGGCTTGGACATACAACGAACAAAAAATATTTATACCTGGGATACAATGTTAAAATTACCATGTACATTAATCTGATAAATAAGCCAATGAAATAATTAAATTTATATAGTGATTGTAATTATTGCGAAAAAAATCTTTAAATAAACCATACCTAATAAGGCATGAATGCCTCCTAGGATACAAAATTAATATAAGTATTGTGAAGCAACAATTTGAAATATTTTAAAACTCACTAACTTCTAGTAGCTGGATAATGATGGATGGATTATTTTGTTCCACCCAACAAAGTAGCTTGGTGATTTCAGGCTCCTATAGCAATTATATATTCTAGGTTTTATACCTCATATATTCTTCGTAGACACTATCTCCTGTCCTTCCTTAAAGGTTAGTTCTTACTTTTAAAGAAGTTTTTGCTGCCAAAATTATGTTTAACTATAGACAATTGATATATTTAAGATGGCGCAAATGGAGTCCATCAATTTTTTCGATTCAACAAAACAAAACCATTAACAATTCACAAACATGTTCTTTATTTTTAAAATGACTTCTGGCCTAGGAAGACACTTTAGTTGCTGAGACTTATAACTAAAAAAAATAATCTTAACTCTATAGACAATGAAAGATAGTATTATTATAAAAATCACTTAATATTATAATTTGACAAATAAACCTAATAAATCATCTTTAAAATTAATTTTAAATCTCGCACCAAAAATCCAAACGAGAATAATAATCTATTAAGATCATGACAGTTTCAAAATAGAACACTCTCTAAAGCAGATAACGTTAAAATCACCTATGAAAAAAAAGCATGGCGGGTTGGCAGTTTATTAATCAAAATGAAGAAGGAAATTTTAATATAGTGAAATGAAAGTAAGTAGATTATATATATATATATTTTAAAAATTGTAAATAAATAATTAATATTCGAAACTTTAAGAGCTGTGATTGAAATTTAAAAATAATAAACAGTAAAGTTGTCAACATAATTACGTATTTAAGACTGAGTCAACCGACTATTAAATTTATATTGTAAGTAAGTCTTTTAGAAAAAATAACTTTACAACATCCTTGGCTGCAGGACTCCGAAAGGGTGTATTATAGATAGCTATGCTTTAGGTTCTGTTTTTGAGTAACTTTTATGGGTGCCATTTTTCAACATAGGGAATATAATATTTTTAAATTTATTTGTAGATCCCTTAAGGAAATAATATAAATTTTATACCATACCATAATATTAAACTCGCAACGCCCAACATCCTTTTTACTTTTCCTAAGTAGGCCTATGTTTTGTTGTTTAAATACTTAGTTTGTGGCCAAATTAAACATACTGTTGTCGCTATAAAAATATCACCATAGATACCCTATATTGAGATCCGGGTGGACCAGAAGATAGAGTCGAGTAAATATGATTTATTGTTCAACAGGGAGTTCTTAGATGAGCTAGAATTATGGATGGCCTTTAAATTTAATTTAATTATTATTAGGCCTTATAAGACGCCCGATTCTGTTTTAGTGTGTCTATCATTGGGTGGTTAGGACTATAGTCTATCATTGGATGGTAAGGATTATAGTCTATCATTGGATGGTAAGGATTATAGTCTATCAGCTAGACCCCAATTTCCATGTAATTAGTATCATTTCTGCAGTAAAGACGTGCTAGGTGTCATTTATTCATTTTTGTGTGTGTGTAGATTACGAATATGGCAGCCCGGAAATCTAAATTGGTAGCTTTCTCATCTTATTTCCTAAAAAACTTTTAAAAACGCACCTTTTTTGTTTTTATTAATTTACTCACTAATCTTATATTTAAAAAATATATGTTCGTACAAAATTCAGTTAGCTATTAATTTTTTACAAAGGTGCCCGAAGAAAGTAAACATTTCAAAGTAATTACGTCTTCTCAGAACTTAAAAGGAAACAATTTAAATATGAGTGAATCTTGTTGGTTAATGAAATATTAATTACATTCTGTTATAAAACAATATGGCACTATTCTAGCCACTGAAGCAGATATTTATTTTGGGTTATTCTCAACCAACTGCCGGAGGGTAACAACAGCTAATCTACGTCACTGGGGAATTCCTGACCTTTACACTAACATTATTTCTACAACAAGAGTTGCGGTATTCCTCAGAGCAATACACCTGCATCACTAAAAACCACATCACAAGCAAATATCTTTCTTTGCAATGTCAAATTAAATATGAACTTATTATGTTCTTAAATTACCCGTTTCAGGGGCCGCATGTTCCAACGCGCTAGTCTCACAGACTAGACTGCCGATGACTGGGAGATCGAGGTTCGAATATCAGTCGGGTGTAGTGAGAGGTATTTTTAAAAATGGTTTTGATACTCTCCCTCTACGCATAATCCGAGTATACTTCCATTAAATTTAGCCTTCATAATCAGTACATAAGCGTATAGCCCGAACGGGTAGTAAGACTAGCAAAAATACTTCTTAATTAAATTACACTAGCCTGGATAAAATAGCACCTTTGCTTTCATCGTGTTCTACTGCCTGTATGGGCAATCTGCACTTAATTATTCTATTTGAGTATAAATGAGATAGATGAAATTAGATTAAAGGTACTTCTATTTACGTGTATAGAGTTTAGAAACCAATTTAATACAATATAATCTAAGTACACCCAACTGAGACACAAACCACAACCTTTCCATGGTCAACAAACCAGACTGATTGAGTTTGAAAGTCCACTGCACACCGATGTGTGTAAAATCCTGCTTTAAACTCTTTTATATATTTATGTACGCCTGAATACCTAAATTGTGTACTATTTTGTATAAACATTTAAAGTGGACGTTTGAGAGCGTAAATTAAGGGAAATATTTTTGCAGTTTTTTTTTAAAAAAACAGTTTTTTTCGACAAAATAAATCACTAGTAACATATGGTTTAATTTTCTTTAAATGGTGAACTCGAAAGTTGTTGAAGATCTGTCATTATTATGGCGGCTTTAGATGAGAAACTTTTTAAATGAAGAGGAAAAGCTGTCATCAAATTCCAGGACACCCTTTACTGATGTTCAAGGGCTGTTTATATCACCATTTGATATTTTAAGCAATATTTTGTTTCTTTTGAACAAACAAATTTTGATATAAAACTGTAAAATTTATTTCCTTAACTCGCGTTTTGTACTCTCCCACCTTAACTCACATTACGTACCATCATACATTAATGGCAGGCTGGAAATTGTAATTTCGCAAGCTCAAGTCTGTTTTCTTATTACATTATTCTTTAGTCATTTCACTTCTGCTGTTAAGCGTTTCTCTGAACACTAATCTCTTACTTGATACGTTGTCCTCCCCTCCTTGTTTAGCAGTCCCTCTCTCTCTCTCTCTTTGTTTCACTGTCCGGTTGATAGAAAGGGGAACCACCTGCCTCTAAGCTCAAGAAGATGCATCACGTCTTCAGAGAACTACTGAAGATAACAAAAACCACTTGCTCCTCTGAGAACAACGTATATAAACTTGCGGACCTGTCTTAGCGTCGTCAGACACACAAGTGGCCCAGAGACAACTGCAGTGAACGACCAGACATATCTTCTATCAGCAACACAACTTAAACTGTGAGTTCACCTATTGTGTTTCATTTAAAAATAACTGTAATGATGACTCTCTCTCTCTCTTAGAAATAATATAAACTGTTATAAAAACATCGAGAAAAGGAGACAATCTCTGTCCGCCAAAGATTCTAACAATCAAGCTCAGTTTTTAAATTGCTCCATAAAATTATATAATATTTGCTTTTGTCTCAGAAACTATCGGTTATAAAAAACTTCAGTTAAAGTATGTTTATTTTTTAATAATAATACAATTTTACAGTTATAACTTAGTTCGTATCTCAAATAGTTGCGGATATATGATAAAGTTGGGAGATTTTCACTTCTCTAAAGTAACCTTAAAGTCATTTTAATTGGAACACCAGAGGTGCCATTTTGTTTATTATGTTAAACAAATTCTATATTAAAATATACTCAAATTCGTTATAAAGTATTTCTAGAAATTCAATTTTATCTCGTCCTGCTCCTCAGTAAACTGCCCTTATTTTCGGGTTGGATATCTAATTAAAAAACATTCCTCGGAGGAACCTAGATAGGACGTTTTATCCCGATCGTTAAATCAGGTTTGTCTCTAGGCTGAGATACAGACACACAGACAAGCAGACATGCAGACAGACACAAGGCATTGCGGAGACCACATTTTCAGGATCAGGAGGGCGTGAAACGTCGACATCCTTCAAAACCTCGAGCTCAATTTATTATACGATTACAATACTTCTTTCTCCGTGGGGTCGAGAGATAGTAGAAATACAACAAATACTATTTAGAACCTAAACATAGGCTATATTAAAGTGATTTAAATTTCGCTGATGTCAAATGAATGTTGAAAACCGATCTTTTATACGATTCCTCTATTTTTCTACCACTCTTTCTCATTTAATTTTCTCTATTCTCCTCCTCCTCTCATTTGAAACAATTTTTGTTATCTTCTCCTCCCATCTCTTTCTGTGCCTCCCTTGTGATATTTTTCCTACATACTTCATTCCCAACATTTTCTTTATCATCCTATCTTTCTCCATTCTCATTTCATACCCACGCCATCTCCTCTGCTATTTCATGTACTCCCTGTACCCCAACTTTTTCCCAGATAACTTCATTTCTAATCCTGTTTCTCCTCCTAACAGCTAACATGCTCCTCACAAGCTTCGTTCCCATGGCCTTCTCTTTCCTAGTATTTTGTACATTCGTTGTCCATTTTCTGCCACATGTGGGACAATGGCTACAAAGTATGCCCTGTACAGCACTTACTTACACTTTAAGGGCACTTCCCTTCTTCATAGTAGATCTCTTACACACCATCAGAACCAATTTCCCTTCTTTCCTCTGTTCATTAGATCCTCTCTATTTCCATCTTTCGTTATAGATATTATAAATACCAATAAAATAACACTAATAATAAAGTAAAATGTTATCACTGTTAACCGCAAATAAGCTATGTTTGTATTTTCTAGAAGGTTCTTGCTATGAAAACTGTGCTGTAATCATGTGACTGAATAATGGACCGTGAAACAGCTGGTAGAGTGGTTTACGAGTAAGTCCAGTTAGCTAGGGTTCAAACATTTGTACCAATTTGAATAGTAACTCATCATTTGTACAGATCTGACGGTGGGTTGATGGATGGTCTTATTTTAATTCTTTTCAGTCTTTCCTTCAACATGAAGACACTGGTATTATTCCTCATAGTTCTGAGTATTGCCGCTTGCCTCTGTACAGCGCTGCCTGTCGACAAACCTTCAATTGAATCGGTAGGTTTAAAATATAGGCTATGATAGCTTTGTAAAGCATACACAAAAAATCAATCATTATCAACTGTTTTAGCATATTCTGTCACACCATACTTAAGGTGCCCAGAGAGCATGTTGATGGATAATAAAGTGTTGGGTGAGAATTGCTTGCATATTTTCTTATTATGGTTGTTAGCCTAGACTTTCTTAATAATACATAGGATTACATCTTTACGTCCTAAAAATACTTTAATCAAGTATAGCACAACCTTAAACAAAATTAATATGGTGTTAGATATTAAGGTAATTACTCACGAACCCCATTAATTAGGTTGGTTGAAATTTCTGCAATTGTTATCAAATAATTTGCTCACATTGCTTCAAAGTTTTCTTTATTTTAAATATCCCGCCTTACTACCCATTTGGGCTATACGCCTATGTACTGATTACGCACTTATGTTATGGATAAGGAAGGATTATTATTAAGAGGAAATTCACCCGAATTTAAGTGGAGTGAGGTTGGAGAACCATTTAGAAAAAACACCCCCAGTGCACCCTACTGGGATCGAACCCCGATCTACCCAACTTTGGCAGTCTCATCTAACACTAAAAGTGTTTCTTTGATATTTCTATTCAGACTAAAAGTAAACTGGCATAACTTTGATTTTGATAAGTTTGTTAAGTTTTCATCCCATAGCTACATACATATACTGTAGAGGTAGTGAGTAAAACCTGAATAATGTCGAGATTAGCCAGGTGATGTCAACTACATACTGCAGTAGATAAAGTCAGGAGCAGAACGTAATTAACTGGTTTTACCTTATATGGATAATTTATAAACTAGCCTGCACCATATTGATAACGTTGATTATTAAAATAACCTAGTTACACTTCCTTTAAAACAGGAGGTGGTGATACTAACCTAATTACTCTTCCTCCTCATCAGGAGGTGGTGATACTAACCTAGTTACTCTTCCTCCCCAACAGGAGGTGGTGATACTAACCTAGTTACTCTTCCTCCCCAACAGGAGGTGGTGATACTAACCTTGTTAATCTTCCTCCCCAACAGGAGGTGGTGATACTAACCTAGTTACTCTTCCTCCTCATCAGGAGGGGGTGATACTAACCTTGTTAATCTTCCTCCCCAACAGGAGGTGGTGATACTAACCTTGTTACTCTTCATCCTCCTCCTCAACAGGAGGTGGTGATACTAACCTTGTTAATCTTCCTCCCCAACAGGAGGTGGTGATACTAACATTGTTACTCTTCCTCCGAAACCAGAGGTGGTGATACTAACCTTGTTACTCTTCATCCTCCTCCTCAACAGGAGGTGGTGATACTAACCTTGTTACTCTTCCTCCGAAACCAGAGGTGGTGATACTAACCTTGTTACTCTTCATCCTCCTCCTCAACAGGAGGTGGTGATACTAACCTTGTTACTCTTCCTCCGAAACCAGAGGTGGTGATACTAACCTTGTTACTCTTCATCCTCCTCCTCAACAGGAGGTGGTGATACTAACCTTGTTACTCTTCCTCCGAAACCACAGGTGGTGATACTAACCTTGTTACTCTTCATCCTCCTCCTCAACAGGAGGTGGTGATACTAACCTTGTTAATCTTCCTCCCCAACAGGAGGTGGTGATAATAACCTAGTTACTCTTCCTCCCCAACAGGAGGTGGTGATACTAACCTAGTTACTCTTCCTCCTGAACAGGAGGTGGTGATACTAACCTAGTTACTCTTCGTTTTCTTATTAAAAATAACATTATATTTCGTAGTGTGCAAGTCAATTAAATGTGTAGCCGCTTCTGTTTAAATCAATAGTTTATGCTACCAAAACATAAATAGTTTTCCCAAAGAAATATATAATTATTCAATGACTTGAGCTAATATAGCTATAATAAAGTTAAATTTAAATTTTGCCACTTAATTTTATTTTGAGATTCAAATACCGCAAATTTTGGATATACATGTTGAAGAAAATATTTCATTATTATAGCTAGTTAGTTTTAAATGAGATAAAACTAGTTTTTCTAGTCTCAGTTGACTAATGTGTTGACTAATTTGATCTCTATTTGGTAACTTTAAGACATTTTTCCAAATATTAGCTAGGTACTATTATTATTATTATTAATATTATTATTACTATTATTATTATTATTATTATTATTATTATTACTATTAGCACCGCATCTTACTACCCGTTAAGGTTATACGCATTTACGCTAATGTAGGGTGATTGTGAGATGAAATGGAGGACCTACAGTTTAACGTGGAATCCGAACCACGGTGGGAGGCCTGGCATTTCCCACATTCACAAGTTGTGATTATTACACGTCTTGACAGAGGTGAAGGAAGGGTTTGGTAATCAGATAAATCTGTGCCAGGACCAAGGATTGAACCCCGGACCCCAGCACAGAAGTCTGACACCTTATCCCTAGAACACCCAGTCACCTAGAATTAGCTAGGAATAAAACAAAATGTAAATGCAGTATAGCACTTATATTTTATATCTAGAAGCTAACATAAGTTCTTACCACCCAATAGTTTCGATATATAGATCAATCTTCATTTAAGAAACCAATTATTTTGGCTCTGGCGTTTTAATTAAAATCTTCACCTTTTAGTTTCCCACGGATTCGCTTGAATTTAATTTGGGAAAACTACTTTTTTTTTCAATGAATCATCTATACTACTAAAAAACAAAATTTAATTCCAGTATGAGGAAAGAGAAATGTTTCATTTTTTGATGACGTCACACACGGGACTACCTGTAATAAAGAACCAAGATAAATAGTTTACATTTTCACAGTCCTTATATCAATATTGTATCTCTTAAGTGGAGGAATTGTGTCAATAAATACCAAAAGAATTAGATTAAATTTACTATACAAGAAACTAAATTAATAAGAAGACATAATAAATGGAAAGGTACCTAATTTTAAGGAGCAGACGCAAGTACGGTAATAGTGGTTCAACTATATGATGAGCGTGCTATCACACCAAACAAAATGGTGCTCTTTGCTTGGTATGTAACGCTATCCATCTTACAAAGCCTCACGTTGCACGCCAATTGTAAAGATTACTATATTATGGTTCCCTCACGTTGCACGTTAATTGTAATTGTTGCATCTTTCTTTACTGCCCCGCGTTGTATGCCAATTGTAACGTATAACTTTTATAGAGTCTCTTAGAAAACCTCCACGTTGAGCGCCATTTGAAACATCACACAATATACTTTCTAAGGTTATATGAGTGGGTGCGATGTTTTGAATATTAAGACTTCCACGTACTTTATATATATTTAGTTTTATTTCCACATATTTTTATCAACTGTAAAACACTGTACTCATTATGATACACTAGTTATGCAATGTGCCTACATGTTATTACATCTTTGTACAACGGTCCTGCACACGTCTATCAACTACAGAAGACGAGGAGTGACTCCACAACTAGCGTCAGCAAGCCAAGCGTCTTGCTGAGCTGTTGATTGTGAACCCCGTAAAATGTATACTCTCGAACCCAGATCATTACTTGATTTCTTTCCATCGACCAATAGGGTTATTATCTATGAGCGCGAAACTAAATCTGGCTTGGTGTCACTATGCACCTGCTATTAAATTACTGCGCAATACAACCCGGAAATAAGACCATGCCCTTGACACGTGCAGCTAAATGAAATAAAAAAAGAAACATGGCCGTAGCTTAGAAAAGATGAGTTTAAATCAAGTTAACTGAAAAAAGGAAATATGAAGATATTTACTTTAAAATATGATCTCAAATATTAATAAAGACGGGATAATCGATATCATTACAGGTATCATATAGTAAGTAGGCTACGGTGAGAATAATATTCGCAGCGCTAACGATTCCTTACATCTGAAAACATTAAATGCTACTAAAGAAAGTAACTAACTCTAGAGCAGTGCTTTGTGCGCACACTAATGAGATAACGTGATGGCATGTATCTTACCTGTTCTCACAAAAATAAAGAGTGCAACAGAAGTTATATTTTCGACCCGATGAATACTTTTTGAGTTTACTGGCAACAAACAAATATATATACAAATTATAACAAAATAGATTATTTGGTCTGCTTATCCTTTAAAATCATACTACCCAGGAAATGTATAAGTTCCTCAAAAAATCAAGTGAATAGATACCGACCTTGGATTTTATTGTAGCCTAAATATAAATTATTATTATTATTATTATTATTATTTAGCACCACGTCTTACTAACCCATTCGGGTTATACGCTTTAAGTACTAATTACGATAATGGATTAGGAATTGGTAAGGTTGAATTAGAGGAAGTGAACCCGCATTTGTTTGGAGGGTGAGTGGAAAACCATTTAGGAGAAACGCCCCCCAGTTCACCCGACCTGAGATTCGAACCTTGATCTCCCATCCTCAGCAGTCGAGCTCAACATGACTAGCGCGTTAGCCAACTACGCCACCGAGGCGGGTCTAAATATAAAAAGTAAGCGAATGGGTTTCCTACGGCATTGTACCATAATGACATAATTTCCAACCACCTTTCTCCTAAAAGAGGTTAGGACCACGCACGGCTTAGCTCAGATTCCTTAGAGATCAAGAGTTCATCGCAATCGACTTCCTTTCCAAGCTTTGCCCGATGAGGCGACAAATCAAATTTACCGAGTCAACACCAGCGCCCCGTGAGGCTTCAAACTGAACCGAGTAATTGCTTTGACGTCTTAGTACCTCTAGTGCGACGTTTTGAGCTGTGGAATTGTTGGAGCGTACTTAAAACATTTAATGCACACAACAGAGATTATGTGAACTAACCTGGCAAGCGAACACAAGCAGAGATAGTGAAAACATGGAAGCGTACACACAGCAGATAGTGTGAACTAACTGGCAAGCGTATACACACAGCAGAGATAGGAACTAATGGCAGCGTATACAACAGCAGAGATAGTGTGACTAACTGCAAGCGTATACACACAACATAGTGTAGCGTGTCAATCATGTATAGTTGACACACAATAAGTTTACGCAAAAATACGAAGTTATAATAATTATATTGGCAGAATCCAAAGAAAGGATTAGATTTGAAATATTTAATAATAATATACTTCAAAACCTACTGTTAACGACTGGATGAATTCGGTTATGATCCACGTGGTCTCAATAGAAAATACTACAAATCATTTTAATAATACAAATCTGATTAAAAAATACTAAACTTACAATAGTGGAATCCAAAGAAAACAATTAAAGCTAATACATTCAGGAGTAATATGCTTCAAAACTTACACACCATGGCTCGATGGGATCGAATAACGCCAACATGCCTTCTAGCATAATATTGAACACGAATGGCGACATGGTGCTTATGGCACATCAACTTTCTACCCCTTCTGTCGTAGAAAAGAAATAAACCTATGTTAGATTCGCTCCCACAACCCTAGAGCGCTACTGTCGTGGTGGCGTGTCTTGAACCTCCCCTTTTCCACACCCACAAGCTTCTATCATCAGCTGTGTATCACGTCTTTTCTCTAGTTCATTTTGTTCCATTCTAGTCAAAAAAGGTAAAAAATAGGTGCCCTCAGATTTAAAAATATTATTATACCACATCACGTCGTTGAAGAAGGAACTTCTCTCCACGAAGGTACCAGTGGCCATGGTGTGTAGGGCGTGGTTCTCACCGCCGCACCACTGAGGAAAACCTCTCTTCACGGAGGAACCGGTGGTCTTGGAGTATTAGGTGTGTTGCTCACCACTGTGCCTCAAGAAACTCTCTCACGAAGAACCGTGTCTGGAGTATTAGGTTGTCCGCTTGCCTCAAGAACCTCTCTTCACGAAGGAACCGGTGGTCTTGGAGTATTAGGTGTGTTGCTCACCGCTGTGCCTCAGAGAAAACCTCTCTTCACGAAGGAACCGGTGGTCTTGGAGTATTAGGTGTGTTGCTCACCGCTGTGCCTCAGAGAAAACCTCTCTTCACGAAGGGACCGGTGGCCATGTAGTATTGGGCGTGGTACTCACCACAGCACTTCCGAGTAAACACTCTCTTCACGAAGGGACCGGTGGCCAAGTAGTATTGGGCGTGGTACTCACCACCGCACCACCAAGGAATATCCTCTCCGATTTCTTAAGTATAGAGGCGACGTCCATCTAACTTATTGTTTAGTTGAAAGATTAGAAATTGTTTATTTAATAAGTCCATTTGACATATTATTTATTTCAGACTTAGCATAGTCGAGGCGACTATTACGATTATTTTGACTTCTTGTTTCAGTCAGAGTGACTAGATTTTGGTTTTGTATTAATACAACTCGGTTGGTGTAGTCACAGTAACTCTAGTGTTGCTCAAGTCCCTCAGACTTGTTATATTGGTCCAAGCGGCAATGTTTTTCCTATATCCATATGATATCGCGTTGATACAGGAGCCTTGAGCTCCAGATGTAATGAGGACTTAGTACAAATGTTTGATATTCTCAGCTAGCATGATATCTTTCTTTTGAATCTTTATAATTACACACCTGTTTTTATGGCTACAATCAAGTTGTCTATCTTTTTATAGGACCCAGTTGGGTCAATGTATTCAATGCATTGAATTATTCTTGTTGCCATGCTTCGCTTGTGGTATTCGCTTGGATGCGTAAAGCGCGGAACTCCGCTTGTTTCTATATGGAGTCCGCGCAGATAATACCTTTTTCTCTTTGCCCGTTTTTGGCACCTATTCAGCATTGTATGAATTATATTAGTACCCCAGGGAATGAGTAATTAAATACATGTAGTATTTAATGCACTGGCAATACCAATAGGGAAAGGACCGGCCATAGTACTATTGTGTGTAGACACCGGTATGTTAGCCATCTACCAATGTTATCAAATAACCTTTCTATTGCAATTTACTATACTATGTCTCTTAAAGAATTTTCTTTAGTCCCGATCAAGCAAGCTAGCTTAAATTATGTGTTAACAGTACTATATGTATATCATTTCCAGTTAACTTTTGTTTATAATATTATCACACTGTTTTATTTTAGAATCACCTGACAGTATCATGGCGTCAGTCCAGCTGTTTTGTAATTGAACATTGCTTTTCAAGTCTACTGCATTTTATCTTGCTCGTGTTGCTACAAGACTGTATTAATTTGGAACTTCTATCTTAATTTTTCTGTATCTATTGTAAACAATCATATCTTTTATTTTTCGGTTATAATAAATTTATTTTTGTTATTCTAATCTTTTTATCAATCTGGTTTAAAATAATTCCTTTGTATACCCTTTCATAATGTGCGTAACAGTTAGTTACAAATCTTTAAAATAGATAGTGTGAACTAGCCTGGAAAGGACATACACGCAACGTGGATAGTGTGAACTAATATAGAAAGGATATGCACACAACGTAGATAATGGGAAATAACCTGGAAAGAACATACACACGGCATGGATAATGTGAAATAACTGGAAAGAACATACACACGACATGATAATGTGAAATAACCTGGAAAGAACATACACACGACGTGGATAATGTGAAATAACCTGGAAAGAACATACACACGACATGGATAATGTGAAATAACCTGGAAAGAACATACACACGACGTGGATAGTGTGAACTAATATAGAAAGGATATACACACGACGTGGATAGTGTGAAATAACCTGGAAAGAACATGCACACGACGTGGATAATGTGAAATAACCTGGAAAGGACCGTCGCACTCTGTTAGTCTGTCTGTACGTGTTGGCAATGCGTTCTTATCGTGTTCCATTGAATGTTTGGACCATGAGTGGCGTGAGTCTGCCAGTAGAGTTCTTAAGGGTAGGTGCTGCCAGGGGCTGCTTGAGAGTTGAGAGAGAGTATTGTGCAAGTGAAGTGCTGGACGAGTTGGCTGTTGGAGTTGAGCTTTTTCATCTTTCTCCCAGAGGAATTTTCTCCTCACAGTATGTACAATGATAAATTCCGTAGGAACGGGTTTGGTGAGGGATGAGGTCGAGTCGGTGGAACAGAAATCGTCGTCTGACTGGTAGAAGGGAAGCGGAAGGGGAACAAGCGTATAATGCTATAGAGAGGAGTTTGGTTTGGAGTTTGGGGTCCTTTCATTACCGGATGTGGGTTTTTTCGTGAATCTGCGGAGGGTAGATCTTTATAATATGCATTTGCATATGGTGGAGAGAGAGTAAGGAGAGGTTGTAATGGTTAGGTTGTGGGAATTGTATCGTGTTGCTTAGGGTTGAAACGTTCAGGACGTAGGAGACAGGGCAGCGGTGAGTGAAGATTGATACCTTATCAATAGTTCTCAAAAGAGGCGTATTGCGGAGCTTTCTTCCCTGGCCACCCTTGCGGCAGCGATAGTTGGTTTGAATGGGTTCAAGTTGACTCATATAGTTTGGTAGTGGAAATTGGGGGTTGGGGGAATTGAACAAGGGAGGGGGGAGATGGCTGACAGGAAGGTTATTGCTTGGAGGGGTAGGAGAGACTGGCAACCTGAATGATTCTGAGTGCAGGGGAGGTTTTGGGGGCCCAAATATTTTTGAACAGAGGAAAAGCTTTGGCAGCCTGGATAGTTATGTGCGCAAGGAGAGTCGGGGGGGGGGGGGGGGGGAAGCAACAAAAAATTAAGAAAACGATATCCATATACAAAAAGTGATGTCAAAATATTATGTTGTTGTTCCTTGAAAAGTATCAACTTTGGTGTCCTAATCAAGGGCCTAGGCAGGATCTTTTCCAGGAAGGGGTGGGTGGGGAATACTTAACGGTAACACATAAAGGAGTACTAAAAAAAGCATCATATTAACTTTATCTTTGCTTTCTTTTCTAGAAATTTAGGGGGCAATTGACCTCCACTGCCCCACCCTGGCTACGCCCAATAAATAAGACTAGTTTCCTCAGATACAAAATTACAATGCATCTTATCAATAAAATCTTTAACTAAAAAAAATTCTTGAATTTTCTTAAAACATTTTTTTAGCACTTTCTTCTAAAATTTCTCCTTTGTTCCAATGTTGTTTTTCTGGGCAAACTCAGTAAGAATAGCCCATTGAGACGCCAGGTCTCTACTCTCCGCAAGGTACTGAACGACCACTCTACGGTACAAGTGGTGCATGGCTGAGCAAGCGAGATTAGTAGAGCATCTTTTGTGTTAGGGTAAAAGAGTTCCGCCTCTTTTACAAGTTATGTTATGTTCAGCTCTCTGCTTTTTTGCTGAGTTTCTTTTCCTTACACATGGTTTACCATAATTCAGACTCAGAGTCGAAGTCTTGCAACTATAAAAAATCGAGAACTGCTTGTTTATCCTCTTGAATTATCCTCTCCAGCATGATAAGGGGGTTTATAAACAAAAGTAGAAAAGCAGGTGAATGTTCTTTTGAGAAACGTTGCTCCAATGAAGTCACTAAAGAGTCCAAGTAAATAATTACTAAGGATTTCTTCCAGTTCTCTAAAGGGCTGGATGCTGGAGGGTTGGAGCAATGTTGCTGTCTTCAAACAGATCTCAACACGGTCAATTTCACTCCAACTTCCTCGTCAATCTTGTAGGAATCCTCTACTAGCTCTTTAGCAACTTGATCTGCATCATTACGGTGAGTTGTTATAACGCCAAGGATTCGTTTGATATGCTGTGAACATTAGTGACAGCCCAGATTTTTAGAATGTGGAGCATTTAATAAAGGTTTCAATAAGGGAGGATACTTAGCTATCAGAGAGACAGCAACGTTGAATTGAGCTTTGGTGGTAGCAAAATGTATCTGGAATGACTGTTTCCTCGTGTTGCCATTTCATTCTAGTGATAATCTCTCCAACCCTTCAACGATGCTCGTTAAATGCTCTTTGAAAACTGCAATACTTTTGTACTTTGAGACCACCGTGTCTCCCACAGGAGTATAATGATTGGGGCGTATTTTATTCTCAACACTGACTCTCTGAAGAACCTTATAGTATCCTTGATAATGGAGATGGTGTTGCGTATTTCTAGAACATTTTTAAAGTCGTTCACTACAAGATTCACTTAGTGTGATGCACAATGGAAAAACATGGATTTCTCATACTTTTTTCTTAAAAATGTTTGCACACAGCATCCTTGCCACCCGTATCTAAACACCCGTCATAACCCTGGTCTACACATTTCCCGGCTCAAGGCTCATTTTCTATCAGATATTTGGTTTTTGAGTTTGCAAATGCTTAATGAACACATTGGAAAATTGGATTCAATGTACAGGTTGATTAAGAACGTAATACATTGTTGGGATATGTGTTGCCATATTTAAAGGATTCCCTAACCAAGGGATTCCAAAATCATTTATGTTCGCATTTAACTTTCCCCACGTACATTCTATTTCTACTGTTAGCTAATTAATTTTATTTATTTACTTGATTTAGGGGTGTGTGGAGGTGGATGCCCAACCCTGCTCCCCCGGCTACGCCCATGTTCCTAATTTTGACTTTGTTTGGCCTAGAATACCTTACAAAGTTATATATTAATTTTTTCAACCACACAGCAATTATAGGATACGATCGTACTATACAGCGGGAATCAAAGCCATGTCCTTAGGCCATCAAAAAAATAACACTCGACTTGACTTCTCTTTATATATTATTTTAATATCGTTTCACTAATTGTGCAATCAAAATCACACAATTTAATATCACTTTGGCAATCTTTTAACAATAAATATTTTATGATTTCATTGTAACAAAATAAACATTTTTTTTGTTATTTTATGAAACCACATACACAATGTAGAAGTACCAATTTGCATCCAAACAAGACATTACTCCCAGCCTCCATCCAATTTTCACTAAAGGATAAGAGTAGGAAATATATACAGTATAAGCTAGTGAATATGATTGACCAAATATTATTGTATCTTGTTTCAAACTGTAAGCTACCAGTGTTAGATTCTCTAGCCTAAAGGATATTACTGCATCATTGAATTCAAATATTACATGAGAGGGGCCTGATGTAACAAAGCAAACACTTTGTTCCAAATATACACTACTTTGTATCATTTTCTAAACATAGAATCTTTAGTAGAGGGAAGAAGATATCGTACTTTTGTGATATAAATTAAAATTCACTTTTTAGTAGGAATTGTAAAGTAAAATTGTGAAATTTTAATTTTTTTGGCCCACCATCACAAACCTTTACACGTATCTCTCATGTTATTGTAATATTACTCGTAAGTCCTGGTCTGCTAGTTTCTAAACTGGTAGCTCTGCCAACAGGATGATAGGAGTTTACTAGTTTGTATAAAGTTAGCAGGGCCATTTCTTTTGAACGATTAAAGTTCAAAATATGCCCAAAAGAGGTTGACACAGTCCTAAATCCTGGCTTGCTTTGGTGGTGGATTAAATAAATACAGTTCAATTTTGGAAAATTCATCAGACTTTTAGATGAACGTCTCAAGAGATTTTAAAATATATTTTTTCTATTTTTGTTCTATATGAGATCGTTATAAAATGGAATATTACAACAAATAAACGTATTTGAATTTTATGTTGTACTGTACACCTTAGTCAGTTGAGATAGTATTTCTTAACTTTGCTGGAAAACTGGAATATCTATATTTTTACACATTATATATATATATATATATATATATATATATTGAATAGAAACTGAACAAAGTTATTAATGTTCATAAACTAATATAGAATGCATGTTAAAATACTAACTTAATTGAATACTGTTATAAATTATAAAAGCTAATTCATCTATACATGAAGTAATAACTTCAATGAAAAGGGTTTTTCAAATCTATAACCATATAAACTTCCATCAAATATTCTTCGGTGTTTAGGAAGGAAAGGGAGGCTGATTAGGGTGGGGGGGGGAGGGGGGAGGGGGGAGATGAAAACACAAAGCTGTGAGAGAATAATAAGGATAAAACAATAGTGATTACTATATAAAACAATATTGATTTAATAAACTCTCTGACGACTTCATTTTGTACACATGCCCTTGGGTTTTATGATCTGTGCTTATAATTATTATAGCCGATTGAGAAGAAAGATAAACTAGGATACGAAACAATGTTACTAGAATTAATTATACGTTTGCACTATCTACTAACCGTCCATGTTTACCACAACTACACATCCAGTTAATAATTGGAGTGCAGAATTCATTAGAGGAATAGTGGGAAACTACCAAGGGAGAGTCACCATGCCAGGATTTGAACCATGACCTTCCCGTAACCAGAAAACAAGATAGGATGAGTTTTACGTCTAGTCCATGCTTCCACTACTGCGAATGTATTTAAGTTTAAAATTTGGACGTGAATTATCATAGTAAAATAAATATAATCTCGTTGTGTGTCACTCCACAATTCATTTGAATGTGTGTTTTGTGTGGACTGGTACCTGAATAAACCCCCACCATGTGTGAGAACACACCGTGCACGGGAAAGAGGGGCTCACTCGTCCTGAAAGTGAAAGCATGTGTGGATGACATAGTAGGCGGCCATTCATGTGACGGTGTTGGTAGCTGGGCGCAACAGACTCGACACATCAAAATAACCACTCCACTTCTGATACAGACCCGGGCTGGGGTCATCAGACTGGGATTGTATTTCATCCCTCTCACGCTGTCCGGTCATACAGTGACATGAATCATTTCTTCTATGGAGCTTCCAGAGTTTTGCTCTGTGAGAAGAGGAGAGGAGACTGGAGGAGTGGAGATGAAAGCACGACGAATGGAAACTGCTGGATCATTGGAGATATAACAGTATTTATAAAATCGTTTTAAGGGTGTGGAAGTCTCGGAACTTTTTACATAAATTGAAATGCTGGCTCCAAATAACATATTCTGGCAGATATAACTTCAAAAAGTTTTTTTTTAATTTGTAATATTTTTAATTTGATTATATTGACGTTTTAATAAAGGATTTAAATTAGTAAGTATCTCAAAAACTATTAATTCTAAGTATTGGATATTTTGTAAATGTCATTATGACATGCTATGGATGATCTTGTAAAGATTATAATTCGATCACCTTATCACATTATAAAATATTTAACATTTATTATTACATTTTAATATAGACCTTTGTAATGATTTATTTTATTTTGATCTTACAGCTTAACATTTTAAATATATTTCAAACATACAGTGAATCAGTTCAGAGCCATTAGGTACTTGATTTTTGCCTCTACGAGTAAGATTTTTCTAATAACTACTTTTCAAACAATTATTGTTCACAGCTATGAATCATTTCCTCGCTTAACACAGCAATAGCTGTTTACCTTGACTATCATTCAGCGAACTCTCACAGGATTTTTGAGTACTGTCTCCTTCCCCACCTCCACCCCCTTCCACCGGAATACTCCAAATTCTCACTTTTCTCAACAATCCCTTCTCCTTACTGAGGCCTACTCACCCAGACTCAGCAGCAACAAATAATCTCTCTGTCTGTCCAGTGACAGCTAGAAATAGGGAATGGAGAGCGGTGGGCATGTCATTAGTAACAGAGAGGAGAGTCATGTCATTAGTAACAGAGAGGAGAGTCATGTCATTAGTAACAGAGAGGAGGTCATGTCATTAGTAACAGAGAGGAGAGTCATGTCATTAGTAACAGAGAGGAGAGTCGTGTCATTAGTAACAGAGGAGAGTCGTGTCATTAGTAACAGAGAGGAGAGTCGTGTCATTAGTAACAGAGGAGAGTCGTGTCATTAGTAACAGAGAGGAGAGTCGTGTCATTAGTAACATAGAGGAGAGTCGTGTCATTAGTAACAGAGAGGAGAGTCGTGTCATTAGTAACAGAGGAGAGTCGTGTCATTAGTAACAGAGAGGAGAGTCGTGTCATTAGTAACAGAGAGGAGAGTCGTGTCATTAGTAACAGAGAGGAGAGTCGTGTCATTAGTAACAGAGAGGAGAGTCGTGTCATTAGTAACAGAGGAGAGTCGTGTCATTAGTAACAGAGAGGAGAGTCGTGTCATTAGTAACAGAGAGGAGAGTCGTGTCATTAGTAACATAGAGGAGAGTCGTGTCATTAGTAACAGAGAGGAGAGTCGTGTCATTAGTAACAGAGGAGAGTCGTGTCATTAGTAACAGAGAGGAGAGTCGTGTCATTAGTAACAGAGAGGAGAGTCGTGTCATTAGTAACAGAGAGGAGAGTCATTGATATGCCACCCAGTTTTTGAAAGCACCCATCGTTTGTGCTACGTTAGTTCTGGTTATTTCTCGATTTTATTCATCAGTGCTGTAAATTTAAAGCACTAAATCACGATTTACTATGGGTGGCTAGGTAGAGGTCTCCTTGACCACCGGGTATAAGAGACAATAGAGATATGCATTTTTTTTAAACGCCAATCCTTTGTGTGCTACATTAGTACTGGTAAGTGTTCGACTTTCATCGTGATTAATTAACTCGATGAATCTCTTTTCTTGACTTTTGTAAATAATCCAGTTTTTACCACCTGCAAACACGATGTTGTTTTCCCTGATTATTAATTATAACATGTCACCTGTTTATATTTACTGGACTGTTGTTAAGAAGCCTGTGTTTACCACATACAATATCCAAACTATTTTCCTTGGTGAGGTTAAATCACGTCTGCGGCGTATTTATTGTGAATACAACACATTTAATACTATTTTGGTCACACTACTTTATTAGACCCTTAGACCATTACTATTTGCTAATCTAACATGGTTATACCTAGTTATTTTAAAACCTAAATAATCAATCTTATTTCAACTAAACTTTGTGTAGGCTGGCCAGCTTAAAATTGTTTTTTATCTTATGTATGCTTAAGTGAGTTTTAAGGGGAGTGGTTATACGTATTAATTGATAGAACGCCAATTTATCGCTCAGAATAGTAGTTTCTGACACTGTTTTAAATTCGAAAAATAAAATTAATATCAAGCATTCAAAGTTTTAACTAACTTTAACTTAAGACGTGTCTGAAAATTATTTGATATTAATTGTGAGCTCTAGATTTGTGTGTATGACATGTTATCTTGCTATAAATGAGCGTGTAAAGATTAGAATGAGATTGTACATACGAATTTTGAACAACCAAACATTTATTATTACAAAGAAACCTGTATTTTTGAGAGTGTTTGTATGTGTTAATTTAATTTTTATATTGTTACATAAATAATATAATTTTTAAATTATAAGGGTTTTATATATAACACCTTAAATCATTTATTCGTAAATCCAATCCTTTTTTCTAACATGTACACACTTAATAATTAAGCAAAGAATGCATTTTTATAGGCTATTATAGAACAAAGTTTTTTGTGTTAATTTGTCTAACATTTATTCTGTTGGCAATCAATATAGTGTGACAAGGAGAAGCAATGTTTTGTGCAAGCAGAGATTTTTGGGACCAGAAATTCGGCCCACCCCCTCCGCCCTTTCACAATCAGGGTATTGAGCTAGTGTGGCCCATTGAAAAATACGGTCCTTGTTTGAGCAATTTTAATATTTACTGTGGCTTTCTAAAATATTCGTACTGATTTTACTATTGTGATTGGAAGTTTTTTTGAATCTATTACTTTTATTATGTATTTATCATATAGTAAAACCATTTCAAAAATATTGTATATGTATCTTACTAAAAAATGACAAATATTGCTACAGTGGTACTTAATGTTTATTATCCTAATTATAATTATTTATGTGTTATTTGTATTTATTACTGTTGAGTACTCATTAGTTTGTTTATGAGTTTTATTTTAAAAACAAATATTGATACTGTCATAGTTAAAGAAGCAATATTTCAGGAATGAGTTCTAAGCCCAGTGTTACTTGATTTAAATTTGTCCGCTGTCAATTCTGCATACTAGGCTTATTCCAATTATGTTCCTCGATGCTGTTTTTTATGTTGCATGACATTACTAAATTTTGCTAAATATGTACATATAATAAAACCATAAATTTAAAATAAATCGTCAATTTTAGGAATCTAAATATAAAATGAAGCTGATGTATGTAGTGTAATTTATGTATGTATATTATCTCGAATATTAATTTTGGATAATTTTAAGAATCTGAATTCAATTCTATGCACAAATATGAGTAGATGGAGTGGCATTTCAGGGAAATTTGACCTTTGACCCAGACGCTGATTGGCTTAGCTCATCACGTGATCACGCCCTCTCGCTCTGATTGGCTGTTGGCTACCCCCTCCCTTGAACCTCTTTCGACGGTTAGTATGTGTGAGACGTATGAGAACAGCGCTGTGGTTGGCGTTATTTATATCACTGGCTGAGTACAGTGCTTTCCCCACCCCCCTCTAAGTTTGGCCTCCTTCCCCCCTGGTTATTTACATGAAGAAATGGGGTTAGCGACCTATTGTCCTCCTTCAGTGTCGCAAAAGTTTATTTATTGTATTCTATATGGCAATAAATTTTCCCTGATGACTGGCACCAGTTTGGTGGCTCGACAAGACAGGAATAGATCACGACCTTGAATGATGTCGCAACCCTCAGCCTTATATGTGGCAATGGGTTTTCCCTGATGACTGGCGCCAGTTTGGTGACTCGACAAGACAGATAGATCACGACCTTGAATGATGTTGCAACTCTCACCTTCTATATGGAAATTGGCTTTCCCTGATGACTGGTGCCAGTTTGGTGACTCGACAAGACAGGAATAGATCATGACCTTGAATTATGTCACAACCCTCCCCTTCTATGTTGCAATGGGTTTTCCCTGATGACTGGCGCCAGTTTGGCGGCTC
Organism: Timema cristinae; assembly: GCA_039000515.1. Classification (NCBI taxonomy): domain Eukaryota; kingdom Metazoa; phylum Arthropoda; class Insecta; order Phasmatodea; family Timematidae; genus Timema; species Timema cristinae. Next base: position 2,281,049 of record JBCFYV010011135.1, on the reverse strand, counting down.
GACAAGACAGGAATAGATCATGACCTTGAATTATGTCGCAACCCTCACCCTTCTATGTGGCAATGGGTTTTCCCTGATGACTGGCGCTAGTTTGGCGGCTCGACAAGACAGGAATAGATCATGACCTTGAATTATGTCGCAACCCTCCCCTTCTATGTTGCAATGGGTTTTCCCTGATGACTCATACCTGGCGCCAGTTTGGTGGCTTGACAAGACAAGTAAATACAAGAATAGACCTCGACCTTGAATGATGTCGCAACCCTCCCCTTCTATGTGGCGAAGGGTTTCCCTGATGACGTAATCATTCTGTCACAACCTTAGCTGGTAACAGCTATAAATATCAGCAAGAATTAAGGATATGAAGTCATTATCTATTTGTTTGATTTTCAATATATCTCAGTTTGATTAATGATACCATGTAAAGTTTTCTGCTCTGATGTTATTGTTTTGAATAAACCGTTCATATTGTTGCTTTTAAATATTGCTAATAGTTTTCGCTGTCACATGTTCTATAGCTTACTCCCGCTCCCTTTTATCTTATTAATGAGCGTAAATAAAAGGTAACAGAGTGTGTTGTAACATCGCCACGTTAAGACAGAGGGCAGGACCCTGTCAATGGTTAATAATTCCACATATATCCATGATAATGGCGTAACTATCTAACCTCTGAAGATTATACATCACATATATGTTTGCCTGAAGTCACAAGAATATTTAGAGATTGAATTTATCACCTTACCCTTTATCTATATTTGATGAAAACGGAATGAGAAAAAAAATATGGTTGAATTATATTCAATATTTGAAAAGAAGCAGGAAAATGCACCATTTGGCAGTTTTTACATTATTGATGAATATTGGTTCTTACATAGTGTTGTGTGGCTCGCTGTTGGTACTGTGACGCCCACAACCAGGACGGAAGCGTGTGTAAAGAACAACCATGGGATCACAAGAGAAAACATAGTTTTATTTAAATTTGGTTAATTACAAAGGTAGTGTAGATACATAGTATAGTCCAAAAGAAAGGCATAGAGAGCCTATGATTAGTCTGGCAAAACTTTGACTTTAGCTATCACAAATATACATAATGTTTACTGCTCTCACAGGAGAAATTATTGGAGTGCAAATTCTGAAATCTAAATTTAAACTGACCGCCGAAAGGCGCATATAACTCCAAAAACCAAGATGGCAGACATCTAGTTATGAATACCAATGACGTTAAACAAAAATTATAAAATATAGAGCCCATAAAAATTAACTTTTGATACCTAAAAATATATATAATATAGTGGTTAAATATCTTACAAATAGACCCCAACAATAGCCGTTAAATCCTAATCCTGAGTAACAACGCATAATCTAATAATACAATATAGAATAAAATTCATAGAATGAGTTTCGTAAACCACCGTTGCACCCATACATCTTAGCGTGAAAACCTCATCAGAAACAAATGAATATATAATAAACTTCGTGGCTAAAGCGAGCATTGTATATTCTCTAATACCCTCTGAAACCTAAGAAAATATCAAGGCAACCGCTAAGTTACTCTAAGTTACTCTAAGTTACTCTAAGTTAAGATAAGGGCGCGCCACCAGTACAAAAGAAGTACTGAAGTCAATCAAGACTTCCCCTTGAAAACTAACATAATAATCTCTTGGTTTAACCGCGTTAAACCCCATTTATAAATCATAGTAACATTAAAAGCCCAAAAAGTAATTTTTAATAAGTATCCCCCCCATTTAAACCAGAACTAAATTTTGAAGAATATTCCCAAACATTAGTTTTATACCGGCGCCCTCACCTTGTGTTAGCCAGTGGTACAATGAGTGCTGCTCTAAACAACACCAGCTATTTTATAGTACAAACAGCCCACACATGTTCTCAGAAGAGGGGGGGAAAGGAGGGTGGATACAACGAGCAAAGGAAGGGAGAAGACTAGCGCTCTGGAAGCGTAGCGGACATTCCAGTAATTACTCGAAGAAGGGAGAACACTCGAGAAGCGGAGACAGAAATTGGCTTAGTCAAGTTGAATTCTAGTTTGTTGTGAGCCGGGGCCAGGATGACGAGCGAGGCGTCGACCAGCGTCTCGTTTCAGTCTTATTCATTGAAGCCACGGGAGAGGTTGTTTTGGTGCGTGAGTTAGTGTTCCATCAGACGGAGAGAAGCCACGCCAGCCTTGGTGAGTGTTGGAACTCAATATTACAGGGTGATAGGCGTTAGATGTTTGTTGTTGTTTGAAACCACGTTACAGTACTTACAGGACTCTCTTAGAAGCATACATTTCTTATGTCCAAATACACTTTGGGGGTAAATGTGTCATTGATTTTTATGGGTATTCAGAAAAGATTTGAAATACCAAAGCAGCTGAAAGGTCTCGTAGATCTTACAAAAGGTTTTCTCCAAACAGAATTTTTTTGCGGCCCAAGAGAACTTCTTGTCAAATGATCATAATAAGGTCAATCTGACATCCATTATTATTGAAAAATTAGTTGAAAATTACATTGATGTAAAGCAATCATAAGAAGATGAAGATACGCTTATTATTCAACCAGCAATTAATTGTTCAACGTGCGAGTAAGACTGTGTAAAAGTCAAAGAGGATGTTGACCTCCTCGTAATGTTGACAGCATTTGTACCTGAGACACCTGAATTATTTTTGGTAAAATAGGAAAGAGGCAAGGTACAAATCAAACTGTATTCGTCCCATAGTTTATATAATAAACCTCTCCTTAAGGATGACATTATATTCCTGCACGTTTTCTCAGGCTGCGATTGCACCTCAGCTATTATTGCAAAGGGGAAAATAGCATTAAGCAAAGTACTGGAAAAGAGAGAAGATTTTGTAAAAGCAGCACACACCTTTAAAGAAGAAAAGGCTTCGCAATATAAAATTGTTGATGCCGGGACAAACATTTTCCTTGGTCTATACGGCGCACAGAAACAAACCAAGTCACTGAAGTGATACAGTTTTATATGCTTTAATAAAGGTGTAATAGGAGGGAAAAATGGTTATCAGCATTGCCGCCTACTCAAGACTCCGCAAGCATATCCTTTGTGTCTACCATCAAGTGAAATTGTCGCTCCTTGCACAAAAAACTGGGGCTGGTACATAAAACCACACTTATCTCCAATTGCATCAAACTTAAGACCAGCACCACACAAGATTTTGGACTCAATTTTTTGTGGTTGCTTGAAAGGATGTGGTAAAACCTGTGGATGCCGTAAATTAGGATTAAAGTTTCTCATATTTGCTTGCACTCTATTGGAGTTTCGTGCCATAGCTCTGGGTGGACAGGATGGAGATGGAAGATGTCGATGGTATTTAGGAAGTAGATGTTCAAAGACTTTATGGAAATCGTAATTTAAGGAAGATTATGAATATGACAGTAAAAACAATGAAAGTGATGGAAAAAATGGCAATGATAAAAAATCGAATACTGACTTAACGTTCTCACCCTATAATGAAACGTTAAGTGATGAAGATACGGAGGTCGAAGGAGCAGATAAAAACTGAGATCTTAATTCACTTATTCATATGTATTTATTACAGGTTATATATTATACTAATTCATACATATTGCATCGTATTTGTTATTAGATCTTATTATATTATAATATAATATCACTACAAACCTCTTTAACTTCTCCAAAGTATTGGAACACAAACACTTTTGGTAATGTAATATTTCTAATCTCATAAGCTTACGATTTCCTAAAAAGGAAATTTAACTCTCGGGGATTTTGAAGGGGACCTTTTATATAAATAATTGAATCTCCAAAACAATTTGACTTGAACATAATTTTCTAGGTGCCACCGTTCATGATATATACGCAAAAAACGAATTTCAAGGTATTTTCAAGATCACGACCGCAGAAGCTCACATAGTATTCATGAGGACTTTTGGTATACAAAGCTACACGCCTAATTAAACATATATACCAAAAACCAGCTATCTATAATTTGTTACGCTCTTTGCAAAAAAAAAAGTCTAAAATGAATGGACTATAGGACCAGTCGCAAAGGTCTAAATGATTATGGCTGGTTCACACTGAAATCTAAGCTACACTGAGCTAATCTAAGCTATGCCATTATAAGTGGTGCTATGTTTTTTCCGATTACTGGCCGGGCAATTTTTTCATCTTCCATATTGAGTCCTCTTATATTGCGTATGCACATAACCTAGCCTGGGTTACATGTTGACCAGACTCAGTGCTGGATTGTTTAAAATAACCAATTAAGTGTTGAAGTTGTGTTTTCAGTTTGTTTCGCGTTTATTTAAGTAATATTCTATATAGGTTTAATATTTAATAAGTGTTTTTATATTACAATGGAACGGTTAAGTGAAAAAGTCAAACCTCCGTCTCCTAAATTTTCTTCCTCTTCTTAAACATCTGCTAATAGTAGCAACTCCTCTTCCTCAGTAGTATCATTTAGCTGAAACAGTACATTTTGGAGAATGCCATAACCTAATTTTACTGTAACAGAACAGAAAGAAACGACAGAAAATTCAGGAAGAAATAGAGGAACCATAGCATAGCATAGCTTAGATTATTGTTCTGGAGAACCAGCCTCCACGGTTGGCATAAATCTGACCTCCATTCAACAACAGATAGAACTCAAACCTGATACTCAAAACCAGCTACTGTGGCTATAAAATTTAATCAAAGCTAAAACCTAAAATATATCTAGCAGTTTAACTTCTATTGAAAATAATTAAATTTAACTGTTATTATTAAAATTATACAATGTAAAAACCGAGATTATTTAATATTAAACAACCATCTATATCGATTGAGACCTTAAATTTAATAAAAAGTAGAAAAATAAAGTTCTTCTATTTCCATTGTATCAATCTTGGTTTAAATACAAGATATTTGGTATTTTTATACTGATAAATCGATGGTTTTACTAAATATTATTTAGGTAAATTGTATGCATAAAATTAGTGGGTGCAATGACAGTTCCAACACACTTTCTCCCTAAGGTTTAACATTGATCCTCACCGCACCCCGTGAAGTGATCCTCACCACACCCGTGTAAGGAGAATTACTTTCTCCTGGATGTCCGATGTTAGTATCTCCTGGTGACGAGTCTTGGGACCGCAGTCACTAAGATTTTTGACGTTTGGATGTGTGGGACCAGTGGTGTTGGGTGTGTTGTGTAGTTGGTCAAATAAAGCTACCATGGTGACTAGATAACTTTGATATGTAGGGTAATGTGTGGGACCGGTGGTGTTGGGTGTGTTGTGTAGTTGGTCAAATAGAGCTACCGTGATGACTAGATAACTTTGATATATAGTTTATTCCTTTGGGTCACGGAACGATGGAGCATGAGGAATAAATGTGAGATAAATATTGTTGGTGGGTAGATACATTTAATTTATAATATCCGTCCCACTCTCGGCTATTTATTTCTTATCGTGTCTGAAATTGTGTTTTTGGTAGCTTATATCAGGCTTTCTCAGTCCCACGCCCCAGTGTAAGGAGGATCACTTTCTCCCTGTAGACGCTTGGTGAGGTGGTTCAACCTGTGGGTTCCTGTTCCCAAGTGCTGATTACGTCCTCCGCTACACCTCCTCCCCCTCGTAGTAGTAGTGTGTATGCCCTATGAGATCCCACTTCCTAAGACGAGTCTAAACACTCACATCCTGTTTGAGTACCGTTATAATTGACCTACTTTTCTCTGATTGGCTGCTATAAATAGCCTCCTTCCCCCACCAATTTTGACCTGCTTTCCACATCTTTACCGTTTCCCCCCCCCCTCCCCTGACCACATTTCCACATCCCCCTTCCCTTCAGCCCCTTGACTGCAAGCCCCGGACATGTTGGTTCTTGATGATTGTTAATTAATTATTGGCTAGAATAGAGGTGTTGGCGTTTTTATTTATTGATTAGGGCGCTGTAGTTTATTAGAACCTCGCGCTATGGCTGACAGGCTAAAATGAACATTGGTTCTTCCACCACCATGGACTGTCCGGCACGAACCTCGTGCTATGGCTGTTGTTGGTAGTGTGATAATGGTACCCCTGCCTTTCACATCATCCAACCCAGGCGCCAGTATGTCGGCCCGACAAGACAAGAATAGATATTGAGGTCATTGCCCAGGGCAACGGGGTTTCTCCCTGGTGCCAGGTTGGCGGCAGACAAGACAAGTCGAGACAAGAATAGATATTGAGGTCATTGCCCAGGGCAACGGGGTTTTTCCCTGGCGCCAGGTTGGTGGGCAGACAAGACAAGTCGAGACAAGAATAGATCGTGTGACGTCCAACGAGGGAGGGAGGGGGTGGCTATAAAGAGGGGCGCCCACCTGGTTGTATATTTATAAGCGTTTGTAGAGCTATATTAACTTTTACAAAAAATCACAAGTAATACACTTATGAGGATCTTGAAATTATTTTAAATTAATATGTTGTTACACTAAATAAATTTGTTGTTTAAACAGCAACAATAAATTTAACGTTCGCAAAAATATTTACTTTTACAAAAACAATCACAAGTAATACAATTATGAAAATCTTGAAACTATTTTAAATTAATATGTTGATGAAACTATATACGCTGACATAATAATATATAACATTTACACTAATCAAATTAGTTACTTAAACAGCAACAAAAAATTTAACGTCCGCAAATATGAGCTTGTATTTATAGGATAGGAGGGAGGTGCGGTTGTAGACGTTAAAACACAAACATAACAGTTTTACAATATTTATTTAAATCATGAAAAAAAAAAAGTTACACATAGTGAAAAGTATACTGTGAATATTTACAATATAATTTATTACATAAACATAACAGTTTTACTATATTTATTTAAATCGTGAAAAAAGTATACACACAGTGAAAAGTACACTGTGAATATTTACAATATATATATTTATTACCATAAACATAACTGTTTTTACACACAGTGAAAAGTATACTGTTAATATTTACAATATAGGGGAATAGTGTCTCGGTACTAAATATGATACATACATTGAGATGGTTTTCAATTAAAAGAAAATAAATATAGAAACCGTTTATTATATTTAAATAGATTTAAAATATTACAACGTTTATTTATTTGACAAGATTAAAATAATATATAAATATACAAAAACAGTTGTTGATAAACAATATATTTACTTTAAAAAATCACAAGTAATATTTATGAACATCTTGAATTATTTTAATTAATGTGTTGTTACGTTTTAAATATGAAACTATAAATACGTGACATAATATTATATTTACACTAAACAAATTAGTTACTTAAACATCAACAAGAAATTTAACGTTCGCAAATTATTTTGAATAAAATATATTTACTTTTACAAAAAAAAACCAGTATTACAATTATGAATATTGAAATTATTTAAATAAATATGTTGATGAAACTATATACGCCGACATAATATTTTGATATAATAATATATTTACTTTTACAAAAAAAATCCCAAGTAATACATTATGAGATCTTGAAATGATTTTAAATTAATATGTTGTTACGTATTAAATATGAAACTATATATACGCTGACATAATATATAATATTTACACTAAACAAATTAGTTACTTAAACATCAACAAGAAATTCAACGTTCGCAAAATTATTTTGATATAATAATATATTTACTTTTACAAAAAAAACACAAGTTATACAATTATGAAAATATTGAAATTATTTTAAATTAATATGTTGATGAAACTATATACGCTGACATAATATTTTGATATAATAATATATTTACTTTTACAAAAAAAATCCCAAGTAATACACTTATGAGGATCTTAAAATGATTTTAAATTAATATGTTGTTACGTTTTAAATATGAAACTATATATCCTCTACAGTCCAACTATTCCAAATAAGCCTTCATATAAATCTATGTAATTGAAAACATTTAACTTTAAGCTTTAAGCCCAATAATTTAATATTTGTTTGATTATTCGATTTTACATATTATGTTATTTTAAAGTGTTATGAGTTTCGTTGTTACATCTTCATTACACTTTTTGGCGACTTACATGAAAGCTTTATCATCAAACTATGTACAATAAAAATGTTGTATACTACTAAGTATTTACATTAACATATATGTATAAATTGTACATTTTGACATTAATGAATATATTTGTTACCTATTAACTTGATATGAAATTGTTCTAATAATACACCATCATGATTTAATATTATATATGTGTTTTGCTTATCATACATGTTTTCATACACCCTCATGACACTTGTTCTCAATATATTCATAATATATTAAATACCTGGGCGTTTTATGACAATTTTACTAACACATGAGCTCTTTTACATTATCAATAATACAGTTACTTATGAATCTAAAATAAACTAATTTAAGCGTAGTATACTTACGACTATATATTATAAAGTTTAGTTGTTTTTTTAATCAACGGGAGAAGGTTGTTGATTTTTTCATTATAAATAAGAATAACCTTTTTTTTAATAAATACCAAATCACCAGATTTAAAATCAATCACTACTCCGATTGATGACGATTTTGATGTAGATTCAGTGATGCGCAAGCTGTTGCCCAATATTTTGACTTAGATCTGAAGATAGCTGTTTCAAACGAGAAGTTAGTGTTGACGTGCAGAGACATAACTAGGGCTTTCTGGTTCAAATTTATTTGTTCAATGTCCCTTAAGTTGAGTTTAGGGGGGGGGGGGCTATTTTCAATTTTTTTCAATGGATAACTACAATAATTAATATATCTTATATATGTGTTTCATTTGTGTACTATAGAAATCTTTCATCTACGAATTGAGCTGGCGAAGGCCAAATCTCTTATTGCTAGACAGGCTGAATACATAGTAAGACTCAGCCATCAACCATCGTACGGATGTCCCCCTTTGACTACATCGTCACGTCATATTGTGAAGACCATTAGACACATATACCGCTGTAAATGTTGCAACAAGGGTCCCAGTGGAAATAGTCCTGTCCGGAAAACCATCATAAGCTCAGGAGGAGCTAAGCCCGAGTGGCTTCCGAATGGGGGTTCATCATCCCCTTCAACAGCATGGTTCTTAACAGGGGTGCAATACCCCCCACTACCAATGATGTCAACAAGACCCTCTCTATAGACATGGGTCTGAACGGAGGTATGATGCATCCCACTGGAAATGATTACGAAATACCTTACATATATTTAGTAACTCCACCATCAATGTGGAATCAGCTGTGAATATATTGAGAACAAGTGTCATGAGGGTGTATGAAAACATGTATGATAAGCAAAACACATATATAATATTAAATCATGATGGTGTATTATTAGAAACATTTCATATCAAGTTAATAGGTAATAAATATATTCATTAATGTCAAAAATGTACAATTTATACATATATGTTAATGTAAATACTTAGTAGTATACAAATTTTTATTGTACATAGTTTGATGATAAAGCTTTCATGTAAATCGCCAAAAAGTGTAATGAAGATTAACAACGAAACTCATAACACTTTAAAATAACATAATATGTAAAATCGAATAATCAAACAAATATTAAATTATTGGGCTTAAAGCTTAAAGTTAAATGTTTTCAATTACATAGATTTATATGAAGGCTTATTTGGAATAGTTGGACGGTAGAGGATATATAGTTTCATATTTAAAACGTAACAACATATTAATTTAAAATCATTTCAAGATCCTCATAAGTGTATTACTTGGGATTTTTTTTTGTAAAAGTAAATATATTATTATATCAAAATATTATGTCTGCGTATATAGTTTCATCAACATATTAATTTAAAATAATTTCAATATTTTCATAATTGTATTACTTGTGTTTTTTTTGTAAAAGTAAATATATTATTATATCAAAATAATTTTGCGAACGTTAAATTTCTTGTTGATGTTTAAGTAACTAATTTGTTTAGTGTAAATATTATATATTATGTCAGCGTATATATAGTTTCATATTTAAAACGTAATAACACATTAATTTAAATTAATTTCAAGATTTTCATAAATGTATTACTTGTGATTTTTTTGTAAAAGTAAATATATTGTTATATTTTTATATTGTTATATCAACAACTGTTTGTAAATATATTTATTTTAAATATATATATATATTTTAAATCTTGTCAAATATAATAAACTGTTTGTATATATTTTTAAAATCTATTCAAATATAATAAAATGTTTCTATAGATATATTTATTTTATTTTAAATTGAAAACCATCTCAATGTATGTATCATATTTAGTACCGTAGCCACTTCTCCCCCTATATTGTAAATATTCACAGTATACTTTTCACTGTGTGTAAATAAATATTGTAAATATTCACAGTATACTTTTCACTGTGTGTAAAAATAGTTATGTTTATGCTAATAAATATATATATATTGTAAATATTCACAGTGTACTTTCACTGTGTGTATACTTTTTCACGATTTAAATAAATATAGTAAACTTGTTATGTTTATGCTAATAAATATATATTGTAAATATTCACAGTATACGTTTCACTGAGTGTATACTTTTTTATTCATGATTCAAATAAATATTGTAAAACTGTTAAGTTTGTGTTTTAATGTATACACCCGCACCTCCCTCCTATCCTATAAATGCAAGCTCATATTTGCGGACATTAAATTACTTATTGCTATTTAAGTAACTAATTTGTTTAGTGTAAATGTTATATATTATTATGTCAGCGTATATTGTTTCATCAACATATTAATTTAAAATAATTTTTAAGATTTTCATAATTGTATTACTTGTGATTGTTTTTGTAAAAGTAAATATTTTGCGAACGTTAAATTTATTGTTGCTGTTTAAATAACTAATTTGTTTAGTGTAACAACATATTAATCTAAAATAATTTCAAGATCCTCATAAGTGTATTACTTGTGATTTTTTTGTAAAAGTTAATATAGCTCTACAAACGCTTATAAATATACAACCAGGTGGGCGCCCCTCTTTATAGCCACCCCTCCCTCCCTCGTTGGACGTCACACGATCTATTCTTGTCTCGACTTGTCTTGTCTGCCCGCCAACCTGGCACCAGGGAAAAACTCCGTTGCCCTGGGCAATGACCTCAATATCTATTCTTGTCTCAACTCGTCTTGTCTGCCCGCCAACCTGGCGCCAGGGAAAACCCGATGCCTTGGCAATGACCTCAATATCTATTCTTGTCTTTTCGGGACGACATACTGGCGCCCGGGTTGGGGGGAAGTGAAAGACAGGGGAACCATTTATCAATCTACCACCGACAGCCATATCACGAGGTTCGTGCCGGACAGTCCATGGTGGTGGAAGAACCAATGTTCATTTTAGGCCTATCAGCCATAGCGCGAGGTTCTGATAAACTACAGCGCCCTAATCAATGAATAAAAACTCCAACACCTCTAATCTAGCCAATAATTAATTAACAATCATCAAGAACCAACATGTCCGGGGCTTGCAGTCAAGGGGCTGTAGGGAAGGGGGATGTGGAAAGTTGGTCAGGGGTGGGGGGAATAACGGTAAAGATGTGGAAAGCAGGTCAAAATTGGTGGGGGAAGGAGGCTATTTATAGCAGTCAATCAGAGGAAAGTAGGTCAAATATAACGGTACTCAAACAGGATGTGAGTGTTTAGACTCGTCATAGGAAGTGGTGATCTCATAGGGCATACACACTACTACTACGAGGAGGAGGGGTTTAGGGGAGGACATAATCAGCACTTGGGAAAAGGAACCCACAGGTTGAATCACCTTACCAAGCGTCTACAGGGAGTAAGTAACCCTCCTTACACTGGGACGTGGGACTGAGAAAGCCTGATCTAAGCTACCAAAAACACAATTTCAGACACGATAAGAAATAAATATCCGAGAGTGGGACGGATATTGTAAATTAAATGTATCTACCCACCAACAATATTTATCTCACATTTATTCCTCATGCTCCATCGTTCCGTGACCCAAAGGAATAAACTATATAGCAAAGTTATCTAGTCATCATGGTAGCTCTATTTGACCAACTACACAACACACCCAACACCACTGGTCCCACACATCCAAACGTCAAAAATCTGAGTGACTGTGGTCCCAAGACTCGCCACCAGGAGATACTAACATCGGACATCCAGGAGAAAGTAATTCTCCTTACACGGGGTGCGGTGAGGATCACTTCACGAGGTGCGGTGTGGATAACTTAACGGGGTGAGGTGAGGATCAATGTTAAACCTTATGGTAGAAAGTGTGCTGGAACTGTCATTTCACCCACTACTCATAAATGATCTACTAAATAGCTTAATTAATTTTTTGGCATAGTTGATAATCCTACAATTGTAAAATAGGTATGTGCTAATGAGATTGTTAATATAAAAAAATCTTACATTTAAACCAAATTGCTGAAATACGAAGTGAAAAACATAATTTGTTTGCTACTTATTAGTATAACTATTTATAACTATGTTTTATCAGTCCTATCCGCTTGAGTTATATGCTTATATACTAATTAAGCTAATGGTTTTAGAAATTAGTAGGCTATATGTGTATGAAGTGTACTGGCAATTGCGTGGACGGAAAGTGGAAAACAGCTTGGGAAAACCACCTTTACTATACCTGACTAAGATTCGAACCTTGATCTCCAGGTTATTGGCAGTCTAGTTTAGTGCGAGAGTAGCGCGTTAGACCATGAGCCACTAAAGCAGGTTTGACTTTTGTAAATAGAAGGGTCTTACTCTTAGTAAAGCTATTTTATAATTTTTATTGTTGATTACTCACACTGAATCATGAAAACTACAAATGTTGAACGAGAGGAACTACGAGGAAGTGATCAGTCATAATACCACGGGACTGGGTTCCAAATAGTGCCCAACTAGATACTTCACGTGGCTCTGAGGGGAACCGGGAGTCTAATCGACATCAACTGCTAGAGGACACGGGAATAAACTATTTATATAATATTCATAGAAGAGGAATGTTTCATAGAGAAACTTATCTCACTCGCATTCATTATAAATACAAATCAATGGTATGACGTAGTATAATTCAATTTGTTTTGAGAGGTTGTGCGTTATGTTTTTATAAAACTAGTTTTAAACAAACCAATATGATGAAAAATATGTTTCTTATTTTAGAAATATTTAGAGTATATTAAAATGTAATAATTATTTCCTGTGACTTTTTTGGTTTTTAATAAATCACTCTTTCATGAAATATTTCCAAAGCTGCTTTATAGTTTGAACTAAAAAGATTGGCCCATCGCGGGTCAAAGATTCAAACAATATATCGTGAAATAAAGTATATTTTAATATTGGTATGAGGGTTTCAAACACGTTATAAATTATTAATGCGCAATAACACTCTAATAAGGTAAACTATAACATTAGTACATGCTACAACTATTATGATCTATATTTATATTAATAAAATGATAAGTTATTTAGATTGTTATGTACATTGCGTGACAGACATGTATACCTTGAAACAGGAGTTTTAAATTTGTGATGCGATTATTTTCAATTCTATAATCATCATGAACCGTTTCCAGCCCGTGGCCGGGTCAGGTTAGTAAAATGCCTCCATCTTCCTTGAGGAGTACTAACGGGGTATTTATGCGCTATATAAGTTGACTACCTAGTGGGCGCCACTTAGCCTCTCCTACTAAACACTGATCCTACCACTAAGTGGGTTACTCGGGATCTGAGTAACCTGGTGGAGGTTGGGTTGAACCACAGTGGAAACCAGGTCAGATGCAGACAAGATACAGGAGACTGGTCAGGGATAAACCCAACAAGCTTGAAACAAGGTCTGGCAAGTTGTCTCCCAGCATGGTGTGCTGGGAGTGAGTGTGTTGATAGACTGGCCAAAAACCTCGGATCAGGGTCCGGCCAGTGCCAGTGGTGTGCTGGAGTGAGTGTGTGATAGACTGGCCAACAACCTTGGAACAGGGTCTGGCCAGTTGGCTCCCAGCTGGTGTGCTGGGAGTGAGTGTGTTGATAGACTGGCCAACAACCTTGGAACAGGGTCCGGCCAGTTGGCTCCCAGCTGGGTGTGCTGGGAGTGAGTGTGTTGATAGACTGGCCAACAACCTTGGGACAGGGTCTGGCCAGTTGGCTGGGTGTGTGGGAGTGAGTGTGTTGATAGACTGGCCAACAACCTTGGAACAGGGTCTGGCCAGTTGACTGGGTGTGCTGGGAGTGAGTGTGTTGATAGACTGGCCAAAAACCTGGGACAGGGTCTGGCCAGTTGTCTCCAGCATGGTGTGCTGGGAGTGAGTGTGTTGATAGACTGGCCAACAACCTTGGAACAGGGTCCGGCCAGTTGGCTCCCAGCTGGGTGTGCTGGGAGTGAGAGTGTTGATAGACTGGTCCAACAACCTAGGAACAGGGCTGGCCAGTTGCTGGGTGTGCTGGTGAGTGTGTTGATAGACTGGCCAACGACTTGGAACTAGGGTTGGCAGTTGCTGGGATGTGTGGAGTGAGTGTGTTGATAAACTGGCCAACAACCTTGGAACAGGTCTGGCCAGTTGGCGGGTGTGTTGGGAGTGAGAGTGTTGATAGACTGGCCAACAACCTTGAAACAGGGTCTTGCCAGATGTCTTCCAGATGGGTGTGTTGGGAGTGAGAGTGTTGATAGACTGGCCAACAACCTTGAAACAGGGTCTTGCCAGATGTCTCCCAGATGGGTGTGTTGGGAGTGAGAGTGTTGATAATGTTGAGCTAGGTCATCAGCAGCACCTGTAGCCTCGGTTAGGGGAAGCTACCACCGAGACAAGGTCTGCCTGAGGAACTATAAGCGACAGCCCCGCTACTCAGGTTCAGGCCACCACTGGCTTAGTAAGTCGGTGGCGGAAACAAACCAAATTACTCAAGAAAAATACTTCTGTTAGCATCAAAATATATTTGTTTTTAAATAAATGATTATATACACTTATGTATACAATTGTATTAAACCTTAGCTTTTGTAGGTCCCTAGGTCCTTAAGGTGGGATGGTAAGAATAGTGCATTCAGAACGGTATTTTTGTAGTTTTTGTAACACTTTTTTTTATTTCAGAAAAATAATCCAAAATATATTCATCCAGTGGTCACATAAATTTTAATTTTCTCAACATTATAATCTCAACATTTCTTGATTATTATTCAAGGGTGTTCTATGTTTAAAGGTAGCTTTTATATTACTTTAAAAGGTTCATCAACAAAGTACTAATATGTCCATGACATACATCCAGAAACTGTTAAATTAGCGAGTGTAGAAAATTAAATTTAATGCTTATAATGATGCAACATTTTATTTATCTTAGCGAAAAATATTGTTTGCTATGAAAACTGCACACAAATTGACCTTTTTCTACGTCCCTTTCTATCTCAACTTGAGATAGCTGAGAGATCAGAGTCATATTCTTGTGCATAGAATTGATGTAGAATATTGGAGCGAGCAAATTCAGGAACCTTAAGACAAATAGGATGGATGTCAAGATGAAGGTTTTTATTAACTGCATAGGTGCGGCTTACGCAAACACTTTGATATAAGTGATTTAGTTTTAGTAAAACTAGTTTCTACCATCATGGGGAACGTTGATGAAATATATATGTCAAATTATTAAAAAGGTCATATGGATTTGTTGATGGTTCAAAAATGTGGATTAACCAAAGGAGATATTTTTCGTAGCTGAAGGTACCACATTAGAAATTAACGATTAAATTATTGTATTATTTACTGGATGAAAGTGTTAAAAATATGTAATAATATATATTTTATGCACACGTATTTAATTAAATTGAACTATTATATTTCAAACCCTGCCTCGTTGGCCGCATGGTATAACGTGCTATTATGACGGGGAGATCGAGGTTAGAATACAGGTCTGATGTACAGTGGTTTTCCAAAATAATTTTCCACTCTTTCTACACATGAACGCGGCTACTCTTCTCTTAAATGTAACCTTCCTAATCATTAAGAACATAAGCGTAATAAGTAGTACATAAGCGTACAACTGGGATGGGTAGTAAGACGTGGTGCTAAGAAAAGCATTTCTTAATCGGATATATTATAATATAAAGATATTCTAATAGATTCCTATGAATTTTTATTTGAGTTTTTTCGAAATAATAATAATAAAATAGTAATAGTAATAATTCCAGGAAAAAACTATCTTAAGTGGTTAATACAGCGGGAACCTGGCTTAGCATTGGGGGGATATTTTCTGATTTCAATTTTAGAAATAGTGAAAGTAAGAATAATGAGACTGTTTTTCTTATAAAAACACAATAACATCGAAAATAGTTACTTGAACACTTCCAAGATGATCACCATTTCTGTAATGTTAGTGAAGAATGCTTGGAACCCCCTCTTAAGAGGGTGTTTAGATCGAGCGTAGAGTGGTATATAGTTTTCAGTGTATCAGACCTTGATTTGACATATTAGGTTATGTAAATCCTTAGACAATACTCTAGGATGAGTCCTAACCCAACTCCCCCGAAAGTTGATAAAGCCCGTACCCATTATATGAGTATAAACACTTTAATATACCTTGGTGTTTTTTATTATTTACTATTCAATCGATAATCTGATACAAATAAAACAGTATTTTAATATTAACTAGCAATATTCATTCATTTAAACATTTGTAGCTCTAGCTTGGTCAGCATTCCGAGTAACAAATTATTTGTGATATATCTAAATAGTACCGGAGAAAAATTGAGGCTTATAAAAGGGGCTAAATACTTTTGTTAGAAACTGTAAGTTTATAATTTAGAAACGCACATTACTCCCTTCTCCTTCTTTGCACTAATCTCACCCCCTACCCCTTTAAATCCATATATATATCATAAATTTAGTTTTTACGTCCACTTTATAGGGCCCCCTACACCCCCATAAAAATATGAGAACTGTACACCATTGGCCAAACTTTTTGCTAACATGAATACCACCAGGTTTTGTTGCTTCGTGGTCTAACGCGCTACTCTCGCAGTAGACTAGACTGCCAATGACTGGGAGATCGAAATTCGAATCTCGGTCGGGTGTACTGAGGGTGGGTTTTCCATTCTTCCTTCTTAGAGTAGTTAGTACATAAGCGTACAACCCGAACGGGTAGTAAGAAGTGGTGCTAAGAAACCCAAACTTAAATAAATCTTTTCTAAACTGCATTCATGCAGCGTAAGATCCAAGACCACTGTTTTATTTTTGGAGTTGAGCAGAGATTTAACGTTTTTTTAGAGATATGCCACCCTCCCTCCCTTTCCCCATTAGACCAGACATGACTGGAGCTTCTCTCAAAATTCCAATTTAACTGTAGCAGCCCTGACTCTTAATTTTGTCTTTTGGGTTTCTCTCCCTCCTCCTTGCTACCCGCACACTCATATATCTGCGCGCATTTTCTCTTCTTTTTTATTACGGCACAATGTCCACGAACATGTAATAAATTACACACAACTGGACTCTCTCGAAAATAATGAAGACTTCCTGTTCAGAGATTCCGTTCAAAATTCGGTCCTGAAACTGGAGCCAGATTCTTAGAAAGAAAGTCTTCATGCCCACTGGATTACTTCCGGCTCTCCATCAAAAGGTATGTTTCACTGGGGAATAAAAAATAATCTGTTTCCTTAAATAATATTTCCACGATCTAAATGTTACTCCTGAAGCTTTCTTGGGGAAAAGAAAAAGATATTCTGTAGGAAATTTTAAAGACTCGTTTTAAAACCGAGCAAGTCTTTTCTAAGTAAAGATTTACAAAATAAGTATCCCGTCATGTACTTAAAAACACTAATTTTAAGATTATTGTTTACAAATATTAGTATACTTAGTAATATTTAAATATAAATACAGTTATTTGTCAATTTTTATGAATTATTATGTGATGTAATGAAGTGACTCACGTTGCTAATTTGGGAATCTCTACAGCTGATTGTGATGTAATTCCTCCAACACAAAATATAAATGTTGTTAAGAATCAATTTAATAAAAAAATATTTATTTTAAATTGCAGTAAAATGCCTCATATAATATTTACATTAAATACAGGAACCCATACATAAATTCCGCTTGGTTTAAACTGGCAGTCACTATAAGACCAATTTACCGTTGTATTTCACTCGAAGACTACTGTAAAAGTGAATAATTAAAGTTGGCACAGTTGTATCTTTAAGCAGCCAACATTTTGTTGCCTTAATCTACATGAAATTGTCCTTTAAGCTGGGTGGTGACTGGATTACTTTAGTGAAATGAATGATTCTTCTGGACTAGATAGAAATGTAAGGTAAATGAGTATTTGTTCACCGTTGCTATTAGTTGATGTGGTCAGTTGTTATCTTCTGTGTGGCTTAGGGAAGAAATTACACGCATGGCCCATTACAAAATATATATTAAATACATATATTAAGTATTTATTACTATCATTATTACATGTAGGCTTAAAATAATTATATTAGCTCTTAGGCTACAATTAACTATGTTTAGAACAAACATGTAGCAAAGATTTTGTCCCGATAACTTCTTAATTTCTGAACTGGAACACCCAATTTCACTAACAGTAAGTTTAGTGGGCGTACTGGGAATCAAATCTGATACCTTGAACTTAACATACAGACCCGCTGTCAACTGAACCTTACTTAAAAAAAACTATCTATAAATATAGTCATAACTCAGAAGGATATATTAATCTTATAAAAACCCTATTTTAAACACTTGTTTCAGTGTTTATCTCTTTCACCAATGTTTCCCTCATCTTTCTGTCCCTCCACGTCTCATCCTGACAGTATCTTCTCACATTATGTTGATCTAATGCCAGCAGGAGAACTGATCCTTACTGGATAAGGTCTATGTTCAATGTTGAGTGCTCCTTGGTAGTGAAATGGCCGTGTATTTACTTAGCTCGCAGGTGTTTGTCCAGATCATATGGACTCCAGTTATAACATATTGGAAGATCTGATCCCAGATTATATCTGCTTGGGATTAAGATATCCAAGGTCACGTAGTTTACATAGTAAGACGCAGGTTTTCTCTCCCACTGTTGGGTGTATTTGGTGAGCCTAGACATGATTACACATTTGATAAACATACAATAATACCAAATAGAGATATAATATTGTGCAAGAAAAATTACACGTCAGCACTCACATCGGTGGGCACAACGACTAAACGCCCACTTAGTACTGTCTGAAATACCAATAATTAGGAGGTCGGGGTGTGAATGCCATGTGCAAGGAGGTTTGTTTTTCCTAAATGTTTTTCTGCGGAAAATAAAGGAAATACCCTAAATAATATACCTTCGTCCCCACATCATGGATATAGATAACAATATCCTAGATAATAAATATAAATATATATAACTTACATACATCTACATCACATAATTTTTCTTACTAAGAGGGTATTATTATTTATTATCATGAGCAGAACATTTTAATACGACTACGGTTGTTTGCAATTTCCACTAAGAAACACTCCTTGTTGCCAGGTACAGTTTAGTGGTTATTTACTCCACTATTTCTCTTATATACTCTACGTGCCTGCAAATTTCTCGAAGCTCCCTACATTTGTTCAAATTCCTAAAGCAAGCCCTGTTGCACCTGGTGTCAGGGACTCAACAAACAATGTGCGTTTAAATTCATTCTCTGTCACATCTCAGTGAAGCTTTCTGGATAAATTTCGTTTGAAAATGAAATCATCAAAAACTCTGTGCAGAGTGATTTAGTGCGCAGCAAAAATTTATTCTTAATATGTTAATAATATTCAATTAGTGTGTTTTATTTGGTATCTAATATGTACTCATTAAACGTGAGTGTTTAGGGGAGCTCCTCTTGCCAATTAATATTACTAAGAAGAACATACTCGATGTCCAGACCATCGTTCTCAGACTCACCTGTGTATCTCCAGCCAAAGACATCCCTCGAAGGTAGGCTCCACAAAATACATTTTCATATACCAACGTTCAAATTCCGCCAGATCGCTCACACATTTTGGTCCTCCGGGCCGGATAATATTATTCACACGCTATGGAAATAGCATTCGATTTGTGTCTTCTTGCTAATTCAGTGTTAATTTTTTAAAACTCTTTGTTGCATCAAGAAATAATCTCGTGTGAATGAGAATTTTGTATCTCTTACAATTCTCAAGTGGTATATAATTAATTACTACTCAACTCGCAATACTAAGAGCTATATTGTTGCAAATTTAATAAATATAAATTTGTAATTGCTCACATAACCACTTTCTCAGTTGTAGTTTTGTTATTTATAATAATGAGTACTCAACTCGCATTAATCAATATTGATATTGATGCATATTAATTTAATATAATATAGTGCTAATTGCTCATACTAACAATTGGTCAGTGATTGTCGTTTTTATTGTGTTATTGTTGTTTTAATTTTATTTAAACTAAAATTTATTTGAAATCTCATGCTCAAACTAATACTCTCAACAATAAAGTTTAGTACATTTCAACGCCAAAGTGGCTTAATTAGTAATAGGTCGTCTACAATCAAAAATTACATTGACTTGGTTGAAGATCTCCAACAATTAAATGACGCGCAAACTCAAAGATTATTATCTATTCCAAAAGAAGCTAAATCAAAAACCGTAGAATTCAGCTCTCTTCTTGATAAGTTTCTAGAATCTGTTCCTAAAAACTTGGATAAAAATTTAGTAGCCACTTTGCAAGACTCTATATTAGATTTACGCACAGCAATTGATTCTCGAATTAAATTATTAATTACAGATATTCAGGAACCACTGTTTAATACAAACGTGACACCCCTTACCCATCATGTTCCTCACACCCACGTAGTCCTGTTGCCTAATTTGAATTTGCCCATTTTTAATGTAAACCTGCAACAATGGATGGTGCTCTATAATTTGTTTGAGATAGCAATACACTCAAATACATCATTGGCTCCTGTAGAAAAGTTCCAATATTTGTTAAGTTCTCTTCAAAGTAATGCGCTCAAGGTTATTCAAAGCCTCTCCATTTCCAATGATAGTTACTCAATCGCTTGGAACCTAATTTAAAAAAGATATCATCAGGTGCGCCGACTAGTTTCTCTCCATATTGACAAGATTTTGGACCTTCTCAATATTTCTCATGGTTCTTTAGACAATCTATATATTTCTTGGCTAACTACTTCAAAAATAGCCAAGCCCTGATTACCCTAGATTATTATATTACGAAGGAAACGCTCATAATCGCTTCTCTTCTGTGAAAGTTGGACAATGAAACACAAAAGCGGTGCATACACTTTAAGATGTAGTAAATCGATGTGAACCTGCACACACTCTAACAAAAGACACCACTCATTGCTTCACTTGACCTCCTCCTCAATCCATAATTATCTTAAGGTCACGACGCTCACCAGTCAACAGAATACCTCCATAGAAATAATTCAGGGGATACTACTCCACCTATTCCCTTTATTTGTCTTACAAGTCAACCAAAGACCACAGTATTTTTAGCAAATACTCTTGTTCAACTCACCACTCCTTTTGGCCCTCCACAAATAGTGTGAGGAGTACTAGACTCTGCAGCTCAGTGCAGCTTTATCACTGAGCACTGTGCTCAGCTTTTGAATGTAACTTGGTGCCACTTGTCACAAGAGATAAATGGCATATCTCTTTGCCATGTAAACACCAAGGGAATGAAAAAACTAAATCTATACGCCATTAATGGCATTATTTTAGCTTATTACCATCCAGTACAATCTTGGCCAAAATAACTTCTGATTTGCCACGTACCTACATTGACACTAATATCAAACAAAATCTCAAAAGCTTTGTTTTAGCTGACCCACGTTTGATAGCCCAAGTCCGATTGACATTCTCATTGGAGCTGACCTCTTTACCAACGCTTTCACTGGTTATTGTCACACTCTTGGCCTCAACTTGCCTGTGGCATTTGGATCGATATTTGTTCATTATGGGCACCAATCCCTCTTTGCCACTCTCACTCAACAACAAACTAAATTATTTTGGTGGTCTGGTGACACTCCTCCCAACCTTAGATCATGGCCTTCATGAAGCTTTACAACTTTTTTGGCAAGCCGAAGAGCCACCCTATGAAGCTGGACCAACTAAAGAAGAAATAATGTGTGGATACCATTTTATCTCCACTAAATCACATGATGACAAAGCACGTTATGTTGTGCGACTTCCGTTCAAAGGAGATCACTCACCTTTTGAAACATCAGACATTGCTGCAAAACAAAAATTTAACACACTCGAAAGAAAACTGCAAACTCAGCCTCAACTCATAAGCATGTACTCTGAATGCATACAAGATTATCTCGACTCTGGTCATATGACTTTGTGTGACACTCACCCCTCTCCAGACGTGCCCCACTACTTATTAACTCATCACGGTGTTTTCAAACTAAATAGTTCCACCTGAATCTTCGGGTATTGTTTGACGCTAGTGTTCATTCCTTCACTAATGTGTCTCTTAATGATACACTCTTGCCTGGATCAAAGCTTCAAAATGACATTTGTGACGTAATTTTTAACTTTCGACGACATTCTTTTGTGTTTTCATGTGATATTCGCCAAATGTATCATAAAATCAAGATTCACCCAGATGATCAGAAATATAAATTAATTTATGGACGTGATGATCCTGCAACTCCACTTTCCATTTACCAGATAACGGCCGTCACTTATGGCAAATTGAGTTCACCATTCCTCACGCTAAGAACTCTAAGTTAATTAGTCCAAGATGAAGGACATCTCTTCCTACATGCTGCATCCGTCTTACAAAACCAAACTTTTGTGGACGACATCATCACTGGATCGGACACGGTCAAAGATGCGCTTGGTTTACAAACCGAACTCACTACACTACTCTAAAAAGTGGGTTTTGAACTTAGGAAATGGTCCAGCAATTCACCACAGCTGCTGAACTCCATGCCAGAAGAACACTGAGAAAGCCATTCTACTTTTACACCAAAGAACAACCTCATATTATCATTTTGGTTCTCCAGTGGACGCCTGTTAACATTTTGTACAATATGAACATCTTTGAGACTGTACCCACTAAGCGCAATGTCCTCTCAATCGTTACACAAATATATGACCCTTGTGGTTGGCTAACTACGGTTATATTTTGGGCAAAACATCTTCTCCGATATTCATGGACTCTTGGACCTCAATGAGACTCACCCCTTCCAAGTGAGTTTGGTACTCGTTGGAAAATCTTTATCAAGGAACTACCCTCACTTCAACAAGCTATTGTGCCACGTTCCCCCTCACTGTCTCAATCAGTAAATATACAACTTCATGGATTCTCAGATGTCTCAGAACAAGGATATGCCGCCATTGTGTACCTAAGATGTACTTCTCAAGATAATGAGGTCAAGGTCACTCTTATCCTGGCAAAATCACGTGTTGCACCTCTCAAACGCCTCTCGATACCTCGCCTAGAATTGTGTGGTGCTCATCTTCTTGCCAAACTCTTGAAATATTGTACCTCTCTTCTCTCTTACCAGTGCCGCATTGAGTCAACCACTGCATGGTGCGATTCATCCATTGTCCTGTCATGGATCCAAACCCCTTTCTACCACTTTAAAATGTACGTTGCAAATCGTATTGCACAAATCCAAGAATGGGCCCCACCTCACATATGGTCTCAGATTTCATCGACTTACAAACCTGCTGATTGTGCTTCTCGTGGTCTCTCACCTCCCCAAGTCTATGATCACCCTCTTTGGTGGCATGGACCACTCTGGCTTCGCTTCTCATCCCAGACTTGGCCTTCACCGCAATTTACGCCTGTGTTGGATGCAAATCTTCTAGAAGTGAAACCTTCACCCTTAAATGTGTTGATCTCAAATCCGTCTCAAGAATGGGAACTATTCTTCAAATTTTCATCATGGACGACACTCCCTCACGTCATCACCTACGTGCTGCAATTTGTTAACAATTCTAGGGGCAAATAAACCCCGAACTCTTACCCCCAAAGAATTTAGTGAGTCTACGCTGACAATTTTTAAACAAATTCAAATTAGTCATTTTGCTGAATATATCATGTAAACTTGAAATATACAGCTATCTCTTATTATTGTAAATTTTATTTTGTTTTTCTTTGATTTTTTTTCCTATATATTAGTTGAAGTAAACAGAAATATTACAGAACTTATAGTTCAATCAAGAAACAAATATTTTTAAAATCATACATTTTTAAATAGACCTAAAAGCTAATTTTTAGTTGTATTTTTCGAAAGCTGGTATGAGTACTTAGGTATGGTTAGGTTATAAATTTTGTGGTTGAGTGGCATGCTAAAGATTATTAACGCAGATAGTGTCAAACAAAAAACTAAAGGTTGCCCACCACCGATTGGGCTAGTTCGCTTAGTATGACGTGCTCCTTGTTAAAACTACTAGTTTGAGCTACATGCTTCATTACACGAATGGGCAGTTACCTACTAATAGAGAAGCTTGATAGGAGCTCACTGGAGACCAGAACACTTAGTAGCTGTTGTTATTTGAGCCTCTTTCTCCCGGTCTCAGGGGGTCCAGGCAAAACATAGCTGACATCTTTGTTCCCGTGGCTGGTTTATTTTGACTGTGCTATTGTAGCCAGAGGGCTATTCATCTAGGGCGTAATAAGCCTTGATTTAAAAATATATATTTTTAGCAGCGTGTCTTACAGCCTATTCGGATTATATGCTTATTTATTACTGAACTAATATATCTATGAAATATGAGGGATGTTGATCTAATAGGAATTGTACACACATTTGCGTGGAGGGAAAGGGAAAAACCACCTTACAATGATTATAAATCATATTAATCTTTAATATATTATAAAGTTAAATTTATATTTATTATTTAATTCACTTATTAAGAAAAATATCTCTAATGATTTTTAGAGAGGGCATAAATGAGATTTAGTATTTTTAATAAAAAGATAATTGAAAGGTTTTTTACTGATAATCTATTTGTTAACATTTTCTTGCAGACTATAATAGACCTTAAAAGAAGAAGTTATGCAAGTCATTATTATAATTTTTATTGAATCTCGGCGCTTCAATTCCTAAATTTCAAACCTAGATAACTGTCGGTATAACTGCGTTGTGCTATGGCAGGTTCATATGGCCATATTGTTTCCACATTTACATAATCCTCCGTAATATGAGGGGATTATATTTCCATTATTTAACATCAAATGTCCATATTTAGGAGATTGTCACACTATTTAGAATCAAAGCCGATCTCTGTATTATTTGTGGCGTGTGTAAATCATAGAGTTGAAGTTTATGACAGCCATCATTTGTTGAATGTTGTGTCTGCTGGTACACCACCCCCTCTTTCCTCCTCGTTCACTCCAATAGACCCTCCAAACTACCAGAACTCTCTCTGATCCACAAACACACACGACTATTGCGAGTGTCGTGATTGACAAGGTTGATTGGACGACACCGACCTATCACACTGGACCACGTTTGTCCGATTAATGGTCGCTTGAAGGGTTGGGGTGCCCTTGTATGTACACCTACTGGGGAGTGACACACAGCAGTGAACACTTGGACCAAACTATTACCTCGTCTCAGGTTGGGGCTCAAATCCGGGATAGGTGTGCTCACAATAATATAAATTGCTATACAATTTTTTTTTGTTAGCACCCTGCTTTACCACCCGTCGGGTTATACGCGTATGCACTAATTGCTCTTATTGTTTTAGGGATAAGGAAAGTTACATTTTAAAGTAAGTGTGCCCAAATTTGCATCTATGGAGTGGGAAAACTATTTTAGGAAAACAACCCTCAGTACATCCAAAGAAATTTGGACCAAAATCTCTCGGTCTTTGGCAGTCTAGTACAACACTATAGTAGCGCGTTAGACCACACGGCCACCAAAACGGGTAAATAAGTAGAATATTATTAATATCGATAAAAAGGGTCTTGAGGATACTGTAAATTGGAGGAGATTAGATAATGATGAGCTACATACCCTGTACTCATCACAAGTCATTGTTAATATAATAAATTCTCGTAGGATAATTTGAGAAGGACATGCAGCGTGAATGGTAGATTCTAGGACTTTGTTGAGAGTAATTACTGGAAAACCCAATGGGGAGAGATCATTGGGAGGACATAGACGCAGATGGGATTGTTAATATAGAATTGACCTGAAAAAATAGGGTGTAGTGAGGTGGACTGGATTGAACCAGCTCAAGATAGGGACAGGTGCGTAGTTTTTTAAGTGCGACAGTGAACTTTCGACTTCCTAATACCATAGGGTAAATAGGTAATATATATTCATCTATTGGTATATTGTATAGTATATAATTACATCTTAATTCATAATTAATAAATAATTGGAATACATTTTTTTACAACTATATTATAGTAAATATGTATTTTAAATATTATTTATTGATTTACGCTTCTATTAGTATAAATCAATAGTATATAGATTTTTGTTGGAATAAATTATTTGCATGCTATATTTAGACATTCATTAATTGATCCCTTTATAAAATTTCAATATAGAAGTTGTGAAAGTGTAGCACTGTTAAACCAAGAGTAGTTGGAAAGACCTGGACCTGATATATCTTTGTATTCATTGTTTTCTAGTTTATTAATAAATAAAGCCTGACCAACCGAGTCTCTGAAAATGTGTATAAATATCAATTAATGTAAATATAATATTGATTTTGGTCCTAGCCTATTTAGCAAAATAAAAAAAATGATGGGAGAATATACAATCTTTATGGCATTTTAAGTGATTTTATGTAGACTCACGTTTAACGTGAAATGTAGTCTTACCTTGATCAACTACACTATGGCCCTATAATATAGTATGTGCTATAGTTAAAGCAAGCAAGGCATACTGGCTACCTTCCAGGGTAAACTGAGCGCACACTCGTATTCCCACAGTGCAATGTTCAAATACAATAGGGTCTCACTAATAATTGGTGTAAAAAAATATTGCAATACATTTTTGAAATATGTTCTGTATTTAATAGATGTTGAGAATACTTACAAACACCTAGTTTTAAAATCGCAAATAATAAGTTTTACTAAACATAAAAAATAATAAAAATAAAGTTCTAATGCTCAAAAGATATCAAAACTATTTAATTAGCTAGGCAAATTCATAATTTTATTAATGTGGCTATCACCAACAAAGAATGTTTCAAAAATATTAGTAAGACATATATTTTTTTCAACCACGAATCCTAAATAATTGCCTTAAATTAGATTTCCTCCAAGTATTGTTTTTATTGGAGATATTATCTTTAAGGCAGGTAATTAGCGATGTTTCAAAGTGTCTAATGTTCATTATAAACCTTCATAATTTTTATTTAAATATAAAATTCAATAATATATTTTTACTTTTTATTTTTAAATTTAATACAATGTAAAAGGGATCAACCATCTATAATTGGAAATGTATTATACAGTACTAACTTTGATGCCAAATATGAAGGGAATTATAATTCATGCGATGCAAATATTTAACGTAAACTTAATAAAGACTCACGGGATAAGTACTGTGATTGTACAGTGTCTTGTCTATCTCAATCAATAATTAGTTCAAATATTATAACAAGTATATAATCGATTATTATTGTATTACCTTAAAATTAATTTTACTGCAGGAAGTAAATAGGATCTCAATAATAATAAATTATTAATAGTTAGCTTGGGGATTTTTACAGATGCATTATTTCATTAGTAAACTATTACTTTTAAAATATTTGCAACAAACATATGATGATTTATTTTAAAAATTTATTACATTAGATGCAATTATCTTTATTTTAATATACACAACTATATTCCCAGCGGAAGAATTAAGTTTGGTTTATAAAACACATTAAGATTATACTTAACTCGCCCCCATTAAATTAATCTTCATTTTCAGGCCAAAACAGATGAATACTAAACATCCTGGTACTAATACTACACACGTGGTTCTCATGACCAGAAAAATAATTTATAAATTTAAATTCTAATCCTCCCTTCATTAACCATTTAAAACGCTAATATCTTCTCGTTATAAGTTTAAAGTGTTAGCTAAATGAAGGTAAACAATGTTTATAACTTGTTAACGCTAACACATGTTCTCTTGAAGATCTTTGAAATAATGTTCGAGACTATATGAAACACTAACTGAACATTTTTACCACAAGTTTTTCTTGGGTTTAACTGTTTGTGGGTGTAAAATATAAAACTAATGGTATTCATGTAGCTATAAAGGGGCACTGTAATGTTATCATTTCATCACCGCTTTTGGTTATAACCAAGTTTTCAAATTTTCATAAGTTTCCGTACGTTTACTTTCATTTAATTCCGCAATGGTGAGATAATTTTAGTCCCCTGATCATGTTTTCAAGATATTTATCTCAATTCCAGACTGGCAGACGCCAGAGTATCATTATCTAGGAGGTGCAGCTATTTCTCAAACACATACAAACTACAGTCACACTTTATTGTGCAGCTACTATAACGTTGATCAACCCTATTGATTGAGGGATGGTGTCATCTGGTGGGGGAAAGAGATACTAAAAAATATGGAGAAGAGTCTTTTCTCTCCCATGGGTCGATTAAGATAAACCCAAATAAAAATGTTCTATTGAAAGAATAAAAATGGCCTGGTCGGTGAATTCAGGTTGTAGACGGATAAAGCAATCCGAGCTTAACATAAGCATTTCACTGCTACCCCCTCCCTCGTTTGTAGGCAGCGACCAATTACCTGGATCCAACGAACGAGTTAATTCTTGATCAGTCAAACGTATTGGTTTCTGTGAATTCACAGCCATCAAAGTAAAGTTATATTTTGATGTACGGTACTGGATTGATTTAATACTTAAAACTAATTATGTGTATAGTAATTATAATAATGGCGTCTCCGGGCAACATCAATAAATGTCTCGGTTTGTCGAAAGATTAGTCAGTACTAATGTGCCGTTACCCAGGGTACACCCGGATGTACTAATCGTACATCCTTTGCTTGGAAATTATTTGATCGTGTCCCGATGAGATGAAAGGATAATGAAAGTTAATATAATGTGGAGAAGGCCATGGAGATCTTAACCTAACTTAAACTAATTAACTAAACACTGGTGGCCATGGAGATCTTAACCTAACTTAAACTAATTAACTAAACACTGGTGGCCATGGAGATCTTAACCTAACTTAAACTAATTAACTAAACACTGGTGGCCATGGAGATCTTAACCTAACTTAAACTAATTAACTAAACACTGGTGGCCATGGAGATCTTAACCTAACTTAAACTAATTAACTAAACACTGGTGGCCATGGAGATTTTAACCTAACTTAAACTAATTAACTAAACACTGGTGGCCATGGAGATCTTAACCTAACTTAAACTAATTAACTAAACACTGGTGGCCATGGAGATCTTAACCTAACTTAAACTAATTAACTAAACACTGGTGGCCATGGAGATTTTAACCTAACTTAAACTAATTAACTAACACTGGTGGCCATGGAGATCTTAACCTAACTTAAACTAATTAACTAAACACTGGTGGCCATGGAGATCTTAACCTAACTTAAACTAATTAACTAAACACTGGTGGCCATGGAGATCTTAACCTAACTTAAACTAATTAACTAAACACTGGTGGCCATGGAGATCTTAACCTAACTTAAACTAATTAACTAAACACTGGTGGCCATGGAGATCTTAACCTAACTTAAACTAATTAACTAAACACTGGTGGCCATGGAGATCTTAACCTAACTTAAACTAATTAACTAAACTGGTGGCCATGGAGATCTTAACCTAACTTAAACTAATTAACTAAACACTGGTGGCCATGGAGATCTTAACCTAACTTAAACTAATTAACTAAACACTGGTGGCCATAGAGATCTTAACCTAACTTAAACTAATTAACTAAACACTGGTGGCCATGGAGATCTTAACCTAACTTAAACTAATTAACTAAACACTGGTGGCCATAGAGATCTTAACCTAACTTAAACTAATTAACTAAACACTGGTGGCCATGGAGATTTTAAACTAACTTAAACTAATTAACTAAACACTGGTGGCCATGGAGATCTCAACCTAACATAAACTAATTAACTAAACACTGGTGGCCATGGAGATCTTAACCTAACTTAAACTAATTAACTAAACACTGGTGGCCATGGAGATCTGAACCTAACTTAAACTAATTAACTAAACACTGGTGGCCATGGAGATTTTAACCTAACTTAAACTAATTAACTAAACACTGGTGGCCATGGAGATCTTAACCTAACTTAAACTAATTAACTAAACACTGGTGGCCATGGAGATCTTAACCTAACTTAAACTAATTAACTAAACACTGGTGGCCATGGAGATCTTAACCTAACTTAAACTAATTAACTAAACACTGGTGGCCATGGAGATCTTAACCTAACTTAAACTAATTAACTAAACACTGGTGGCCATGGAGATCTTAACCTAACTTAAACTAATTAACTAAACACTGGTGGCCATGGAGATCTTAACCTAACTTAAACTAATTAACTAAACACTGGTGGCCATGGAGATCTTAACCTAACTTAAACTAATTAACTAAACACTGGTGGCCATGGAGATCTTAACCTAACTTAAACTAATTAACTAAACACTGGTGGCCATGGAGATCTTAACCTAACTTAAACTAATTAACTAAACACTGGTGGCCATGGAGATCTTAACCTAACTTAAACTAATTAACTAAACACTGGTGGCCATGGAGATCTTAACCTAACTTAAACTAATTAACTAAACACTGGTGGCCATGGAGATCTTAACCTAACTTAAACTAATTAACTAAACACTGGTGGCCATGGAGATCTTAACCTAACTTAAACTAATTAACTAAACACTGGTGGCCATGGAGATCTTAACCTAACTTAAACTAATTAACTAAACACTGGTGTCCATGGAGATCTTAACCTAACTTAAACTAATTAACTAAACACTGGTGGCCATGGAGATCTTAACCTAACTTAAACTAATTAACTAAACACTGGTGTCCATGGAGATCTTAACCTAACTTAAACTAATTAACTAAACACTGGTGTCCATGGAAATTATTCATTTTTAGATAGAAAAATAAACCCTCGTAACAGATGGGAATCGAATCCAGGTCCTTAAGACCATGTCAGAGGCTCTGACCACTATACAACAATGCCCTTTTAGGTGTTTGATGATTGATATAAGTTATAAAATAAAGGCTCAAATATAATTCATTCAAGTTTAATAATCAAACTCTTTACTATTTTACAACTAATATAAATAATATACTAGCAGTGTCATCCATCCATAATATACATCCACACTATTTTAGAATAAACCAACTTCTCAACTCATGGTCTAAGGAGTCACTATCTTAATAGACTAGACTGCAGATGACAGGGAAAATTGTGGTTCGAATCTCGGTCAAGTTAACCGAAGGTGATTTTTCCCTCATTGGTTCTCCATTAATTTTAAATACATTACGGTATCTAGCTGAGGTGTGGAGAAAAAACTGTCAGTGCCTCAACGAGATCAAGAAATTAGTAAAATTAAATAACTTATATCGTTACAGAAACATTTAGGATGGAATATCATTTTACTAAAAAAGTAATGTTGAAATAAAGGTATGTTACAGAAACAGTCCTCCATTTCTTATATCCCTGTATGGCCATTTTCAATTTTCAAATATTTGTGGCTATTTAGAAATAATACTTATACTTGTTTGAATTATTTAAATTTTTCAAACAATCAAAAAGTAGATTTTCATTTTTTTATATAGGCCCTATATAAAATTTAGGAATCAAATCCCCTTTTGGAAAAATACAATTTAAGTTTTACATTCAAACAAAAATATAGGTTTTATTTATGTTTTTAGAACTTTTGAGTTATTCTAATATTCAAAAATTAACTGACCCATAATTTGAAATTTCAAATCTCAAAACCTTAGATTTTATAAGATATTAAATGTTGAAATGTTATTAATTAAATAATCACAATAATATCTACATATTTTGTGTTGAGTAGTTCCAGCACAAAACAATAAATTTATTTTTAAAAAAAAATCTTCTCATATCTTATACTTGTTTTTACATTTACATGCACAAAAAAGACACAAAATAGCTTTTATTTGAATAAACAAAAAGCTTTCTTATAAAATTTAGCTTATTTTTACTTTGTCTCTTATATATAAAAAAGTGTCTAATAAATGTGTTTATGTTCTGAGTGTTTTAATCTTCATTATAATCTCAGCCTTTTGCTGAACCAATTCAAACTTTGGATTTTTTCAAGAAAAATTAATATTATAATTCAATAAACCGTAAATACGTTAGTGTAAATTTAATAAATACACTTTACATAAAGTAATAGGCTAAAACAAAATAATTAATATATTTTACACTATATATCAGCCCACTATGAATAGATGTATATAATGAATAATTGTGCAAAATTAAACCGGTAATTTCATCGTCAAAATCTTCCCAAGATGCTCGAATATTAAAATATTTTATTTTAATGCAAAACTATTTGGTGGAAGTGAAAAGTTTGAAACTTCAACAAAATATAAATATTTCCTTGTGCTTTATCACATGTAAAATATTTATATATTTTGAATATTTCGTTTAATATTAAACTATTATATATGTAACATATTATCTAGATTCATCACACTTTAAACTTCGGCTGGCTAGTGACACCCACCCTCTCCATCTGGGAGATAGCACTTGCACTAAGGAAGTTGTGAAGTAGGATAATTTTCAGTTGCTCTCCGTAATGGATTTCTAATAACGAAACAGAAATATCCTACAAATTATGACAGAAATTGATCACATATACCTTCAAGGAACCTCTTACATTCCACTTCTCCTCCGAAGGAAGCTGTGATTAAATCCATTGGCCTCAGCTGGGTATGAACCCAAGAGGTTCGAGGCGCGAACTTTAACCTAGGAACACCAAAGTGTTGTTAATAATCTATAATTGTGAGAATATTGACGTCTGTTGTTCGATAACCAGCATTCGAAAAACTTCTCCGTATGTGCTTTATGTTTAAATGAACCGTATTTACACTTATATTCAGTTACGATGTTTTTTGTAATATAATGAGAAATCGCTGAAACCCAGGACAGAGATTATATTTCAAAATAAGTCGGTACCACTATACATTATTTAATTAAGTTTCTTTTCCCAAGGGGGGCTTAATACTCTTTTTTTCTTTCCACAATTTCCTCTATTTCACTATCAACTGTGGAAATGAAAACAGAAATGACCAACACGTGCACGGACGTAAATCCTGGTCAACGTTCTAGAAAACGTGTTAAGAATTTGGTTTGAGTATACACATATCCACAACGTAGGCGTAATATTGAGAAAAATAAAACTTGGATTAAACTAATGTCAAAGAACCTTAAATATACCATCTCTTAACCCTAAAGTGTGCCAGTAATACTTTGATTGATTACACTGTGAGAATGCTAATAAACTACACAAAGTGGAACCACACCTGGTAGGTTTGCAACCTTTCATGGATGTCGTAGCTTACACTAGCAACTTGTTAAATAATAGTATCAATGACAACCACACTCGATAATAAGTTCAAATGACGGTGGAGGTAGGTAATACAGAAATAAAAAATAGATATGCAACTCACTCATTCTCTGTTTGTTATATATAACATTGAGCAATACCTGCCTTGGTGGCCGCATGGTCTAGGGCACCACTCTCACAATATAACATGGAGCAATACCTGCCTTAGTGGCCACATGGTCTAGGGCCCCACTCTCACAATATAACATGGAGCAATACCTGCCTTAGTGGCCACATGGTCTAGGGCACCACTCTCACAATATAACATGGAGCAATACCTTCCTTAGTGGCCACATGGTCTAGGGCACTACTCTCACAATATAACATGGAGCAATACCTGCCTTGTGGCCACATGGTCTAGGGCACCACTCTCACAATATAACATGGAGCAATACCTTCCTTAGTGGCCCCATGGTCTAGGGCACACTCTCACAATATAACATGGAGCATACTTCTTAGTGGCCACATGTCTAGGGCACTACTCTCACAATAACATGGAGCAATACCTGCTTAGTGGCCGCATGGTCTAGGGCACACTCTCACAATATACATGAGCAATACTGCCTTGGTGGCCACATAGTCTAGGGCACCACTCTCACAATATGCTATTCTGCTGATGACAGTGATATAGAGCTACAAATACTGTTCGGATGTAATTAGAGTGGATCCCACTCTACCTTCGCGCAAATCAGGTATACTTCCTCTAAATTAGACCTGCCTCATCCTTAGCACATGATCGTAATTAGTACAAATATGTTTAGCCTGAACAAGACTTAAGACATGGTGCTAAACAAACTTGGAGCATCAAAAAAATTCCATCATTGCCAACATATTAAATTATATGCATTCCAACTGTCCCATATCCAAACTATTTAGAATAAATCTGGGATATTATATATTTCAGTTTTGTGTTCGAGATGTTAAACTGAATTTCCCATTATTGTGTATTCAAGTCAAAACTATTTCCCACGAAGAACACGAAGCATTCACAAGCTATGAGCATTCCACCAGATTATTAAACCTAGCTGAACACACGCTGCCAATGAACTAAAGTGACCAGATCTTTACTCTGCTGACGCGGATGTAGAGGAACACGATGAAACTGAATACAATACACATATTTAATTGAAACCAATTAATACTACTCGTATCTTGAAATTATATCCATTCTGATATCGTAATATGCACTATGTATAAATACCAAGCACAGTTTCAGAATGATTATCAAATATAATATAAAATCACTCGATAATGGAGCCATACAAACTTAAACACCCCAACAGTCCACAAAACAATTCATTTTAATATATTGTGGGATTACAATTCGAATTTTAGTATGTATAATTTATAAATGATGAAAATACATAATTAATTAACAGGTATGCGAGACTGCCGCACTAAACATCTCAAAAGGCCACATTAGGCCTAAAAGCCGTAGGTTGATGACCCTTGGGATAGTTAATGTAGCTAAGAGCTAATATCCTAGTAAGGAATTACTAATACCCAAGGGCTGGGGCTAAACTAATTAGGATTCAAAATTGTTAAATAAGAATATTATAATGACTTAAAGTGACCCACTCGGAATCTATTAATTATTTATTTTTATTCAAATTTGTTTTATGTAAAAAAAAGCAGAAGTTAGTAAGTAAAATTAAAAATTTATTTTAAACAAATAACTCGGATGATAAAATAAAGGGTAAACACAAGGATTTATATCAATTTGAACCGTTTAAAAACAACCAATCTATGGAAAATTCATGAATATATCCACATTCTGGAACTAACTTAGGTTAGCCTCTGGCAGCGTGTACTAAACTAGCGTTACAATTTATAATTGGTTCTCTCGCAGATTAAATTTGGATTATAAAACATTAACTAAGCTATTATTTAATACTATCAATTTTTTAGTAAACATCTAGATATAAGGGTTATATTTTGGACTATTCAATTTTAAGAAATTGCGCTATCATCAAATTGACAATACAGTTTATAAACTAAAAAACATATCATGCTTTAATGTTTATCTATATCGAATATTCAGTAAAATATATACTAAAATTATATTAATAGTCAAATTTGTTACCATATTTAATAGTTTCCTTGCACTAAACTATATTATTATTATTATTATTAGCACAGCGTCTTACTACCCGTTCGGGTTATACGCACTTAAGCTAATGAGTAATATTAGGATGATTGCGAGATAAAATGGAGGACATACAGTTTAACGCGGGATCCGAACCACGACGGAGTCCTGGTATTCCACACATTCACAAGTTGTGATTAATACACGTCTTGTCAGAGGTGAAGGAAGGGTTTGGTAATCAGATAAATCTGTTCCGAGACAAAGGATTGAACCCCGGACCCCCAGCACAGAGGTCTGACACCTTACCCCTAGATCGCCAGGTCACCCGCTAAACTATAATATAGTCTATCAAGAATAATGTAGTTCAAGGGTTATTTGATTAATTAAATACATTTATTAAAATGAAGAGCTTAGTTAATTATTATAGAACTTGATTTTATTTTATGAACCAAGTCTAACAAACCGGTTTGGTTCGTCACATAACCACAGTATTGGCGTAGGGATTAAGAAAGAAGAAGTTAGAGGGTACAAGTCAGCATTTTCATCGTGTCAGAGACATAAACTTAATCCAAGAGCAAATAATGTATAATATAATACCAGGAAATTTAAATGATTGGTAATAAAATATGAACCCAAATTATGTTACAAATTCTTTGTAGACTAGTGTAAATTGTATCGATAAAAAATCATTCATTGGCACTAAAAACTCAGAATGTGTTCCAATCCTTTTACGCCTTGACATAATCTGGAATACTAATCTCCTAGCATTACCCCGTGGCACATTGCATTTAATAGTCTGCAGGCGCTACCACGAGGATCAAATGGTCCGTTTTCCACACCGTCTTACGACCAATTATTTATTGTCTGGTTTATATACTCATCAGAATTTATTTATTTAGGTAGAGATCAGATTGTTAATAAATCTAGGAAACACATCACCAATTCTAGTGGAGGGAAGGGCGAAACAATTTATAATAAAATACCATCAATACAAGCGGCCAGGTTTCGAAACCTGATCTCACATCACTTTGTGTCTGAAATGAATCCGCGTGTCCAGTAGTGCGGATAAGGCCTAAATGTTTAGTAAAATATCCAAAGAGTTTCATGTAATCTTATGCGATTATAATATTACCTTTTTTCTAAATTGCTTCAAAGTCGGTATGGGGTGGAAATAAGTTCGATATTTAAAGCTATCGCAGTTGTAGAGTACGTTTATTATTGTACCGCATGTTACTACCCGTTACGACAGTGGTTTTAGGAGGGAATTGTATGTTGTATTATTATTATTACTTATATCTATAGTTAAGTGCGAGTTTATGATGGAGGGCAACAGTGTAGAGATAGAAAAAGGAGTGAGGCAGAGATGATGTTTGTCACTCAATCTGTTCAACTTATATAAAGAGTCGCTAATCAGTGAAGCCCTGGATGGACCTGGCAATTTCAGGATAGGAAGACACGTCATCAACACAATAAAATATGTAGCTGGTCTAGCATTGCTAGACAAAAATAAAGAAGAGTTGCAGGAAATGATGGACTGGCTGGTGGAGATAGGGAGAAGATATGGAATGGAGATTAACATTACGAAATCAAAAGTGATGTTGATTTTTAAAAAATTACGTGCCACTGATAATAAAAATTGGTAGCATTACTTTGGAAAACACAAAGCAATTAAAGTAACTCGGAAATCTGCTAAAAAAGAATTGCTACTGCACCAAGGAAATTACTTCAAGGATCTCTATGACCAAGGAGTTTCAAGATGAACGATAAGTTGAGTTTGTAGCTGAGAAAGAAACTGATGAATTTCTACATTTGTACCATTTGTTGTTTGGAGCAGAAACTTGGACTCATAGGAAGATGGACAGTAAACAATTGGAAATCTCTGAAACGGGATGTTGGAGAAGACTTGGGAAGTATAGTTGGATAGACAGGGAAACAAATGAAGACCTGACAAGAGTGGGTGACAAGAGATCTATTTTGGATCTGACTCGTCCGTGCAAAGCAACTGGGCACATCAATATGAGGAACTGTCTTCTGCACGTCATCAGAGAAGGAATGGCTGAGATAAAGAGGAATCCAGGAAAAAGGAGGATTCAAATTTTAATATTACTTGAAGGAAAGAAGAAAATTCTGGGAGATTAAGGAGGAGACATTGGTGGTCTAAGTCCAAGAATAAAAGGAATGGACCTGTCGTAAGAAAGACCACCTAATAATAACAAACCACATTTGCGTGAATGAAGAGTAGATTTTTTTTATAAAATAACTTTCATTGCATCCGATAGAGATTTGAACCTTGAACTCCCTGCTATCGGAAGTCTAGACTACTGCGAGAGTAGCGCCTTACACAATGTGGCCACCTAAGCGGGCATATAATCAAAACAATATTTAATTTTATCTATACATATTAATATCAAACGCTAGTTTATGGTCGATAACACTGAGAATGTGACAGAATATTACACACGTAAAAATAAAGATTGTGAATCGTAGCTACTCTAGTGAACATTATTTCTATATTTATTGTCTGTACGATAAGTTTCTTTTAATATTGTTAGAGATATTATATTATAAAGGTCTGAAAATATTTTCAAAGAAATATGAAACGTATTTTTTCAAGAATTCTTTTATCTTTTAATGACAAGGCGCTTGTTACTGTGCTTGTGAAAAGAAGAACAATTCTAGCGGAAGCAAATGGGTCCTTCACAAAGATGCTTGTAAGCGCTACTAATGTTTCTAAACTCAAGTCTTTAGTTTTTTGTGATGTAATAAAGGAAGGTTGGTTCTAGAACAATGGCTCGAGGCATTTGTATTTTCTCGATATCTTACAGGTAAAGAAAGTATTGTGATCTTCAAAAAAATTGACCTCAAGATTTTTATGAATCCCCCCGAATCCGAAAAGGTGGTTTTTGAATTTCCGTCTATCTGTCTGTACCTCCAACTAGAGCCTAAACTATTTTACCAATCGGGCTAAAACTCGGTATCTAGGGTTTTCATAGAGTTGTCCTGAGGAGTTTTTGGAATTGGATATCAAACCCTAAAATTAAGGGTGGTTTACTGAAGGCCAAAAAAAGAAAAAGTATATTTTCTCAAAATCGGCTCTAACGATTTTGATTAAATTTCATTTCTAAACATTTCTAAATATTTTAAACAAAATGGTTACTCTCAATATACCGGAAAAATGACATTAAGGACTCCGGTCTGATGCGTAAATTATCTCTTTTTTTATAATATCTTTTAAACTATTTGGAATATGAAATGATTTATCACTAGAAATATGTATATATATTTATAATACAAATATTTTATTTGAAGTATAATTTTTATAAAACCAATAACTTTCAATATATACGCAAACATTTATATTTTTTTAACTTTTCGAACACAAGAGGTAAAGTATTGCGGCCTTTAAAAAATATAACCTGAAATGTTGATGAATGTCGACGTCTTATGACCCCCTGAACCCTAAAAAGTGGTATTTGCAATGCCGTCTGTCTGTGTGTTTGTTTAAACTTAAAATTAAGAGTAGTTCAGTAAAGGGCGAAAAGAGAAAAAATCTATTTTCTCAGAATCGTCTCTAACGATTTTGGTTAAAATTCGTATCTAAGCGATGATTAAGATTATAAATTAGCTGGCTATTTTCATTTTTCCATGAACATGTCTTTTAGGGTACTTTACAGAAGCAGAATCTTACGTATCTCCGAAACTATTTGAGAAACTAAGTTAATTTTCATTGCAAAATTGTAGTACTATTAAAAGTAAAATACTTTAAATGAAATATATTTTTATAAAACCAACATTTTCTGAGAATTTGATAAATATATTAGTACAATTTTGTGAGCTCTATTTGTAAAGAGATACTACTTAAGTTTGAAATGTTTGTACAACAATGATCTATCTCCACTTTAGATTCATTATTCTATATTTACATTATTTATTGGTCAAAATTTATAAACGAGGAATTTAATAGCAATTTGATGGCATGAAGATTTGCAACACCTAATAAAATATCAAAAATTATAACCGAAAGTTGAAATTTTAATAATAAGTGTTGACCCTTGTGGACATAATATTGATGGTTTTTTATCGGTTCAAACATACAAATGAGAACATTAATTCTTTTAAAATAAAATAATAAAATTTTAAACCAGGACTCAAAAAATGTTGTACTTAAATATACTGAAATTTATGCTTGAGTTTGCTAGTGTATAGTATTTCGTTTCACATAATATATTACGAGCTTTGAGTAAAAATAATCATTTTTAAATAATAGAGCGAGAAAGTCCTTGCGAAATTCCGTACCATTTATCTTAATTATATTCTAATTTAAAAAACTGGTTACCAGCAAACTACACCTAGACAAATTTCCACCCATCTTTATATATAGAGTTTTATTATTCATGTCGAAAACTTCCCAGATTTTCATTTTAAACGCATTTTAAAATATTTAAAATTTTTTTAAATCATTCATCAATATTGTTATTTGGTTAGTCAATAACTCCCAAGATATTTAATTTAGACAAAACTTTTGAGCCATTTTAGAAAGCTTTGCGATTCAAATTAAGTCACTCATTAGTAAAATACCTCTAGTTTGAGGGGTGGTGCCAAAATGAACAAACATCCTTAGTTACTGCCCAATAGAAATAGTTTGAATAAAATCCATCAACCCGTTTGAGATCTGTGGCCAGAGACAGCAAAAAGTCAGACATACATTGAGATATGGGACATATATAATTTTAGAATACTATTTGTTTTTATAGTTCGGACACGCATAAAACTTAAAGTTTCATCATAACCTCGTGGTTAATATCTACAGTTACAATAATTTCTCTTGATATACAAAATTGAACAGAAGCTTAAGTCTCTAGTAGATGTTTGAACTATTCAAGGGATAAAACAGAAAAGTATAAGTGTGAAATTATGAACTTTACCTGTAACTTGCAAGTTTAAACATTTTGTATTGTATCAAAAATAACGTTTCAGTCGCTTCAAAACTTGCCGCAAAGACTGTAAATTTGTCCGTTGAAAGTGATTCTGTAAAAACTTTTTAATATTTAACCTCCTATTTACTCTCTCCATTCCAACCAACGTGGAAGAAGGGTGGTGGTGAGGAGGGGGGTGGATGGAACGTCTTGTGAAATATTCAACCCCAGAACATGTCACCCTAGCAGAATTTGGTTACACTCGAAATTTTCAAGAAACTTTCCTTGTTCCTCTCTCCCCTCTCCTGAGGAAATGTCGTCTCTTGGAAGACAAACCTAACTTTTTATATCCTACAAAGTTTTGCACATATCATCCAAATATTATGTTGACATTTCCCACAAACCAATTGGTTGATGAACATGAAAGCTAGAAATAATATTAAATAACTTGGATGTTTGGTAAAGTAGGGATCGTGAGGGTTTCTATGAAACTATATTTAGATATTATAAATATTTAACATTAAACATATATTTATAATTTTATTTCTTGTTCAAAACTTATATGACAAGTAATACAGTGGTTTGAGTTGTTAAACTCACAGCCGATAACATATATAATAATGGTTCAAATATATATTTTTATTACAGGATCTAGATCCGAACTATGCAAGTTAGAGAAGTTAGTTTGGTTTTGAAACTACTGCTGCCAATATATAAATATGATAATTTATTAAAAGAATAACATTAATAAAATTGAGTATAATCTACAAGACAAAAATATTTCTCTGAATTTGTGGTGTCTGAATCAAGTAAATATTAGTTTTTAGCTTATGGCTTACATTTTTTATATAGTTCTAACTAATATGATACAAACAGAGTTAATTAAATTACCACATTGCTGTAGCTCTGAAAAATAATAAATATCAACATAGTACTTCATCATCGTGATATTTTAGAATTGGGAAGAAAGTAATGTACATTATTATATGTGGCTTGGTGGGTAAGTTTTCTAATTGGATATTTCAAAGCTATTTTACAAGACGGGTTGCATCTTAGCTTGACGCACCTAGGCACTATCACACTTAAACACCAACGTAATGAGTAGTTCCCCCTGAGAGGATTCTTGTATATCTACTGATAACACTTCCCCTTTTCCTCTGACGAGCTTAAACAGTCCCTATCTATTTGCGCTTTGAAAATATTGACTTTCTTTTTAAAATCACCTTTATCTTGTCGCCTATTCTAGATACATATAATACAACCAGGGAGATTTTCATCTCTATCCTGGCTGGAAGATACCTACGGGACATTTTCGTTACCGGTCCAAATAACCTAGTTTGTAGCTTATTTAGAAAAATAATCGTTTAGCAAAAACAAATTAAAGATGTGAATAATCATTTTATGACACTATAGAACTATTTTTAGAATTATTTATGTTTTTTTATAGCATTATATCCTTAAAACTCTCGTAATAAAATATAAATATATTAAGGCGTTTTGCCCTTTTCATTTAGCGTGGAAATGTATAGCCATGGGAACAAAAGGTTCCCTTCAATAATTTGTATTGTTTTATAAATTTATTTTTGGAAACGGTTTGTTCAAGAATAGAATTATGTTGATTATGTTATACTTTTTATATATACACACTTTCTCTATAATTTTAACAATGATCAAACATCAATAATTTTGACATTTCTCAATGCTAAACTACCAGCTGCATAACAAAAAATAAGAAAATGTAATACCTAGTAAACATTTATACAATGCCTAAGAAGAGGTGTTGAAAATATTACTATTTAAATTTCACTCGTTCTCGAGATAACTGATATTTCCAAACGTATGATTTTCCCGCAAGAACAGTCCGGAAGCTAGCGCCATCTACTGTTTCCGTGATCCATCTCTCCTTGTTGACGTGGAAGGATACTTTGGTCGACTGTGAAGCCACACCACGCCTTTCACCCTCCCACCCACTATCCCACAAAATATGTTTTAGACTTGCACTCGACAGGGCCTAGGGCCTTAACATTGGAAATCTTATCTTGACCTACCGTGACGTCATGGGTAGACAAAGTTAGTTCACCAGCGTAGGCCTGGCCAGGTCAGATAGACAGCGATCGTCAACCTTGATGGGCTGACGGTTTCTCAAAGGAGGCCCGAGGCAGGTCCATTAGAGCAATTTATGTATGGTTTGGGAAGTAATTTTCTTTAGGTGAACGTAATAAAATCTCTTGTGCCATAATAGACTCACAAATTTGAAACAATGATGTTTTCCTTCATCCTATACTAATTTAAGGTGAAAAAGTGTCCCTCACCCCAATGTCCTTTCTCAAAGAAAAATTGTGCGTTGTATTG
This sequence comes from Timema cristinae, assembly GCA_039000515.1. Classification (NCBI taxonomy): domain Eukaryota; kingdom Metazoa; phylum Arthropoda; class Insecta; order Phasmatodea; family Timematidae; genus Timema; species Timema cristinae. The sequence continues at coordinate 2,238,194 of JBCFYV010011135.1, read as the reverse complement.
TGACATGGGTACGAGAAGAGAGATTCATTGGATTTGTATTTATCTACAAATTTTAATATTAAAATAAAAAAGTTATTGGATCAAAATTTAATTTTAAGATATCTTCGGGATCAGTCGTTTATAGTGTAGCATTAGCCACAAGCTAATCATCACCAAATCAATAACAACGGACTTACCCTATTGTACCTACAACGTCTACTGCTGGCTCAACTACACACCCGACTGGCCCATCGAAACGCACACGCCCGAACAAGACGACTGACCACGGAATAATGAGACCGTGCCTATTTAATTCTCAGAAACAACTTCCCGAACCAAAGATCTTCGGCTGGAAAGAAGACACTCTTCGCCAGTGCCAAGTTTTGTTTCTACTCCAGCCTAGAAGCGTGTAGAATCCCCCCTCCTTGTTCATGTTCTTTGGTTTTCCTCCCCTCGTCATTCCATCGTTCCGTGTTCCTTGGACTGTGTTGTTATCGTATAAAAGAGTGATCGTGTGAGTGAAATGCCACTCTTGGACTGGCTTTGGTAATCGCTTGAGCAAGCGAAGGCTTCGGAAATTAATAATGTAAGCAAAATTCTTTCTTGGCTTAATCTTTTACTTTCAAAATTCTTTTTCGGCATAATGGACTTAAACTTTGAACTTGAACAATATTTCTTATGCACTTAGTATTTACCTCAAGTATAAATGGATTTAAACTTTGAACTTAAACTAAAAAATGGAATATCGAATAATAGTATTTATAATAATATTTTTATGAACTAAATATTTATTATATGTATAACGGACTTTAACTTTGGACTTTAACTAGAAAGCATATATCTAGTAATATTGTTAATAATAATAATACTTCTTGTTGGACTTAAGGTTTTTATCAATGATAATAAACTTATTTTATTGGTCTCTAACGAGAAAACTAATATCTAGTAATTTAAATAACAATGCCTTTTTTGGACTTAAGGCTTATCTCTATTATAATGAACTTTAGTGTTATTGGATACCGTTTATAGAGTAGTGCTATCAATGTTTCACTTCCAATGTTTACATACGAACTTAATGTATCGGGCGCAATCAGTGCTAGTGAGAGATCAGCAATAGCCGCTTTAATAACTTATTTTATGGTTGGTAATTTCTTAAGGGTTAACAATATAAATGTGGTTTGTTCTAGCTAATGCCAACGTTAGAAATCTGATAATTTTAGGTTTAAGTATTTTTTCCCTTTATACGGGACGGAGAAATGGAAGGATACTGACATACATTATTCTAACTGTTAATTTTGCTAACGTAATTATTGATGGTAATCTCTTATATATTTAAGGCGCTCTTCATATGAGGCCATGGTATCTAGATTACAAAATATTGTATACATTTTTCTTTTCTTAGGATTTTACATATTATTTAAATGTTGTTCATATCTTTTGAATATCTAATAAACAACCCATGTCGTAATATTTTTCTACTTACTCTTTTAACTCATTCATCCTTAGGTTTAATGCTAGCTAAATATGTTTTCTGGTAATCGAATTAGGGGTTTAGTTATATTATTGTTTATAGTTGATATTGTTGAGGTTGGCCGTGGGGATAGGTTCCGCAATTGTTCCTAATTGCGTGTGCTGTGTAATAATGTTTGTTGCCCAGATTTTTTGATATTCAGCACTCACTCAACATACTCTTTTTTTTTTACTTCATTTATTTAAATTTTTTGTATTTGAAACCTATTAGTTAGGCGTTAAGGTTAGAAATAGTGTTCAATAGTTTGATGGTGGATAGAATGTACACAAGAGGTGGCCATAATGGAACAGTTAGCGCCTTGTGTTAGCTTAGTGAATCATTTTGTTATTAGACGTCTAACCTTAAAATTAAGAGTAGCTTACTAAGGAGAAAAAAAGGTATTATTTTTCTTAAAATCCACTAAAACTGTTTTGACAAAGATTAGTATATAGGTACTGTTTGACATTACAAATAAATGCAACTCTCACATTCCTATGAACATGACTTTGAGGGTACTTTACAATGGCAGAGACATACAATTTGTTCATATCCACAAAGATATTTGAGATACGAAAGAATATATCGTTGATAAGTTGTAGTGATGTTAAAATAAAAACATTTTATTTGAAACATAGTTTTATATTCTGAGCTATAATCAAATATGTATTTTGTTCAGGACTTTGAAATCTGAAATTAATTGTTTTCCTCTTTTCTGGATGGAGATTTTCCTTTTTAATAATTTTTTCTCTTTTGCTCTTCGGTGGAGTGTTTCTGAAATATTATACGTTAATTCGTTTGACACATCCTATAAGTTTTTAATAAATTTCTCTATTTTAAGATAAAATAGTAAGTATGTGCTTAGCACCGTACTATTATTTATTAGATGTGAAGCAAAGTTGCTTTTACTGCAAAGCAAAATTTGAACTATGACGTTACTTGAAAAATGGAGTAAAACTAAAAATGTACTGAAGCACTAACTATTTTAGATTTAATTTTTTGTGACCGTTCTAGTATCAATAATTTTACAAAAAAAATTAATTAATTGTGTAAAATCGTGGCGCACAGTTGAAACAAATGACAAATTAAATCTATTCCTTGAAACTCCTCAAAAAAATGACAAACATTTGTTCAAGATATTTTAAAGACAACTAACTCTCTTGTAAATATGCAAAACAATTTTACTGAAATGCGAATCCCAATCAAAAAAAGATGTTACGATGAGAAATTGTTCATATATACAAGACCATTTATTTTGAAACACTGTTGCTGCCAGTAGCTCCTTCTACCCCGGTAAAACCCATTTGGACATAACTGAAAGAGAGAAGATTGGCTAACAGTTGACTGAGAGAGAGAATAAAAAGCTTTCCTCCATAAGATATGCAATTTCCTCAGCAATGATATTGGATGGAGTTAGTCTGAAGATGAAGACGAGTTTGAGGATATCTAAACCAAGACGATAATTTCTAAATTTATATTTAAGAACATTGCAGCCTAGAAAAATGTTCTATGTGTTAAAGTTGACCATTTTCTATTTTACATGAAATATCAGCGCGATCACTAACCTGAACACCGCCACTCTCAAATCTGTAATGACTCTGTACGCAAGTAGGACGTGAGAGGGTGTTTTTTCTGATCTTTAAGTTTTCAAAAATTGATTAAGATATCTCCTTAGCCGTTTTTTGTCTCCACTCTTGTTAATTTATGTTGAAAAATACTATTTTCACGATCTCAAAATATATGAAAAAGCAGCACACACTTAAGAGCTTTTGTTATTATTTTGCCAAGAAAAAGTTATTCTTTCTCTCAATGCCTGTTCCTAGAATTGTTGGATGCTTTTGTTCAGTGAATATAAATTTTAATTCCGTACTGTTAGCTTCATCGTTTATGTAAATCAACTAAAAATTTTCCGAATGTATTGTTACAGTGCAAAAGGTATAACTTTCCACGTTGTTGTAATACATTCTGAAATTGCTTTAAAAAGATTTTATTTAATCAATTGTATACTATATAGTCTATAATATTATACAGAGTTACACACTTTTTAATTATTAATTTATAAATATATCCTTGCTAAGGTTTAAGGGATGTATTATTTTTATTTTTTTATCTTTACATTTTACTAAGCTGTAATTTGTATTTATTTTAAACTGTGTGAACTAAAGTTATTTCGATAATCTGAATATTTGTATTTAGTATCAATTTTGAAAGTTAAGTTAGATATTTTGAAACTTAGTTTGTTTGAGTGCAGCTAAAAATATATATTTGACTATATTATATTGTCAATAATACTAACTCTGGTTTGGTGGGGGTGTTTAATAACTATTGGAATCAATACTAAAAACAAATTATCTTTGGTAAATTATTTTTAAATTTTATAATAAACTACATTTGATCGATATGGGCTGTGGGGGGCCCTATGAAATATTAGCCGAGGGCCTGAAGATGAGCCCGGCCAACGCTGATTATAGCTCTGGGATTTCCCACCCCCAATATATCAGCTTCAAGCCAGCACACGTCTTGAGTGTTGACTTTATTTAATAAGAGCTATGTGTAGTTAAAAGTCATGAGTGAGTCTGTTGACCATGTAACAAACTATTTTAAACAAAACATTAGTTGTACCGGTTCTTTACCTTATTGTTTCTAGTGATTGATTAGTAATGACTGACAGTGATGTTTGAATTACTTTTAATAATCCACTAGCTCATGTTGGACCTTTACAGTAACATATACATGATTGTTTAGTTATATAGTTTTAAATAAACATATACATGTATTTCATTTTATGCATACATTTAGCCCTACAGGTTTATATATATATATATTGTACATTGATTGAAATTTAATTCATCATTGTACTTGTAGAATCAAACAATATACTAACATAAATATTAACCTTTGTTGACGCCTCATATTTATTTAATTATGAGTAATATTCAATTGCTAAATAATAAAAATAAATATCTTGATTAGGGCTATAAGCTTATTAAGAGACACGTGGCCTTTAAGTCAATTCCGTCTATTCCTTTACCACCCACTCTACTCGCTCCTAGCTACGGCCACACTAGACTAAAAGGAAAATGGGGGTAAGCTACAAATAATGATAAAGAATAAATACATCAGCAAGAGTTTGGTAACAATATCAATGTTTTATTTAATATAATAACAATCTAAACAATAATTTACATGACCTCAAAAATCCATCAGTGGTTGTGTTGAAAATCATATTAAACAAATGCTCAGTACTATCATGCGAATGTTTCCAAACATGAAACATGTTCTTAAGTCAACTATGTCAGTCTGGAAGAGACAAACACTCGATTTAACAACACAATGTCAGTCTCACAACAGTGAATATTGACAAAACAACCTAAAGGGTTGACTATCCGAGCAAATCACTTTATAAATATCTAGTAAGATATTTATTGACTACAAAAAGAAAAGAACCCAATGGGCATCCTTGAAATTGGTACGAAAGTTGTCTGCTAAGCTACATCGAATACAGACAAAAAGATAAAAGGGAAGTTAAATTTAATATCGTACGGATATTTCGGGGAGCACAAGAGTTTGGGTTACCAACCAAAGGTTAAACTCCCGCGGGACTATTAAATGTTGACACAACTACGGACATTAACAAGATCCCTACTTGTTTATAAAAATTATATAATATACAAAAGAAGTTTAGATAAATCACAATTAAATTCAATTAAATAATTTGGAAAATACTCAAAGTCAAAATCAATCCATCAGCAAAATTTTACGTTACTTTACCAAACAATTCAAAATAAGAAAACATCGTCAAAATATAAGTTTACATTAACCGCAAATTTCAGGCAATTCTAATAAAATACTTCTAGCAAAAATTAGTTAAAAAATATGGCAATCTGATAAATTCAGTGACCTCACTGACAATAGCGCCTAATTGGTGGCAAAAAAGAATTAGATGTCCCATTACAAAATTTAGTATTACAAACAATATTAATTTTAGCAAATAGTTTACGTTGCCTATTCAGGTTTATTCCAATAAATACTTTACTTTAATTTCAAAATTGATCAAGCCATAGTTCAAATCAATTAAAATAATATCGATGAAATAAATATATAGAGAATACGAAAACATCTTGAAAATGTCCAAGTCCAGGACCGGGCTTATCCTGACGGTGTCTAATACAATATTCTAGTACATGACTTCTCCTGAAGGTGTCCAATTTAATAATCAAATAGTCTTCTGAATCACTGAGCTTAAATAGTGTTTCTAGTCACCTGGGTTTTAATGGGGTTGAGGGTTGTCCAAATACACCAGTGACGTCCCATTGGCCACTTCGATGGATGAAAATCAGCACGTACACCATCGATCAAGCTTGGATTGGCTCGCCTCTCTTCATAACGATCGCCAGTGTTGACAAAATATCGTTTTGGCCAAAGCACCACTGACGTATACATATCACGCACTGTCATGGTGGTAGATTCCGTCTTGCCCGCGGGTGTCAGGTTAGTTGTAAATCTGGTACTGTTGTGAGCGTTATTCCTGAGTCCCTTTGGAATCATTTTGACTCCTACGCTTAGCACACCAGATGCTGTTTCACCAAGGCGCATTCATCCAACTCTTCAATTTAGGACATGGCGAGTACAGTCCAGTCTTGAAGGTTGTTCTAGCCAGAAGATACAAAGGGTAAGTAAATGAACATTTTATTGATTGCAGGGAGTTTATTCTTGTTTTATATGGCTTAGTATTGTAGACGGATTCTACATTGGACTGCAATAGAGAAGCTTACTATTGCAGGAACTTTATTAATATTGCGGTTTCATCGGAATGGGTAGTATGACTTGAAAATTAGTATAGGAGGTGGTATGATATAACATCACCAAATGTTACAAACCTTGTTTGTTTGACGTAGAGATCAGGGTTCAAATACAGGCTGAGTGTATCTGTCTATCTTTTTCTTATAGTAAAACATTTTTTTATTTGGTCAATTCTTATTGGACAAAAGCTTAACCCACTAAACGAAATCCCCAAATCTAAGATTTTTAACCAAGAATAGTACAAGGTTCTGTAGGCAGTATTGATGGTGAACGGTGACACTACAACAAGTATGACAAGTTTGTTGCTCAAAGCACATGAAGTATCATTAGTAAAAACAATAATAACTTGTTCAACATTGAACCTCGGACCGTTACATGTCCGTAGATTATTTAACTTCGCTAAACTAACACTATATTAACCAGGGTTCGAACTGATGTCGGCAAGGGTTGGAGTTCCACCTTGTCTGCTCCAGTGGTCTGTGTCAACTAATCCATTCTACCACTATCACTCTATCGGCGATAAGGAGAACTATGTGTAACACCCCCTTACTCAGTTCTTTACCTCGTAGGAATAGGTCACTGACAAAAATACTACAAGGATAAGAGGGAGTCATCTAACATAACAATATTAAAGAGAAAATAGAATAAGCAAGAGTTAAATGTAAATAGTAATTTAATTCATTTAAAAAAAACTGTAATTTTAGTGACTTTAATCTCTTCAATTATCTAGTAGAACGGATAAAAACATAGTTGAATACATTAATGCTAAAGAAAATTAATGCAATTAGACCAAGTTAGCATTATATAAAAAGTAAATCAATATCTATTCAAGAAAAATATAAAAAGCTTGAAGAGCCTTTCTAAATGGTTACAAAGGCGTCTGACTATCTACAGATGTAACAACTTACATTGTAACAACACTCACCAACTCGGACAGACAACTGGGACAGCGATGTAACGACTTACATGGTAACAACACTCGCCAACTGGGACAGCCAACTGAGTCAACACGCGGCACTAGCTTGACCGGCGACCTACGCTCTCGCCAAATACATCGGACTGACTGAAGGCGTGTCCGCGCCTGCCGGCAACGAGGCTCGACCACGTGTTCGGCCAGCAGAGAAGATGGATAGAAGAGTTCCGTTTCCGCCTTCGCCGAGCTTCGAGAAGGTGCTAGGTGTTCGATATGAGTCTCGAACCTCTCCTCCCCCCTTGTTTGTAATGTTCTCCAACCTTCCTTTCCTTCGATCCGCCCCCCTTCTCTGAGAATTATATTTCGTATAAATACTAGCGGTACCGGGATCTCAGGTCACTTACTACCCCACCGGCTCGAGGATAAGAGGTGAGGGCAGCGACTGGGTTTCGGGGGATATTACCTTCCTACCAAATTTACTGTTTCGGCGTCATGGGGGGGAACTCTTTCTAAATTACTATTTGGACTTTGTTATTAACTTATGTTTATTTGAATATTGACTATGCTACGTGCTTATCGCTGCTGGGAGTTAGACCGTCGCTTTCGCCACCGCTTATATCCAGGGTCTGGGCCCTATTCAAATGTATTTCATACATTTGCCAATATTAGCTTTTAACCTGAGATTGTCAGGTCCTGGGTTCGAAACCCGGCTTATGTTATTTTCAAGTATAGCTGTTTCTGGACTCATCTTTGTTCGCCAAGTTAAACGCCTAGGGTTGTTAAGTTATTATTACCTTGTGGCCTTGTTTAATTGCTATGACATCACGTTTGCTACGGGCGTCTGTAAGAAAGATATATATTTATACTAGGGTGGATAACTTAAACGCTAGAGTAACCAGTTTAGGAACTAATCAATTTAACGAAGTAACCAAAGACCATGTCACTGAGATCCCGGACCGTTACCTTTGATGGATTTAATGTAACGTGATTTGTTTTGAGGAGGTAACGTTTATGTTTACCTTTGATGTAATTGATTTCCGCGGTGGACGGAAAGGCGCGCTTCACGCGGTGTTGATTGTTTGCTCGGCTTGTTATTGTTCTTTTTTGACTAAATAAAATTGTTATGTTCATTCAGGTAACTCTTTACCTAATTTACTGCCTCTCTCACCTTATAGATATTAAGGGGGGGGGTTGCACAGACATTACGAAAACATTAACCTTTCCAAAGTAAAGTTATATCATAATATTACATACTTTTACTTTAAATATCTCGACTTTAAATATTAAATTTTACACAAAACGAAAGTATCTTCAAGTACTACAATACATATTTTAAGTACAAAAATTACATTAAAATATACACGAGGGTTTAACATCTCAAACCTAATGCAAACTCACGCGGGACTACTTGAATCGGCATCGTTCAACTACAAAACAAGGTCTAACAATGATATTAAGTTAATGAACATTAGAAGATTGCCAAATTTACGTTACACAAAATATTGAATTGTAAATAAATGAATTTAAATGTCTAACAACAATAGCTAGAATAATACGGAAAGTCCAGATAATTAAGATACATGATTTTAGTATATTTCAATTAATATTACGTTAATTTAGACCAGCTAGCATTAAGAAATTTACTAACATCTTTAAGAAACAAGCCTTTAGTGGCGACATGAAACTGAAGTTACATTTAGTTAGAAAATCGCATTTAAATAATGCCCACATCTAATAAACAAACATCAGCCTATCTCGGCTATAACAAAATTAAATTAAATAGTTAGTGTTCCATAATTCAAACAAAACATATTAACAAAGTATTTTAACTTTCCTTTACAGTGCCCAGAATTTTAGAATTCGTCTCCTGACGACATAAAATAATCCCCACAGTCCATCCATCATGGCGTCGATCTCAAAAGTACAATATTTAATAAATCTAACGGAGGTCCATCCTCGCCGGTGCCGAATTCAATAGTCGTATAATATCTTCCCAACATCCATATTATATAGTGAGCTAACTGGGTAGGAATTTTGGTAGGAATAGTCCATTTTAAGCCGGGTGACGTTGCAGCGCGGAGGGGTATGCCTTCTCTGGCACGTACGCCAACTTGCTTGTAGGTCGCTGATTGGTCATCCCGCTTCGTGTAGACGCTTCTCAGGTTTGTTAACAAAACATATTTTTGACTGATTGGCTGCTGACGTCAGAGAACAGGTTTCCCCAGGTGTGCATGAAAAACGCCCACCCGATGCATTGAAGACAGTCAGGTCGGAACATCGAGTGTTGATAGTGAATTATATTGAAAGATATTGTTTATATATTGCTTGAAGTGACATGGAACTTCTACAATAGTGAAGTATAGTATTGTAGGTAATTTGAATTAATGTCGACGTTTCTTGGAGTGGGTAGTATGATTTGGACGATAGTATATGCAGCATCGGGTTGGGTGGGGCTTCGATTGTACAATACAACCCTTTTATTGTTACATAAGTGCCGAAACAAATTGCAACTTTCATTTAGTTACTATATAATTTACGTCGTAAATGCGTCATATTTAAATTAAATCATATTACGACGTTGGAGTTTGTTTATAACAGACATTTTTAACGACTTTGAGATCTGTTGAACCCAGGACCCTACAGAGAATGGTTTCCTAAATGGCTTACCACTCCACTCTGAGCAAATGTAGGCACATCACCTCTTATTAGTGTACGCCTCACCCCTGCTTATTAGAGCTGATTAATGATAACAGCCTGGAAGTGTAGTAAGTTGCAATGTAAACAAACTAATACAAATATATTATGGTTTCCTCCTCGTCTTACTACCCATCCGGGCTTTCATATTTTAGCTACACTAATAGGATAAGGATGAGTTAGCTAACGATTGTATGTAATTTACCTGAGTTGGCGTGGAGGGAGGGTGAAAAACCATTTATGAAAAAATACCCTCAATAAACATGAAAGGAATATGAACACCTATCATCGACAAAACACACTATATGAATATGAGAGAGAATATTATCGGTTAACTCCAGGTCTACTAATTCAAGTGTTCAACAAGGATACATGCTGTTGCTAGTATTTATTTCCAAACATCATCAACTTATTTTCCCACACAGCTATAGTCGATATTAAAGTTATATACAGCAGAGTGATGGTCTTGACGTCCGTATTGTTTAGTGTGGTTGGTTCAGCGAGGTGTTATTCAAACTGGAGACAGCTCCTCACTGGGTCAACTCGGGAAAGTTAGATGCTTGGTTAAGGTCTGTTGCGTCATTTAAAATATATGGCAGTTTCTGTAATGGGAGAGAGAACATAAATTCATCATTTGATACTGACTGGAACGTACACATATCCACTTCACATTTTAAATTTACATTAAATAGAAATGTTTCGCATTTCAACATTTTAAAATAAACTTGATTAGCTGTCAACTACGAAACATTGTTTTGCATAGAAAGTTTGAATTATGTTTTCTCTTTTTTTTTGTAACTAAGAGTCTACACAAAACATATTTATGTATTTTAGTATGATGATCTATATAACAGATGATATTGTACCCCACAATAATGAACATGGTATGACAAGATATTACTATAACACATTATTATACAAAAGTGTTTTGTATTTCAAAATTACTAAAATAAATACTTTCTTTATAATTTTTGTATTATTTTAAGATTAAAGAACTAGCCGATATTGTATTTAAAACTTATGTATGGTATATTAATATCTCAACTATTCTATTATCTAGATATTATATAGCGAACAAAATATTAGTTTCATGTCATAAATATTCAGACAGTTGATATTTTATAAGAAGTTGATTATAAACCAGCATCAAAAAATAAAATGAGGAGGAACATATAAATTCTCACAGGTCACCTAGTCAGATTTTTTATAAAATAGTAAAAATACATAATTCTGATATTTCCTTGGCGAAAATATAGCCTGTTAAAGGATATGAGCTTAATTAGTCTGAGGTTATCTTCCAATCACAGCTGTCGGCGCGCACCCAACTTGCGCATATTGACTGTCTATTATTTTCTTGTACGAAGTATAATTAGAGGTGAGCAGCGAACTATGATCCCTCAGACCAGTCTGAAACAAGTCTTGCCGCTATGTTGTTGTTGCGTGGAGCCTTGTAGTGACGAGTTAACTGGGGTAGAAGCAGTAAGCAAACCATCCTCTTCTTTACGTGTTTTAACAAGGTTACAATAATAGTCCTTAAAAATCATTTATAAAGGTAGTAAATTAAAAACGCTAGGCATACGTTAATTTTAAAATGTAAGTGATTATTTAAAAATTAAATTAATGGGTTTTATGACATAAAATTGTACACATTTTAAAATAAGGCTAAGCAAGCTAATTATTATTCGCATAATAAATATTTTTAGGCCATATTTATATTTTAAAAATAGTTGCAAAAACAAAATAATATATTACTGAATTATGATTACTAAAACGTGATTTAGCGGTGACCTGGTGGTCTAGGGGTAAGGTGTCAGACTTCTATGCTGGCGGCCGGGGTTCAATCTTCGGTCCCGGCAAAAATTTATCTGATTACCTAACCCTTCCTTCACCTCTGACAAGACACCTTGTGAATGTGGGGAATTCCAGGCCTCCACCGTGGTTCGGATTCCACGTTAAACTGTAGGTCCTCCATTTCATCTCACAATCACCCTACCATTACACATTAGCGTAAGTGCGTATAACCCGAATGGGTAGTAAGACGCGGTGCTAATAATAATAATAATAATAATAATAAAATGTGATTTAAATTCAGACAAAAAATTAAAATATTTTAACCGTGGTGGGATTGAACACGTGAAATTCTGAGTTTGGGTCAAGCACGCTATCAAGTGTGCTAAAGTCGATCTTGCTTAAATGTTTGGTTTTACTTCTATGGATATAACTTTGAGAACATTTTGAGACAAGCTTAGATCCAAACAACGGAAGATGGTTTCCTAATAAAACTACACAAATCGTTGTATATGATGCACTCAATACAATAATAATGTTTACAATCAGTTACGTATCTGTTACAATGGCGTGTTGTGGCATCTCATAACCTCAATCCTTTGGCACGTAATGGTTTACAATGTTGTTATATTGAAAACTCAGTCACAAGCGAAACAACACTACACCGACACGCACGACAGTAGAAACCTTTCAAAATTAGCTTTGTTTTGATACAGCCTGCGATTTGCGAGTTCATGAGATGCGAGTTAGCTTACAAGCGAGTATTTTCGCAAGTTTCCAAATTAGGGGTCCTGGTCACAATATACACAGGCAGTTCCAGTTGTTAAGTATGCATTTGATAAATTATTTGACCCTAAGTTACTTGGAATCTGTTTATCTGTAGGAGTAATTTTACTGTAATATGGCTTCATCGCTTCTAACGCTTGATACCTTTTGCTAAATATGTTAACAATTCATCATATGTGCAGGTTGTAAAAATGTATGTAAGTTCCTTGGCCATAGTGCGTAGCGAGGGAGGAATTTTCTTTTCTATGTTAAATTATGATAAATTTAATATTTTCGAACACATACTCACACTCAGACATAATCAAATTTCTGATTATAACAAAATAAATTTGTAAGCAAACACTATATCATAAAAAAAAAATGGCATATTCAACGGCAATTTTAGCGCTGAATGGGCTGTTCGACTGCCTTCCAACAATGTATTTGCAATGCCCGATGAATCAAGTGCGAGTGCAATTTCATTGTGTGAGCAAATTGTTGCTAAAACCAATTAAATCAAAAAAGGTTTTTCCTGTACCCTCGAGAGCGTCCAAGAAGTAAATCCCTCAAGTTCCATCATGTACAACTTTCATAAGAGTATCAAATACATACTTTTGTTGTTGGTTCAACAGCGGAAGATTTATTAGAACTGACTCTCTTAAAGTATCTAGATCGTACAGTTTTTCACGTTGCAACTCTTGATTAAAAGCGTCGTGCATCGGGTGATTGGGCGCGGCCATGCCTAATTGAGATAATACTTTGTTTGAAATCATCAAGCACATGTCCTCGTTTGATATTAACGCCTCATTGTAAATTTCTTCACTGGCTTGTAAATTCGGATTTCCTGTTCTAATGCGCATTTGGTTCAATATATCATCACACATATGATTTTTGTATTTGCTCCATAAATCATTTGGTTTTGATGGGAAGCATGTTCATATAATTATAGAAAACAATGTTCGTATTTGATGAGCTTGTGAAGAAATTATAGCATCATTGAGAGTTTGATCCCAATGATCGTCATTTTCTAACAGTTGCAAACGTTGACAGGCTTCTCTGTAAGAGCCACACAATTCACCATTAACAGTTCGTAACTGTTGGAATGATGTTGGGCCTCGAATAGAAATAGAAATAGAAATTTCAAATAAAAACACTCATCCTTGCTTGGATGGAATAAATAAATTTGACCTATTGCATAAATGGAATATACATTTGGGTAACCTGGAATTGGTTTTCCTTGTTTCTGTCATTGAAATTTCTTTGTGGATTGATTCCAAGTATAATATTTGGAATTTCGAAGTATAGCAGTGTTCGGGCGAAATCATCATTCTGACACATTTAAAAAAAACAGGTCAAGGTTGTATATGGTGGTTGAACAGCTCATTGTAATGCGTTCTGTGCCATGAAATATATACTCTTTGACCATTTTCCAAGTGTATGGCTAAGTGAACAACAGTGGGGTGTCTTTCATGAATGAGAAAAGAAACAATGCGCCAAATTGCTTCATTACTGCTAACATACCGGCCTATTTGGTATTGGGTATCTTCGTAATTGGAGTTCTCTGCACGAACTCCAATCACAGCCATGTCACTTCCTTTTGTTACATATTTACAATTGTATTTGATAGATTTCACGAAATGGCCAGGTTCAACATTGATGTGCGCCTTGAAAGTCTTTGATAGGATCGGTGAATATGGAACAATCCAACGATTATCAATTTCAATGTCTTGTTAATTTACTTTGACAATTGTTGATCTTCGGTTGTCTGCAGTCAATTGGCGACCATATAGTGGATAAGCATAATTTCCGGTAATTGTTTCTGCTACTAATGCCCGTAGATAACGCTTCGAACATTTATCATCCACCATACACGGGGAATTTTGATTAAGTGTTCCACAGGGACCATGAATCATGTTTTAATGACATACCTCATGCAAGCCTGGATCTACTTGTACAGTATGTATTAAAAAATAAAGCACTATCATATTTCGGTTTTGAGGAGTTACTTTTTAACTCTTACGACTTTATGTTTTGAAATGTAAGGGGAGTATTGTTAATGTGATGAATTAAATATGTAACTATCACGAATATAGCAGCATAGACAAAAAATATAAATACTCCTATGCTTATAATCAACAAAGGTAGTGAGGCACTGTATTTAAACAAGACTCACACAAAACCTGGTGCTAATAAGTCTCACAAAAAACTCTGGGTCAATAAGATTCACTCAAAACCCTGTGCAACAAGACTCGCGAAAAAACTTAGAGTCAATATGACTCACAAAATCTCGGCTCAAAAAGACTCACACTAAACAGTGACTTAAAAAAAGCAATAAAAAATACCTTAGCCACCAAATATATCGGATGATTAATAGGAAAAACACATTTAATTTGAAGCACTTTGTAGCTATTAATTCTCAAATGTGCAAAGGTTCTCATAATAATTTTCATATGGATAACCAAATAAAACATATTTAGTTATAAAGCTAAGAATAAGGTAACACAAAACATTTAGTAACAAAGAAGGAGATCTGGTGGTCTATGGGTAAGATGTTTGACTTCGGTGCTGAGGTACCGTAGATCAATCCTGAGGCCCGGTACCGATTTATCTGTTTGCCAAACCATTTCATCACCTCCGACATGACGAGTATTAACCACAACATGTGATTGTGTGAGATGCCAGGCCTCCACCATGGTTCGGATCCACGTTAAGCGTTATGTCCTCCATTTCATCTCACAATCACACATTAGCGTTAGTGCGTTTGACCCAAACGTGTAGTAAGACGGTGTTTTAACAATAATAATAAGAAAAAAATATTAGAGACAAAATTAGGTGGAAAATTATTAAATGGATTTCTTTTAGGATGATAAAATTTTTAAAGAATAAAATAGTTTAAAAAAATTTATACTTGAAAGGAAAAAAAATATTAGAAAGTAAAAAAAAACAAAGAAAGAAAGGTTTAATTGTTACTTCAAATGGCCTTCATTGCATTTACAAAAAATCAACTATTTGAATGTGTCATATTATGATTGGAAAATAGTTATTAATTATAAATATATTAACTATTATTAATAATAATAAATAATTAATGATTAATAAAAATAAAAAATATATTAGAAAAAATAACAATAATATTAAATAATAATAAATAATAATAAGTAAAAAAATTAAAATTAAAATTCATTATAATAAGTAAAAATAATAAATAAACAATAACAATTTATAATAATCAATAATAAATAATAAAAATTATTAATAATATTAATTAATATAATGATAATTAATTATAAGTAGTAATTAATAATAATAGAAAAATTATTAATATTTAATTTATAAAATATACTAATTTATATAAATAATTTTTAATATTTAATCAATAATATATGATAATTAATATATATAAATAAATAATAATAATAATAATAATAATAATTTATAAATAATGATTTTAAAAATAATTAATAATGATAAATCAAAAAATAAATCAAATAATAATAAATAATAAATTAAAAAATATTTTAAAATAATATAGTAATAAATATAATAATGAAAAATTAAAAATTAAAAATAATTATTAATAATAAATTATAATAACGAATAATAGTTAAATAATAAAAGTACTAAAAATAATTAATTATTAGCTATACTAATTAATTATGATGATTATTTAGTATTTATTAATAATAATTTTAATAATTAATAATAAAAAATAGTAATTAAAAATGTAAACAATATATTTAAATAATAATTAATCAAAGGTTATTAACTGTTATAATAAATAATCATTGTATTTCATTTATATATATATAAAAAATATAAAATAACTAATGAAAATAATTAATAATAATGATCAGTAATAAATATATATAATAATTTATTAATAATAATATAGAATGTAAAATTATTAATTAATAATGAAAAATAATAATTAATATTTAATTATTAATGTATAATACATGATAGTAATATATATTAAATCATAATTATAATAACTATTTAATAATAATTCATAGAGTTATATAATATAGATATAATAATGATATTAAAATTTTGTTAATAAAAATAATAATTAATAATAATGATAAAAAATTAATTTGAATTAAAAATTGTTAATAATAAATAATAATATCGATAAAATTAATTATAATAAATAATAATATCAATAATATAATAAATTAAAATTATGAATAATAATTAATAATATAATATATAGAAAAAACTAATAATTTATAATAAATATATAAAATCAAATATATAGATATATATATAAATATATAATAATTAATAATATTAATAAATGATAATATTTATAGATAATCTTAAGTAGTAATCAATAATAATAATCATTACTATTTAATAATTAGTGATTAATAAATAATAAATATTAATATTATTAATACATAATTTTCAGTCGTATTTAGTAATATAATTTTATTAATAATAATAATAATAATATAATAATAAATATTTAAATAAATTATAACTAATAATAATCCATTATAATTATCAATGATAAGTAACTATTATAATAATATCCTTAGTAATAATAAATTATATGAAATAATAATTAATAATTAATCATAATTAATATTAATGATTTATTATATATAAAAATAAATATTAAATAAAATGATTATAATTAATAATGACTCAATGTAATAAATTAATAATAGCAAGATATAATTAAAAATAAAAATAACTTATTATAAATTATCATTATTAAAATTAAAATAAATAATTGCTTAATATTAAATAATAATAAATAATAATGATTATAAATAAATTCTCTTATTAGAAATAATAATTTATCAATAAAAATTAAAAATATATTAGTTTATAAAAAATATTCATATTAAATATAATTAATTATAATAATATATAAAAAATTATATTAATAATAATAAAGCAATAATTATTATAAATACTGATAATTAAAAATATATAAAAGTAATGTATTAATTAAAAAAAAAAGCAAATTATATTTAAAAAAATATTAAATAATAAAACGTAAAAAGTAAAAATAAATGAATTAATAAAGGATGACCTTTTGGACTAGGGCCAGGAAGTCGTACTTCTTTATTGGAGTTCGGGGATTAATCCTCTGTCCTGACACAGATTTATCTAATTGCCGGGTAGTAAGACGCGGTGCTAATAATAATAATAATATTAATAATAATAATAATAATCTAATTGCCAACCCATTCGTTCACCTCTGACAAGACGTGTATTAATCACAACTTGTGATATTTTGGAATGACAGGCATCCACCGTGGTTCGGATTTCACGTTAAACAGTAGCTCCTCCATTTCATCTAACTATCGTCCTAACATTACACATTAGTGTAAGTTCGTATTACCGAACCGGTATTAAGACGCAGAGCTAATAATAATAATTAATAATAATAATAAATAATAATTAAATATAATAAATGATATTATTTTATATTGATAATATTAATTATAAATCATAATATCTCTACATATAATAATTGATAATAATTAATAATAATATTTAATAATTTCTTATAATAAATAATAAATAATATTAAATAAAAATACAGAATTGTAAATAATAATAGTTGAAATAATGATAATTATTAATAAAAATAAAAATTTTAAATCATATTAAAATAAATAATAATTTGTTATAATTTATAACTATAATTAATAATAATGATTAATTTTTACTAATAGTGATAATTATAATTATTATAATAATAAATAACAATTAAAAAACCATAAAAAATAATTAATAATAATTATATTAATATTTATAGTTAATATAAATTGATAATTAATGATAACAACAAAATAATTATAATACTCGTATATAGTAGTTAAAGTAATATATAATTTAATAATAATAGTAATTGATTTTATTAAATAACAATTATAAATTTATAATAATTATTAATAATTAATAATAATATAAATTAATAAATACCAATAATAATTATGAATTATAATAAATAATTATTATTAATACATATTTAGTTATAATAAACAAGATAATTATAAAAAACAAATTAATAATAGTTGAAAATAATTGTAAATTATATTTAATAGTACTAGGAAATAATTATTAAAATAATTTATAATAATATTACAATAATTAATAATAATAATTAATACTAATATAGATCAATAGATAATAATTATTCATTTGAAATAATATAAAATAATAAATTATATTAAATATTAATTAATAATAAAAATTATATCTGAACAATAATATACAAAATTATAAAAATAATATTAATTTATATTAATAATAAATAATGATAATTAAAAATAATAAATAATAATGTATATTAATAATAATTATGAACAATAAATAATAATAATTTTTATTAATGATAACTAATAATAAATTATAATATATATATTTTATTACATTATAATAAAAATAATTTTTAATTATTAAATTATAATATAAAATAAATAATAAATGAAATAGTAATTAATTAAAAACAAATTTTCTTTTTAAATAATTAGAAAATAAAAATATTAAATATAATTAATCATAATAAATTATAAATTATTTTAAATAATAATAAATAATAATATATAATTAATAATCATTATGAATAATGAATAATAATATAAAATTTAATTAATAATAATAATAATAAATAACAATAATAGATACAAATTAATAATTATTATTAATAATTACAATTAATTATAGAAACAACTAATATTATTTAATAATCATAACAATTAAAAATATTATAATAATAACTAATATTAATATATAACAATAATTATCAATTATAATTAATTGTAATTAATAATAATAAATTTCATTAAATAGTAATAACAAATAATAATATTAATAATTATTAATAAATTATAATAAATACTAATAATTAGTATCAATAAATAATAAATCATAATAATTTATAATAATAATAATACAATAATAATAATGTCAAATTTAAAAAACATATACTTCCAACCTATGCTCCCCTCAGCCTCCTCTGGGTTTCCTCAATGAAAGCTTACCCTTAGGCATAGTCTCCAAATAATATATTCCCTAATTTGTTCCTACCTGTGATTTCTACCTGCTTGCAAAACACTTTTCGGTATAAGATTCCTCCAAAACACACTGCCCATATTAAAAAAAAGTATTTAAGCTAACAACCCCCCCAAACCAAACTAACACCCCGTCACTAACCACCGAGTCTATTGATATAAGACAAGTACCCCTTGTGGGGTTAATTCCTCCCGTATAGTAGCAGAGTTTTAGCTCCAAACAGCGTCCAGGGTAGAGTAGGTGATACTAGAAACTAAAAAACCATTTAAATAACTGAACTATGTTTCCCAGGACTGGTATATATTCATTATGGATTAAGGTTAAAACCATTTCTGGGGCTCTCAAAACATACAGTCCCTAGATACCACTAAAAAGGGCTAGTAACAACCCGAATACACTCCCCCCATGTATATTGCCAAGAAAATCTGAAATCCCCTCAAAACACAGTATCCCCTTGACACCAAATACCTATTTAAATAGATGACCTAAGTGACTGCGAGTATATTTTGTTCAAATAAGGTTCTGTGAGCCACCATACGTATGGGAGCTACACATTCTGCCGTGTTAGAGTGAAAACAATGTTTTCTCATAGGTTATTTACAGAACGTAAAAACTTTCAAGGACAAAAACAAGATTGGGCATTTTTGGTATTGCGTGAATTATTTTACCAAATAAGCGCACGTACTATCGTGTAAATCACAAGTTAACAGTCTGCAAACTTAACCAGCTACCTTCTGATGAATTGACGTGAAGAGCACATTTTAAATAATACCAACTTTTAAGGTTCAGTAATAATAATATTATACTATATTCATTAGTGTTATTTTTATAGGTACCTATGAATAGTATCAATAAAAATTGACAGCTTCGGAATACATGAATCTACGTATGGATACGTAAAGTAGATCTAATTTATTTTAGCTATTGGATTTATCCATTCGAAATTAGATTGATCCATAGATCAAGATAAGGAGAAATAAGAGAAACACATGGGTTCACACATATCCGTAATCAGTAAGACATCCTCTACTTAATCCAATTTCGGACGAGACATACATTATCTGTGTATGAGTCTTCGATGATGATTAGAGCTGATGTTGTGCACCACGTCTTGGTACCAGTTAGGACTATACGCTCCCAATCTCCAACCGGGAACACTGGTACTGATCAAGGATGATCGTCTACCTCCTCTCATGTGGAAGTCAGCCATCGTGGATAGAGTTCATCCAGGACCTGATGGACTTGTCCGAGTGGTAACTCTCAGAACAAGCAAGGGAGAGATCATCCAGGACCTGATGGACTTGTCCGAGTGGTGACTCTCAGAACAAGCAAGGGAGAGTTCATCCAGGACCTGATGGACTTGTCCGAGTGGTAACTCTCAGAACAAGCAAGGGAGAGTTCGTCCAGGACCTGATGTGGTAACTCTCAAAACAAGCAAGGGAGAGTTCATCCAGGACCTGATGTGGTAACTCTCAGAACAAGCAAGGGAGAGTTGACTCGACCAGTGAGAAAATTATTTGTGTTTCCAGTTTCAGACAATTAATTCAAATGTTTACAGAATACTACATTATGTTTATATCTTGTGTTGTTTAATTAGCCTAATTAAGTTGGGTGGTATGTTTGGATCAGCTGTCTGTCATGAGGGGGTGACAGTTCTCACCATCATCACTTGGCGGATTGAGCCATGTTTCAACTGCTACGTGCTGGATGGGTTAGTCAATACAAAAGACAATATCTGAGTGCTTTTATTATGTTAAGCTGGCGAGATTGGTTTTTTTCTGTTCTGTTACCAAGTATATATTTTTTTACTATTTAAACTTGTTTTTATGTGTGTGACTTGGAAAATATAGTTAAATAAACCAGCAAGAGGTAATTATGTCTTCAGTAATTATTGGTCCTCCGAATCAAACAAACCACTCTCCTTTTATTTATATTTGCAATGTCATACAAGCTCCTCTTAAATATTTCATGCGCTAGATACTTTTATTTGTTGCTAGGATTACATTGAATATTCTTTTCCATCAGCCTATTTGTACTTTTATAAACTATACTCGCATTGCCAGTTGTGGGCTTCACCCCCAATCCACCATTGTGTGTAAACTAATGTAATTCCAGCGTTGTTTTGACCGTTGATTTATTTTTACCAATTTATTATTCTATCTGTCCCATAAATGTGTCAGAAAATTAAAAAATATTGAGAAAATGTGCAAAATTTACCAGAAATTAAAAAATCTAGCTCTGGTGCAATCCGTTTTTTGATAGGCCCTACTGTTTAACCACAAGAGGCCTCCAAAGAAATGTCAACACCGACTTTAAAGTTTTTCCACCATTTTGAATATTTAAGGGATTAAAATTAATTTTCTTAAATTTTGAATTTCCCGTCCGTTACAGGCTAGAAGCACTGTTTGCAAAATTTAAAGTTTCTAGCGCATCTGGAAGTGGTAAACATTAATGTCAGTGAGTGAGTCAGCCGTGTGGTTCTATACTAGTATAGTGAAGTGATATTTGATAGATAAGTGGTAGAGCATTGGCACGCTATATCAAAGTCTCGGTTTCGATTTCCGTATTTAGGTGTCATATTCAAACAAATCTGAATTAATTTAAACGTGGTCTCCTCCAAACTTACAGTGCCGTAATTGCAAATATTTGTAACCTTTTCGTTGATATTAATTATAATTTCCCTTTAATTACATTCTCGTGTTGTATACTTGGTAGCATAACTTATTTCTTGAGCTGCAGATGGTTGTAGTGTTTCATAGATCGCGATACTCCTGTTTGCTCATAAAACTACACACTTCCATCACAGACTCAGCCTTAAACTTTAAGTTAAGAATGATTCTGAGCATATGAATAATTTTGGGTAGCATTGACACGCTAAGCCACAGGTCCTGGGTTTGATTCTTGTATCCAGGTATACTTTTGGAACTAATTTGAACTAATCCTTTTATGTTTATTATTTTATTCTTAACCTATTTTCCCATGATTTTGACTTAGAGCAATTTTTTTAAAAATCCTTCCATTGAAAACATTAGATGTCTTTATTAAAAATAGTTGACAATCTCGAAGATGTTGTGAGGGACGGAGGAAATTGTATTTGTTGTATTTGTAGTGTAATAATATTGTATTAGGTAGGGATCTACTCTTGAGTGTATTATAACTGAGTCGTCATTTACTCAAATAATGTATTATGCTGGTATCTATAGAGGGCTGCTTCGCGTTGGTATTATCCCACATCAGTTTTTAAAATTTGTTTTAAAAAAGGAGGTGACATATCATATTGGTGATTTAAAATGCGATTATAGGAATAATTCTTTTAATATACAAAAGTGATATTTATTATTACTAGATAAGTTAAACAATCTTAG
This sequence comes from Timema cristinae, assembly GCA_039000515.1. Classification (NCBI taxonomy): domain Eukaryota; kingdom Metazoa; phylum Arthropoda; class Insecta; order Phasmatodea; family Timematidae; genus Timema; species Timema cristinae. The sequence goes on along the minus strand of JBCFYV010011135.1, from coordinate 2,215,345 downwards.
GAATATATAATTAAAATGCTATCAGCTTTTAAATATTTAAATAAATCACTAAGGAAATATTATTTTTGAATCAAATTTGCTTCTTACTTTACCGATATTGATACCCTCTACTGTCAACCTTTTAAATATATATATATACGATTATGATTTGAATAATATTTATTCCTATAAAAAATGAGTAAGTAGGTTCCACATTTCAAGTTTAGAGCATACATAAACTATGAGGCTCTATTTTATTATAGCCGGCAGTGGGAATATTAGATAGAAACAGATCAATCTCCTCTGTCGGACTTCTTGGCATTTAGTAAAGTTTGTATATTCCCAATTGAAGATCGGGGTATTTTTGATAAAACTAAATGAATGTGAACTTCTTTGCGACCAGACTGATTATTTCTAGACCAATAAACCAAAAGTCTATGAGAATGTAAGAGTAGCCGTATTTCTGGGAGTTTACTGCTCACTTATCGCTCCCCCTGATCACATTTCCCGTCACCTCAGGCTTGAACAACTCATCCCTTGGGAAGCTCCCATGTATGGTTGTCCGCAGTCATGTGGAAACAGAGTACATTTAGGGCACAATAGCCTTGTATCGACAGATTTCACGCCTGTCCAACTTTCACCAGTAGCTCTGCTCTTTTGTGTGACACTCATTCCTGCTGGCTTCTCTCTGGAGAAGATATTGCTTTCAGCGTCAGTTCTCGGTTCATCGTTCGTGTGCAAGGACGATAGCAGCTGACAATATAGTTTGACAGACATAACTAACAGCAAAACACCCTCACAAGAACCATTTAGAACATGTAGACCAGGGGTGTATAACTCAAACTAGTAGAAGAGCCAGATTTACAAACACGGGGCGTGCTGCAGGACAAAGCCTATAAACACGATCGCTTGGACATACCTTTGTATCGCTCTTACTACCCGTCCGAACTATGCGCATTTAAACCACGCTAGTGGATAGGAAATAAGAAGCAATCATTTAGAGGAAATGTAGCTGCATTTGTGCGAATAAAATGTGGGATAATATTCCCCCATAAAAAAACCACCCTCTGTACATCTGGTTGGAATTCAAACCTTGAACTATACGAGGACAGCCTACTATTTGATGCTACGTATTCAAAATCCTAAATGTATTGTCTATTTAAAACGATTAAAATCTATTATTTTCTCAGCGTTGTCTGTTGGGTTAGCAAATATTCGAAGAGGTATTTATTACATTCAGTAAATACAAACTATCATATTCTAGTTTGGTTCCATATTTGGTGACTACATCAAGTTTCCAATGAATATAAAGCTTTTTATAAAAATACGCACAAGTTCGCCCTAAACATTTGCCTGACAACCTTTTTTTTAAAGCTAAATCTTTCTTCGTTTATAGGTTTTCAAGGCATCTGCCTCGCTGGACAAACAATATAGGGCCTTGTAATATATAATCTAATTTAAAATAGAATTGAAGATCACGTCCAATATTCTATATTTACAACAAAATGTTTAGTTTTCTCAACATTCTTGAAAAATTCATCATAGTGCATTTTAAACAGTGTCATCCAAACAAAAACCTTTTAAATGACAGCAGCCAGCTATGGTCAAACTTTGCGCTAGCCGTGGTGTATATTCAAGTATTTTTGAAAGTAGTAAGGCTATGTGTACACAGTCGACTAAATGACCAAACACTTTTTTCGTCGTTACAATGTGTTCACTAAGTTCGGTTGTAAGTGTGTACAGAGGCCACGACAAGACTGTGTTTCAGCAGTTGAAAAGGGCTGTGGAGGACCACGACATTGCGACGACTTATTTGTATCATGACTAGGAGGCGCCAAGTGCAATCAAGGAGCCGTGTACTCCGGCGACAGTTCTGTCTTTGCTCACCAGATTGTGCTTGGAACTGCCCTTGACTTCAGTCTAGTTTTGGAACAAATATCGCATATAGTGTCTATCTATCGTTTGATCGTGATACTTCATCAATTGGTTTCCTGGCGGGAAATTTATTGTCCAGCTATAGACAAAATTCATTAAAACTGGAAACACTATTCTATAGTATGGAGAAAGAATGTATCAGAATAATTACTATAACGCTCAAAGCTTGTATAAAACTTTCCAAGAGAAAGTCTTTCATTGTAAATGGGGTGTACATGAAATTGACGTTCACGTCATCCTTGTTTTATATTGCAGGCTACACAGCACCAACAGTAGCCCCATGGCTTCTTTGGTGCTGACTGACAGCTCACAGCTGAATTCTGACAGTCAACATTTAGGTATATACCTACATTTGGACCGTCAGAAGTGACAGCCGCTAGACACATGTGTTTGCAGATAATCTGGTTCGGCGTAGGGAGACATAATTTGGTCTGGTAACTTTTCAAAGCTGTCAGTCCGCACCAAAGAAGCCACGGGGCTACTTCTGTATTACTACTACTTCCATTATGATAATTGATGTAATATAAGTTTATGGAACTTTTGTTTTCCTGGCAACAAATATGTTCCCTTGAAACACACACACCAACAACGCGAATGTTTCATCGTTCATTTGTTGCTCTGAAGTAGCTAGTCGAAAGGTAACGATAAAAAAGTGTTTAGACAATTTGTTGCCTGTGTACAACCTGGGCCTGAGTGTAGAAAATGTAATTAAATGCTACTACCATAATAATATGTTATTAATTATGGTTAAAACAATATGTTTTGTTTAATAAACTTTTAAAATTACAAACTTGCACGTGTGGGAATACGATAAAAAAAAGTTTATTTTTCAATTTTATATCAAATAATTTTGTTGGTAATAAAAATAAAATGCTTGCCCAGTAGATACGTTGAGATTAAATTTTCTTCACGTGCTACCTAAACAGTTATTGAATATTTGTCAAGGGTGTAATAACGTTATTTAATTGGGTTTTTTTTTTTCATTAAAATAGTTTTAACATCTGTGCCACTATGCACATGACATCACTATTGTAAGAATTTTAATTCTGTCGGTGTGTATTTTTATTTAGTTATAATTTATTCTTAAGTGTTTAACTTATTTTGACATGACTAGCACAACATGTGGCCAGAGGTCATAATACATTTAATTAGGTTCTTGATATATTCATTTTAAACTTATTGTTTTCAACGGACATTGCATTGCGTCGAAGGAAACTCATAACATAATAACAATACATTTATCAGATCAAGAAATATTCTTCTTACCGGGGTTTTGTCCAGATATTCCGTCAACGTTTTAAAACCATCCTGATCAGGTGTGATTATTTTTATATCTTCTAAGAGACTCATAATGGCCGCACTATACAAGGAGGAAAGAAATGGATCTAGCAGGGGGAGGGGAGAGAGGTAAAAAGAAGCGATGGCTTTGAATTTTGGATCCAAAAGGACGTGGACTTGTAAGAAAAGTTCATTGGAATAAAGCTTAGTAATAATGGCAGGTTTTATTGGTGCCAGTTACACAAAAGTGTTAAAAACGACAGGAAAAGATGGTACTTGGGACAGCTTTAATTACCTCCAGACCAAAGGCTATGACAATGTGAGTTTGTCTGATCCAGATAAACAGTTTTTAACAATTGATAGAAGACACCACAAGACTCCATTCACATGAGGTGATATCAACCTACATTTTAGTCGTGATTCATCCTTTGTCTTCTACTACAATTTCAACTACTCATTCACCTTTTAAAAATTTATTGCTCCAAAATCAAAGAATTATTTTAATTTCAACCTAATACACTAACAGTAGAATTTTCTTTTAGACGTAATATTCTGTTCCAACAATGGACTCCTGAAAAATAAACTTTTTGCCAGAGTAATAACTTCGACAAAATGAAATGATCTTATTTATTATTTATTGTTTTAGTGTCCAAGACCAACCTCTTTGAGGAAATTGACTATAAATGTATATTATTATATATATAAGGATTTCAAATTGTTTTATTAAATTTTTTTTCTTGATCAATAAGTCCACTTAAACAGTAAAGATATATTTTTTTTTCCCCAACTTGACCCAGAGGTCCTGAGAGAGTCCCGTGTTCAATCTTATGCATTTTTATTGTTATTTTAAGTTTTCCCCTGAGATAATACATTTTCTTGTTGTGAAATGTAAATGTTGGTTGTAAACCCCAAAATATTGTATTCATTTTAAATCTGAGCTAGTCCGTCATTCATTTATCACCTATTTTTATGTATTTGTTATGACGTCACTGGACTTAAAGTTATTAATAATAATAATACTAATAATAATAATAATAATATTTAGCACCACGTCTTACTACCCGTTCGGGTTATAATACGCTTTAAGTACTAATAACACTAATGGATTAGGAATTGGGGGCTTTTTAATTAGAGAAAGTGAACCCGCATTTGCGTGGAGGGAGAGTGGAAAACTATTTAGGACCCCCCCCCCCCCCAGTTCACCCGACCGAGATTTGAACCGGATCTCCCCGTCCTCAGCAGTCGAGCTCAACACGACAAGCGCGTTAGCCAACTATGCCACCGAAGCAAGTTAAAGTTTATAAAGATATAAATGCTTTATACCTATATATACAATGACCCCCACTTTTCTATTATAATACACATCCTTATTACTATTAAAGTTATATTAAAGACTATTTTAATAAAATTTTCAGACTTATGAGAAGAAAAATTCAAATTCATGTTTGTACTGCAGCAATATTTTTTATTATTTTGACAATACTGGATTGGTATAAAAACTGCTAAAACTGTTGAGAAAAATTGGCGTGCCTTATAATTATTATTTATAAAATTGTCTACATATGTATAAGGGCTTTACATATGTAGTAGATTTGTAAGGTTGCCTCGCAAGTATAATTATAACCTCTTTGTGAACCTCTTTGCTCATACTGGGTAGGTTTTGTTTTGTTATTCTTGTGTTATGCCATGTTTTTCCATTTTGGTTAATTTGTATATTTTAATAAAATGTCATTAATTCCTTTTTAACTACTATAAAGTTCAGTGAAATGTGTAATAGCTCAACAAAAACATTGACCTTTTCTCGCTTCTTCTAAACTTTCACCTTAAGCTCTGAATATTGGTAATAGTAAACAAACAAAAGAAGCATCAGGCGCACATCTTCATGTTTTCAAATGTGTTTTGATCTTGAAGTATAAATATACACTCTAGAGCACCATTCTTGCAATAGCCTAGGCTGCCGATTAAAAGGAAAACAGGGTTTTTTTGGGTTTTTTTCCTAAATGTTTTTCCAATCTCCCTCTATAATGCAGGTAAGCTCTCATTAAATTCAATATTACTTTTTCCTTATAATATTACATATGAGTATGACCACGACGGGTATTAAGACATGGTTTGAAAAATAAATAAAAATTGCCATATATATATATATATTATATTTAAATATATAAATCAAAAAATTATAAAAATTGGAAAATCTATACACGTAATGTTTAACTAAATATGAAATAAAAAAAGGAGCGTGGACGAATGCCCTCTCTCCTCCCCTTTCAGGTAACACGTGCTAAAAATATAAAATATAATTTTTAGGGTTTGAGTACCATTTTATTGATATCAATAGGCTTTTTCCTTCCTAGCAGCGGTGCCCCAAATATAGTTCAAACCCCACATACACCAGTTTTACTATATATTTAATTTACATGCTTTGTTACGTATTATATGTTTTAAGAATCAAAGTTCATTTTTATATATATTATATATATATAATATATATATATTTCAGTAGAATAGAATATACATTATTAATAATATTATAGGAAGATTTGATTGAAAATCACTAAACAAATAATATTGATCCTTCATTTAAAATTGTTTAGGGCTTGTAAGTTAGTGCTTAAAGTTATTCATGCTTCTAGTAGAAGTAGAAACTCTATCAGAACTTTTGAGATATTCATATTCAAGTATTTGTTGAAAATAGAGTACTGTTTTGAAATTGGCCAGAATCACAGTCACAGAACAATTTAAGCCCATTTCATATTCAATGACGAAAGTCATATAATTCAGATTGGTTATTTTAAAATTAAATTTAAATTGAGAAAGTTATACTTTATTTTATTTCAAAATAAGTTTTAATGGGTAGATAGATATTCCTTAATAAACGAAACATTTATTCTAAACCAAATATATGTTATGACTGGGAAAACCTAGTTTTTCCTTCTACACTACATACACGTATTATTTAATAATTTCCAAAACCCCATTTTCTCAATGCCCTTTATACCTCACCTTGGAATTATCCAACCTCCAATATTTGAAATATTATCGATTGGATTCACTCCTTGAACTTGTAATTTACGAATAATACAATTACTGTAGGAAGGAGGTTGGGGGGGGGGGGGGATTACTAAGCAGCCCCTGAAGATCAAGAAAATATATTAATTAATATTGTCTTTGAAATATATTTAAGGGGTTTTATGAAAACTAATTCGGGAGCCTAGGTCATAACATTGCTATAAATTACATATTTTTGCTTGCTTGGAAGATTATCTACACTTCTCCTTTGTTCGATAATAAAAATATTAAGTAATGACGTATTTTGGATTAATTTATTTAAGCTAAAAAACCATATATATTTAAATGATTTTTTTTGTATATCAGGTAAACAAGCAAACATGATGGATGTTGTGTGAAATGTGAGCCCTCAGCATTCTTGCTCTCGACTTGACAACTAAACGCTTTGCTAAAGCATGCTTACAACGTTTGCTAATGCTTGATGCTCAAAATTGTATTTCAGTGGAAACTGGCCTTTAGGATTTTTTTGGTGACAATTTAATATTTTACGTTTGTACTAATATTCATTAAATTTAGATTTTGGTACTAATACTATTTAAGTAAAAGTGTTTTAAGAACTAACTAATTAGCACTTAAGTGTGTAACCCTAAACGGGTAGTAAGAAGCTGTGCTAAATTAAAACAATTAAAACTAACTAAACTAAATTAATTAACTAAAATTTTTCGAATATTTAGACCAGAAAACAATCACAACTAAAACTAAATAATTTAGTCTCCGTCTCAAATTTAAACGTTCCACTTAGATAAATGTATTGCCTTAAATACATAAGTACACTGCAGCCAGAAATTCGAATTTTCTTGGTATTTAGAATATTTTTTAATTTACTAGGACAATGTATTCAGTGAAAACAATTTATTACTGACTTTCATAGAACTAAACGTTTTATTAATGTTGTAAAGCAGACAAGTTCTTCTTAGCATAGACAACAAAAGATTGAAAGGAGAGGAAAAAAAAGGATTTGTCTTGTCTTTGTAAACAATGTATGACTAATGATCACACACACACAAAGTCCTGCTAAAAATGAGTAAAACAGAATGTCCTCTTAAGAATTAGAAAGACTTTCATGTTCTTGTACTCGTAGGTTAATTTCTTGCCAGTAAGAAAAGAACTGCGACTAAAAGTCCGTTGGCGACAGAAACTACCGGAACAGGACACGACGGAAGTAATGACGTACAGTCCCTTTAGCATAATATAGACACTTTCAAGTTAATATTTGCCTTAAGTCTGCTGGTGAAGAGATTATCCAAAATAAATTTTTACTATAGGATTCCGGTTAATTTAACTCTAGTTGCGAACTAAATCTGTACATGTTGGAAATAATTAATGTTTATATGGATGTCCTTTCTAGTTGTATAAATATTTTAAAAAACAAATTTTTTGAGCTATTAATCTCAATCACACTCTTATACCACACACTTTATTGCAAAAAAATTACGGTACCCTTAAATCTTATAATATGTATTCATTATTATTAATTTATCAGATATATAATGGTAAATACTCTACGAAAACCCTATAAATAAAACCAGTCAAAATTTATTATATATTTTTGTCCGTCAGCTTATCAAAAATAAAAATGATTCTGTATTTAATCTGTGTTATTAAAAAAAACAAAGGAATGTAAATAAAGACTTTGTGAAAGGATTCAAAATGATATTAATTTCGCTTGTTTCTCATATTAAAGAACTTAAGATTGCGGTTACTTTATTATTATTTTAAGTGTAATTATTGTTTATTACATTAAAAGCTATTGTGAGTAAAATTGGCAAATCAGTATGCACACAAGATCATAGTCTAAATCTGCTGTGACTTTTAATCTTACTGACATTAATTATTATTTAATATCGTAATATCCACAAATATTTTAAATATGTGTATATATTATGTGACCAACATGTAGAACCATGTTTACATTAAATTTAGACGCAGATGTAGAAACACATAGATTTCAACTAGGAAATATTGGAAATTATGGCATCCCCAGCTAGAACAACGGTTTATAATCTGTGAACCTGCAGGTAGGGATGGACGGTCGGTTAATGTTCCGGAGTACATTCAAGGACAAACTCACCGAGTAATATCTCAATTATTGTATCTGATACTTCATTAGAGGTTATAATTTAACATGACACCTCTGCATGGTAGAGGAATAATATAGGAATATAGGTATTGTCTACCCATTATACATGTTTTTAGGTCTAACGTTCAAATTGTGTAAACTATACTACTATAAACCCACATGGCTGACTTACTCACTGACATTAATTTTTACCCACATCTAGATGAGTTAGAAACTTGAAATTTGGAAGACTTATCGCTTTTAGCCTGTAAACAACGGAAAAATTCTAAGAGTTAAAAAATTTAATAATTAAACCCCCAAAAAATTCAAAATTGTGGAGCAACTTTAAAGTTGGTGTGGACCATTATTTGGAGGTATCTTGTTACTAAATGGTAAGACCTATCAAAAAACGGCTCTGAAATTACATTAGTTTACATACAATTACAAGAAACACTCCTGGGGGTTTTGAAGGTGGAGTCCTCAACGAGCAAAGCGAGCTAATTGTACATCATGTTATTTCATGACATTAAATTAGTCATTTATAGAATAGTACATCTCTCGTATTTAAATTTGTGTGTGTGTGTGTGTGTGTGTGTGTTGTGCGCGCGCGCTTCCATCCTCAATGAATGGTGATCGGTCATAACACATATTTAAAAATTATATCTTGACAAGTAACTTGAACAAAGATAAGTTAGATTTAGTGGTTGGGTTTGATTCTCTATCAAGGTGTAATTTTTTCGTTAGTCACCAATCTGTCTATTTTATCTTCTATCTTGCTCAGCAACACATCTCAAAGTCTTACAAATATCTCCTCTCCAATTCATTCAGGGTATATATTTCAGCCTTATACAAAGTTATATTATCCTCTTCCTATTTTACGTTATAGTTTGCTAATAAGTAGAATCCTTTTAAAGTTTGACCATTGGTATTTTTGATTTGACATTCCTTTGTACACTTACGCCTGTTGCCATTATGCTTCACAAAAATTCGAAAGCCTCCACATTTTACAGCAGTTTATTTCCCACTGTAAATGTTTACTTATTCTTCTAGCTGAGTTCTCCTCATACACATTTATTCATCAGTGTTGATGTCCACTCTATACACATGCCGGTTTCAAATAGATTGTGCATCATAGTTTGAAGTTATTTTATTCTTAATTTACAAGTTCTATCAAATCGTTTTGCTTACTTCACTGTTGTTTCATACGTCCACCCTGTAACGGGGGGGCACACGTGACCTGGGAGGATCACAGGCCGTTCACACGTGAACGTGTGAACCACGAGTTCTTTTAGAGATGTTGGTGTAGGCTTCTGACCAAACACGGATGAAAATGCCCACGGAATATTCAAGGTTGTGATTATTAAAATTACCACTTACATACACGCTCTGATTAACTGTATATCTAAATTAATTATAACTAAACAAGTCATTAAGTAAAAACAAAAAGAGCCTTAATCAAGTCTGTAAATTAATAAACTAATAGAAAACAAAGAGATGTAAGTAAATTGAATAAACAAATTAACAACTATGAAACACTTAATAACTATTCAAATATTTAAAAACAGTCACAAAAAATGTTCATTAATACGTAGTTCACAATAACAACAAATGTCCCTTGTCTCACACACGATACACGGCGGTGACCCGCTATACACACACGCCGGACTCGCTGACCTGCTCGCTGATCACTCTGGCTCACACACTTGACACGCGGTCCACACAATGTACACACCAGTCCACACACTCGCACTGGGGACTCCCGCACTGATTAGTTTAGAACCACGAAATGAATACCCACGGCTATCGCTGAGCGTATATATATATATGGGTGGGTGATATCTAAAGGTCTGGAATCCTTCATTTTTAGAATTAAAAGGCCAGAATAAAAAGGATCCAGACCCCTCCAGACTTGTCTCCGTCCTTCCCCCGCACCCCGTTGGCCCCTATAATCCCCAGTCAAGTGAGAAGGTCACTCCCTACCTGCCAGACAAGGAGGGAGACAGAGAGAAACAATGAGCGCAGCCAGGGTAAACAATGAGAGCACGCCAGCCCCATGTTAACACCAATCTTGTTACAAGCCTTTAGATCTCCAGACCCTTCCAAGCTTCCTTAGAACTTAATTAAAGATTAAATATTTGGGGCTATATCTCTACAAACGACACTACATGAGACAATAACACGGCCACTCTGTTAGGATATGTTATACTGTTACAATGGGCCTGGTAGGTAGAGAGACATTAACCCTTTTATCTGTGAGCTGACACTCTTAATTTAATTTTTTTAAAACAAATACATTAATACATAATTAAAGACTGTCAATTCACCTTTGTATTAAAAAAAGTGTTTATAAAATTTAAGACTTAATACGCATTTCTAATATTTGAAACAAAAAGATTCGGTAGATTTAGAATATATTTTTATTACACTTAATATTTAGTAACTCTTGAGATGGCTTAAAATATTTTGACAAAACAACCACTCATTTTCAGGGTTAGTGGTCCAGTATGAAGCTTAAAAATCGTTTCGCTCCAAACGGAGATTTTATTTTTCCAGCTAATATCCAGCTTTTCTGTGTGCATAATATCCATAAAGAATATTTTGTTTAAAATCACCATGGAAAACCTTGATTTGTATATTATGATTGTATATCTGCAAATAAAATTATTTTGCCTTGGCTACAAAATAATAACAAAATTACAACCTATATGGTATGGAACAACAAATAAATTGGGAGCTTGGACTAGGTCGTTTTAAAGTTCTCATTTTTGGTGTGAGGGGGTAAAATCTACGTTACGTTGGCTGAAAATAAACATTTACTCTCAAAAATCCATTACATGTGTATAGCTCTTACCGAGTTAGACCAGAAAGTCAATTGAGAAAATTGAAAATTTATTTTATGATGATAATATGCAGCCTTAGCTGCAGAGATACGCTAGTTTTTAATCCAAATAAAAAAATAGTTTACATTTTATTTTGAAACAGAAATTTTCCAAACAAATTTGCTTCGTAAATACTCAAACCAAAAATTACTGGCTCAACGGCTAGTTTACTTAGACTTAAAAAAAAGTCGTTGAACCACAATTAGGATCTACCATCCAAAAGAGAGGGTTCAAAACACTTAATAAGGAAATTTAAGAAAAACACAATAACAATCGATAGAGTGGGCTGGGTGAGTGAGCTTGTTATACCCGCTGGGTAAGCTAGATAACACCAGCACACGCAATTAGAGATAGAAGAGGGCAAGTTCTCACGGTCGCCCTCAAAGGTCGATCAACACAGCCCAGACGTCATACCATATTAGTGATTACCTCACATGAACTACTTAACTTAAAAAAACCGAAGGATGATACTTATAAAGAAGGAACGAATATCACCATCAAGAATAATTTATTATAACTTCTCAAAAAAGAGAACAAAAATAGATATAAATACATAAACAATCATCAAGTATGTAACGTCTTTACAACCTTATCCAATGGCCTCATACCATGAGCGCCAAATTTGAAAGCAAACATCTACGCTTACTCAGGAAAGCTACAGTTTGGCGTGAAAGCAACAAATAAACCTCAGCCTAACCTCGTACAGTTCAATAAGACAATTACCAAAATATAACCTATAAACATTATTATTAATACCTCATCAGTCCCAAAAAGGGGAAGGGGGTATATGATTAAACCTAACTAACGTATTACCAGATGTTGGTGTTGGATTGACCCATGCATTAGATTGGCCTACACCTCTCGTTTACAACCACAACTTGGTTGCTATAACAACTTCCTTTTACCCCTATGGTGCGCTGATGGCGGCAGGTAATTCATGTTCAAAGGTGAACATCAAAAACAACCCAAAAAGAACTATCCTAATACAATAAACATTAGCTTAATGAAACACCTTACGAGGTTTATATTTAAAGTTCATAGACATGGTAAAATTATGAATGACATAATTTATAAGTTCAGCACCAAACTTATTAACCTTTGAAAATAATTAACAAAAGCAGGTTTTTTAGAGATTACGCTCAATAATATAAGTGCACAAAAACGTAACATCATAAATAGTATACATAACATAATATGATCCCAGCAACCTTTACGCAATTTAAATTTATTATGCCCGAAGTTTTACGTTCAATCATAATAGATCTAAATCTTAACTGTGAACTTTGCCTTGTCATTTAAATCAACACAAATGCCCAAACGAAGTAAAATCGTAACTTGTTTCACTAACATATTAAATCTGAAAAGTCATAAAGTCCAATTACTATATGCATACTGCTAAGTGCAAAGTTTTAAGTTATATGTAGGCAGATATTTGAAGACGCAACCTAATGCCAGTATGAAAGTTTTAAGTCCATTTATCAAGGAAAGTCACTAAAACGCAAGTTTGAAAGATCAAGTCTATCCATTATGAAATAACAACAAAGTGCCTAAACGGAATTTTAGAAACGTTAAAGATTTCATCTAAACTGAATTTAGCTTACATCGTTAATTTTGAAGCGTTCGCCTGTTCAGGCGAATTCCAACGCCAGCCAAGAGTGGCTCACACTTCACATGGTTGGTCTTTTATATGCACAAAACACGGCTTGCAGAACATAGTCAAGGGGGGGGGGACCAAAGAACGTAGACAGGGTGGAGAAGGTTCTAGGAGCCTCACGGATCTAGTAGAAGCCCGCTCGTAAACTTGGTGGAGTGTTACTTCTTTTCCTCTTATGGTCTTTGGGCAAGCAGAAAACGGCGTGACGTATTCCAGTTGACGCGCCTCAGTCTTACAAGGAAGGTCTTGACGGCCAGGTGTGTGTTGATAAGTGGCTCGCAGTGTTTACATGGCATGGCCGCTGACGTCTTGTAGAATTGGGTAAGTTTACAATTCCTAGTATTGTAACTTTAGCTAGCGGCTAATGTTACATCGTTTAAAAATATATCCATTAAAGACGTGTTTGCTTATTATATAATATAATTTTTTTTTAAATCAGGAATTTTAATATATCCCTAAGTACAAAAATCTGTGTATAGCTTCCACCAGCATAGCATACCTTACATTAATACGTAGAATAAAAAAAATATTGCAATTCTATAGTAAAAATTGGCAGCCCTAAAAATTAGATACACTGCAAATAATCTACTTTACAAAATCATTAGTGAAACTCTTTCTATTTACCAATGAGACCCTTACCAAATATAGTATTAATTTCCAATCAGCATTAAGAGGTACGTCTATCAAATATTCTAACAGTCTAATGTGCAATGTATCTTTGTTTTAAGAATTTAGGATTAAGTCATTTGTCCAGTTGTTGAATTAATACTTGAGATCTGTTAATTAATGTGAACAAATGTGTACTATCACATCAAGGTCTATACTTCCAGGCAGCTTGGATTTAAAAAGAGTTTATACAACCAAATTGGATTGAAGTTAACCTTCTTTGGCCCAATAGAACAAACAGGGATGGTGTGTTTATGAATCATACATGTAAGTTTACACATTCAAACTTCAATATGCTGTTTCAAAAATGATAGATTCATGTCATTTGTTCATTAGTTAGAGCAATGAGCTAATTTTATTGAAGAATATCGGCAAGAATGTACTGAGCGAGCAGAGATCCCACCACATCGGCAAGAATGTACTGAGCGAGCAGAGAGCCCACCACATAGGCAAGAATGTACTGAGCGAGCAGAGAACCCACCACATAGGCAAGAATGTACTGAGCGAGCATAGATCCCACCACATAGGCAAGAATGTACTGAGCGAGCAGAGAGCCCACCACATAGGCAAGAATGTACTGAACGAGCAGAGAGCCCACCACATAGGCAAGAATGTACTGAACGAGCAGAGAGCCCACCACATAGGCAAGAATGTACTGAGCGAGCAGAGAGCCCACCACATAGGCAAGAATGTACTGAGCGAGCAGAGAGCCCACCACATAGGCAAGAATGTACTGAGCGAGCAGAGATCCCACCACATAGGCAAGAATGTACTGAGCGAGCAGAGAGCCCACCACATAGGCAAGAATGTACTGAACGAGCAGAGAGCCCACCACATAGGCAAGAATGTACTGAGCGAGCAGAGAGCCCACCACATAGGCAAGAATGTACTGAGCGAGCAGAGAGCCCACCTAGAGGAAATACTAGACGTGTAAAACAAATATAAAATTATTGATTTTATATTGTTAAATATTATATTATTATTTTCGAAACGAGAAAAAAGCTATTTTAAAATATAACTTGTATAAAAATCAATGATGATAGATTTTCTCCACTAACAATAATCATGGTATCAGCCCTAATTCGTTAAATTTAATTATGACTTTGAATTATTCCACTTTTTAACATATTAATTTTTCTTTCGGGAGAGGAGAAATTTGGACTCTTAGGAAGAGGGAAAAGAAATACTTCGAGAGGGATAATACTTGAGAATATCATGTGTATAGATCAAATATGAAGAGGTCTTAAGAATAGTGGGTAGGAAGAGAGCCATTATGGATTTGATTCTTCAGCACAAAGCAAACAGGATCAGACACATCCTTAGCAGGAACTGTCTTCTTCACGACTCATAAGAAGAATGGTTGAGGGAAATAAGAGCTTAGGAAGGAGGAGGATTCAATACTAGATTACTTGAAGGAAAAAAGAAAATTATGTGATCTGAAGAAGGAGGCAGAAGACAGTTCACTGACAAAAAGAATTGGACTGTCGTGAGACAGAACACATAATAATAATAATAATTATTATAATTATTATTATAATCCCGGGTGTTGTAAGTAAGTTGGGTAAATAGATAATCAAAAGAGTTTAAGGAAAATTTTATTTGTGTTCATTGGGTCTATATTTAATTAAATTTGACTGTACAGTAAAACAAGTTATAAGAAGAGAAATATCAAACGGAAATAGGCTCTGATATGTATGACGGAGACAGCGAAACGGACAACAAATAGGAAGAGGAACGCCATTAATCTCTTAAAAAACGCAAGAATAGTAAAGAAAAATACTCCTTTTTATTTTAAAAGATAAAATTTTTGCGTGAGTATGCACGTTTCATACCGTGGAAAAAATAAAACAGATCAAAAGATTAATTTTTCCCCAAATCCTAGTGTTCGTTTTCTCTTTATGCATCCAGTGGAATAAGGATGGGAAATGTTGAAAGTGAGACTTAATCATTTGAGTGAATATAACATAATATAAAAACATCCAAACAGGATTTGAACGCGGTGTTCCCATCTGACACAAGAGTGACACGTTAGACCGTACGACACCGACACGAGTCATAATACATATTCTACTTTCATGTGTTCATACTTAAAGATTGTGTTTCAGCTGAATCTTTTGAAAGATTGTGTCAAATTTAAAAAAAAGGAATGTTTGTCTGAATATCACCAAAGCTGGGTGCACACTGCATCGAAAATTATCGGCTAACACACGAAGCAACAACACATTTTAGCCCACTTCAGTGGCCGCATGGTCTAAGGCGCTTCTCCTCAGAAGACTAGACTGCCAATAACGGTGAGATAAAGGTTAACATCTCGGTCGGGTGTACTGAGGGAGATTTTTCCAAAATGGTTTTCAACTCTTCCTCTTTGCAAATTCAGGTACATTTCCTCTAAATACAACCTTTAGCATCCTCAAGCCACTAACGCAATTAGTTCATACACGTGTAATCCAAACAAGTTCACAGATCTAAAAAAATATAAGGTTTAGCGCTCTCTTGATTGCGTGATTCTAACTGGAGTGGGCTCACACTGCATGGAAAATGATCGACCAAAGCAGTAACACACGATAATATAACTATAACACAAATCAACACAATTCAGTCTTGTTTCATGTAACGATATACATAAAACATTTAGCACAGCATAACACAGGCGACACCATCGTGTTTACTAGTCTGTCGAACTGTATGTTGGTTTAATCTGAGGTTAGTCTGTTGTCGATGCTAGTTTTGATAGTTTCTTGTGGTGTAGAAGCAACAGTACAGTGCTAAATTGGAAGGGAAACGATCTAATAATAATAATAATAATAATTAATAATACTTATCACCGCATCTTACTACCCGTTCAGGTTATACGCTTAAGTACTAAGAGGCTAGGAATTAGGAAGGTTGAATATGGATGGAATGTACCAGCATTTTCGTGGATGGAGAGTGGAAAACAGTTTTGGGAAAATGGGCCCCAGTACACACCCAAGTGAGATTCGAGCAGTCTCCCCGTTCTCAGCATTCTAGCTCAACACAAAACTAGTGCCTTAGTTAACGACGCCACTATGGTGGTGGGGGTGTAGGGGTAAACGATCTAGGCCTATTTTACGCATTGGGTTAACCTAGATATTTCCTTCGCGTTTCTCTTCTTCATGAAACAATACCAACCACTCCCACAGCAACAAAAATACTTCCTAATAATTTTCCTCTATTTTAACAGATGCATAAAGAATGAGAGGATAAAATGTTTTGGAGTGTTTTGTTCCATCATGTTACATGATCAAAACTACCTTCACACACATTTGTTCCAATTACACTAAAAACATGTTTGTTCCAACGTGTTTCAACACATAATATTCTATTCTTTGTTCACGCAGCTTAACATTACATTAGTTTTTGGTAGTCTAAAACATTATTCAAATTACTTTTAACTTTTACGCTACTATGTTTTTATAATTGAAAATATCTTGTATTCTGTTTGTATTACCAATTATTTAGTTAATTTAATATTTGTATTATAAGTTAAAAATACGAAGTGAATTTAATTCTCATAAAATGAGATGGATTATTTATTAAGGTGAGATTAAAGGGAATGATAGTTTAGGAAAAAGGTTTTTGCAATTTCTACGCTCTATAGGCATACGTGTTGCTGGGCGGTGATACTAGTTTTTGGTTTAAAACACGTCCACCTGTGTGAATAGAGAATGCAGCCAATTGTTGACGGGAGCGATTGATCCACCTATGTGAAAGCGCCACCATCGGGTTTCATGATGGCCGCCCTGATATAGAGCATAGTCTGTGAAAGATCGATATAGAACTCGCCTTGTCCGGTAACGGTAAATTCCATGGGTGAATCATCGGTGAGGGAAGAGACAGGTTTGTACTGGAGCCATTGCCCGCTTTCAAGACTGGTTTGAGTGGGTGGTACGGAAAAGAGATCGAGTTCACTTGCTGGCGCACTCGCAGGACTGGGGGTGTAGAAACGACATTTTAACTGAAAATATCTTTAGCTTCTTTCTTGATATTTTTACGTCGGGTGACGACCTTAGAATGACGTCGTTGCTTCTTACGATGGCGTTTATATCCTGAGCCGGTCATCAGCGTGCTGATCTTCTGTTCCGCCTTGCGTTTCAGGTTTGTTCCAGCCTCACCGACACGTCGACGTAGGGCCTCTTTGAAAGGACGCCGTTGGTTGGCAACGTCGGAGAGCACGTCGATACCCGTATGAAGCGCCTTTTTTCCGATGGCTTTAGCGCCGCTTCTCAGCAATGGTACGACCCTTTGGAAAAGGCCGCTGAAAAAACTTCCTGTCCCATGCCCTCACTGATAGGGAACACCATAGTAGATCGAAGATATTCCTGTTCCAGCCTGGTTGACGTAGTATCTTTGGTAGGGACAGTTCATGTTGAGCAGCGTCGAAAATGATGTTTCACGCACACTTTTCCAAACTCGAATGGTACAGGTTCACCCGTGTCGGTTCTTATATTGATTTCCAAGATTTCAATTTCCCTTCTAATCACCGGTATGTAGTGCAACGGGTCGTAGCTAACTGTCTTATGTATGCCGTAGAGATAGTTTACGTTGTTGATACTGACGATACGTAACAACGGTGCCACAATGTCACCCACGGGCTGCGGTTTGACGATATCCGTGTAGATGTACATTTGCGAGGGCAGGCCTAGTAAAATGTTGGTGGCGTACGGAGACTTTGGTACTTTGATCAGATTAGTCTGAGGATCGAAACCGAGCTGTAGACTTAGCTGGGTTGATAGACTCAGCAGCTGTATATCTGGTGTTGAGATAACTTCCACTTTATTGTTGAGGCTTGTGTACTTGAATACAACTCCGGAATTCCCTTGAAACGTATCTATGTCGCTTAGAGCTTTGATCAATTTTTGGATAGTGCTGTAGTTTCCAGCAGGGATATGATCCTTGAATATTTGTTCCACGCTGTTAGCGTCCACCCAGTTGTACCATACAATATTTTGACCCTCGGGTACTATGGTGAAAGAACAAGGATATTGAAATTCAGCCAGAGCGACTTCCCACTGGCCTTCAAGTGTAAGACGGTAAGGAAGTTGCGTGGTGAAATTCGTGAGCGTATTTTTCGGGAAATATCCCATAGAGCTGTCGCTAGGCAAAGTGATGTAAACCTGGTCCTTCATGGTAGGGCACTGACGTAGCTGGCAGGAATCCAGGAGTTAAGCTTGGCGGGGTAACCTTTCCACTGCACGTACACCTTCTTTCTGGCACCTTTACCCTTGACACGTAGTATTTTATCAACTTTAAAAGTTTCAGAGAGACGTACGCGCTGCAATTCAGGCTCGTAAAAGTCCCCTCCACTTCTTCGCCGTCAAGATCAGTGAGTCTGTAGACGACAGGTTGTCGCAACACGACACTGCTGACTTTGAAAATCTCTTTGCTCCAATTGCTTTCGTAGCCCTTTTCAAACAGCATTTTGGATTTGCTAATACGCACCGTGTCACCGACTTTTATTTTAGGCTTCGGGTTTGGACGCCTTTTACCGTACAGATTATCTCTGACTTGAAGCACATTAGTTTCTGAAAGGTCGGAGGGCGCCATCTTGATACTGGAATGTTTTGGACCGTTGTAAGCGTCAATTAGATCTTGGAGGACGTCCACATACCGATACGTGTTATTTTTGGTAAATTAGCGCCACATGCGTCCTTTTAGCGTTCTATTGAACCGTTTTACGATGCTTGCCTTCACGTCTGGATTACGAGTGGTGTAGTAATGCACGCGTTGTTGCTTGAGAAATTTCCGGACTAGACGTGCCGTGAACTCTGTCCCCTTGTCCGTCTGTATACTTAGAGGTTTACGGCCGCTTTGGTTGAAAATGTCCCGAAAGGCGTCTCTCGCTACGCTCCCCGTCTTGGATGGTAGCTTCCTCGCCCATGCCATCTTGCTAAACACGTCGATGACGGTGAGCAAGCACACTACACCGTCGTTGTATTTTCTGAGACTTCTCATATCGTTGAGATTGGCTTGCCAGAGATCGTCAATGTTTGACACCACGTACTTGTTGCGTGGAAATTTTTTTAGTACAGGTTTGTGTAGGGTATAAGCGTCCTGCGCACGAAGCCATTCTCGTACTTTTTCGGGATCTTTTTTGGACGCCTTTATGAGCGACGCCGCCCCTGCAAACCCTGTAGGATGAGAAGGGTCGTAGTAGATGTCAGCTAGACGTTCCAATAAGCACTGAACGGCAGCCACCGGTTTTCATCCACCCTCTTCAGTTTCTTCTTCTTTGGGCGTTGCGATGGAGTAAGTGGTTGTGGTACGGGCGTCGGATCTCTAATGGGCGCCAAACGTTTCGGGTTCACAATAAATTCTTTCGGAACGTTTATATTTTGCAGCGCCGTGAGAAACTCTCGCCACCCTGACGGTTCGCTATGTCTTCTTGCTCTGACCAGATCGTTGACTAAATCCACAATATTGGATCCACGAAGAGGCATATCTTGAATACTCACTTCTCCGTTTGAGTCTAAAGAGATGCCGCCTCGGGACTTAATATGTTCTAGTAAAAGTTCAGCTTTTTTACGTGCCTGTGCTGGTACAGTATTAAGTACAGTTGGGATGGGAAGTACAGACACTTCAGGGGTGATGGTGGTAGCGGTTTCAGATGGCGGAGGGTGTTGACTAAAGTGTAGATAGCGCTCTAGCACTTGTTGGTATAAAGTCCATTTAGACTTGTCGTCAAGTTTTGAAGCGAGGATTTTTTCCATTTCCTTGTCCAACTCGGAGACCACTAGATTTATTGCCGAAGCCGTTTGTAGGTGGTGTTGCTCGTAACGGTGTAATGTTTCCGGGGACACCAATATCATCTTTTTCGTGTGTTCCATTATTTACATGTTGAATAAGGAACCGAGGATCCCGCTGATTAAAGGGGCTAAAAGTAAGGGCAAGAACGCTCCTCCTTTCTGAACGAGTAGTCGTCTCTTCTTCTTCCAGCACTCTCCTCGTTTGACCAGCTTGTGCAACACCTGCTTGTGAGCGAGTAACTTTGTCTTCTGCGCATTTTTCAGCGGTACCCGCCCTTTTAAGGTGTTGTAGGCACACTCGCAAACAGAGTCAACCAGTTTCTTGTCGGCCGTTTTCATCAAGGCGACACGTTGTTGTGGGTTCATGCGATACATCGCACGTAGCAGAGGGGCCTGCTTCAGCACTTTGGGACTCATGGTTATGAAATGATCTGTAAGCGGGAAGTGTCGGAGTTTTTATAGCTTTTGCGGGGTAGATACACGCAAAAGCCAACATTTGTGCGGGTTCTATATCTGAACCATTCTGGTGTACCTTGTTTGAAATCTAGCAATATATAGCCGTGAGGCGTACTATTAGCATCGGTGTAAGCCTCTTGTAAAACACTGGGATTTTCAGGACAGACTTGTCATGCAAAGTGTTGAATCTGAGCTTTATCCCTGGTATTTTTAAAAAGAACGATATAATGTGCGTTTAAGGAAATGTCTCTTTGGCCCTTGCCCTGATGGAATATATTTAGTGTAAGGTACATGACGCTAATATTTTGATGGTGGCATCCTTTGGTTAAAAGATCGACGACCACTTAGTTGGCTTCACGCATCAGGTCGTCCAGGATAATCAGCTGTGGAGAGTCATTACAGACGTCATCCATTTCCGGCAAACTCTTACAGAATATGACGTGGGGACTTGTCCCATCTTGTTCGAATCCCGGTTGCCATAAAGCATAATACCATGTGATTTTATCAAATTTAACGTCACACATTGTGTCCAAGTGACGGATAAAGTCTGATACAAAATGTGACTTTCCACAGCCGGAAGGGCCGCTTATGATGGCCGAAAATGGATGTTTCAACTTGTCCATAATGTTTGAGACTGAGCTTATAAGCTATATGAGCTTGTATTTATAGGATAGGAGGGAGTGTGGGGGTATAGACGTTAAAACACAAACATAAAAATTTTTACAATATTTATTTGGTCATGAAAAAGTATATACACGGTGTAAATTATACTGTGAATATTTACAATATATAATTATTAGTATAAACATAACTGGTTTTGTTTACAATATTTATTTACACACAGTGAAAAGTATACTGTAGATATTTACAATATGGGGGAATAGTGGCCTCGGTACTAAATAAATCTGGTTTCAATTTAAAAGAAAATATATATACAGTTTATTATATATATATTTGAATAGATTTAAAATAAAAATTTATACAATCAGTTTATTATACTAGACTAGAAAAAAAATATATATATATACAAACAATTTATTAGATTTAAAATAAAAAATATATACAAACAATTTATTATAATTAAAATATATATACAAACAACTAATTGACTAGAAAAAAATCAGGTAGGCGGAGTACTGTACTGGCAAATAAAAAAATATAAAAAAGTATCCCGGGTGCATAAAAAAATATAAAAAATATGCTTGATTTCATATAGAAAAAAATATGAAAAATATATCTCAAATCTTTGAAAAATGGTATATCAGTGGAACTGTCTAGAGTGAAAGAAAAAAAAGATGATTATTCAGCCCGTCTAAATGATTAACTTTTATTCGTGGTGAGCGCGTTTACAAGGACTCTGATACCCAAACGGCAACGTGTTAAAATCATCGGTTATCATGCGTTTGGTGTACATGGGCCGGTAGACTTTAGTCTGCGAAACGGTACATACAGTTGCAAGACCTTTTCTTATAATTTTGTGCGGTATCTGTATGTATCTTTCCGCAAAATGTTCGGTGACCATCGCTTTCAAAACGTCAAAATTAACATCGTTCCGGTTCCCATAGTTTATGGTGATCCCGCGAACCTTGCACACCGTTTTTGTTTTGGCAGGATCGCCGCCAACACAAACTAGGTAAGTGTAATTTTTGGGACCGCCAGATACAAAGGTGCTAATGTAGCTTCCCGGACCATAATCCTGAAGTACATCAGTGAGGTCACCTAAAAAGTCTCCGGTCGGTGGACTCCAATCACCGGGGCGTTCGGTGAGTAGAACGCTATCTGTATCATGATACAAAACGCGGTCCCCCAATTATTCAAGGATGCTGTATAAGTGCAACCTAGCCATAGCAGTCGTGTAGCACGCCACCGCCACACTCGTGTTAGGGTTAAGGCGCAACGCGTCACGCGCATCCTTGTAATTGAGGAACATAACCTCATCATTTACGTCAATGACGACCTTCCACGGTGATGTACGGATCCGTCAGGTACTTGTGGATGCTCTGATAGTCGTTGACAACGGCTACGTGGGGTAAATCGGGTCTTTGCCCAAACTTTCCCCATAGTGAATTTAAAAAAAGTTTAGCCAGAGTGCGGAGACTGGGTTTTTACAAACAGAGCCGAAATCTGTTTTACCCCTTCCCTTTCCTCATAATTTTGAATGTAAGCTAACTTTTCCTCCTGTGAGGTACACCACTCTGGCCATCCGCTGGCTTCTTGTTTAATTTTCAAAAAAAAGTATCAATGTACCCGTGAAACAGGCCGCCAGAACGCGTCTGACGGTCGTAAACAGATACATTGTACTCCCACACTTCGTGTACTGCTTCAACGGTGTAGCCTTTCTCAACGGCTTTCCGGATCTCGTCAATCACCCAGACGCCTGTCAACCAGCGATCTTTTTTGTCGTTATGCTGACACGCGCCTTGGTTTTTCTCCTCCTCGCATTTCCTGCACAATGAAATTAGTTTTGTCGTGCATCCGTGTAGGCAATACGGGCAGGAATAAATCTCGCGGAGGCGTCACTGTAACTTTGGCTATGCCTTCTACTTGATCCTTAGACGGACAATTTGTTTCCAAGTGAATTTTGGGGTGGCCGACTGGGTATTTTTTGTACTTGCAAACGTATGGATACAACGAACACACATCCAAGTACTTGATCTTCTCTCCACAAGAAAGGTCTGCTTATGGAAGAGCTTGATACAATTTGTACGCCCGCCAAAGAATGCATCCCTTGGGCTGAGAGGCTCCTTGGTATACACCTCGTGCCGGAGTACAAATTGCTGCAAGTCCTTGTCTGTGCGTTTCATCGCATTAAACATACACTCCACATCTCTACAACCGTGTAGCCGGCATTCTTAAACTTTTCCAAACAAGCCATGGTCACTTCATAACGCGTCTCCATGGTCTCGTGGGGACTATTTTTGAGGGGGTGGTCCTGTCAGGGTAACAGAGAGGGCACCCGTGCTAATAACAGCCCCAAAACTGGTAGACAGTGGTGGTATCTCCAGCTTTAACAACACCGTCTACAAGCCGCACTAACACATATTCCTCATGGCCGTTACCCGCATGAAGACTAGAGACACCACGTTGATGGGCCTCCCAGCAGAGCCATTGTACTGCGACGTGCGACTGTTGGTCTGCACACCGAAAGCCACCGTTAGGGATAATACCGATAGTATTCTTCCTTAAGATGATTTTGGCGGTAAACCAACATGGCCGCTCCAGCTATCGTACACGCCTCTCTGAAAGGATCCACCTTTGCTTTCTCCATGAGCATGTCTCTAAACTTCAGGGATGCAATCTGTAGGATCTCTACATCTTACACACAATACAGTTCCAACTCGCGTTTAAAATCAAAGACATAATTTTCTTTGACCAACGCGTCATACCACTTCTCAAAGTGCTCCTTTCCCTCAACTGACATCTGGCCGATGCCATAGTCCTCCTTTGGCGGCAAGGGACCCCTATACCCCGCGTTTTCTTTTTTATTAAAAAAATGGGGGAAATGTCCCTTGGCCAAAGCCTCGTCCAAGCCGAAAGTTTTGGGCAATTTGGACAACGACATCGGGAGAAAGTTCAGCGAGTCAATAAACGGAGCGGGCCGTAACGCATGGACATGATTTTCCCACCGTTCATTATAAGTTCTGGAGTCCGTTTTTTAACCTCCATTATGTATCTTAAAATAAAATTTCCATCATATGATTTAGCGTTATGGCCTAGGAGGGTGATATCCTTAAATTTTGAAGCTTTAATTTGTTCTATAAATTCGAAAAATGGGCCATAGTGATATTACCCTTGAATATGTGAGTCCTATCACCCCCACAGTCGGTGCAATGATGGTCATTTACATCTATATGAACACAAGCCTTACAACACGTTTTTACGACACATAGGTTAGGTTCGTGCAAGTACGTGCCTGCCGCACCTTGATGACGTTTCTTGTCTGCATTCAAAATCATAGAATACAAACATGAAACTACTCTTTTCCAGTGATGGCTTGGATGGGGCCTGCTTCATATAACATAAATGACCAAAAGGACGATATGAATCTCATACTCTACAAAAAGTCTCATAACATCTATGTGAATAATTTGATCTTTCCAAACTGAAAAATTGCCCGAATACCTCGCAAACCTTTTTGACATCACAGCCGACTGTGACCGCTGAAAAACCCTGGACGTTTATGGTTATCAAAGCACGTTGATTTGTGAACCAACGCCCACAGTCTTTACAGACCACAGATCGGCCTCCGCTACAAAACGCTTTAGCGTAGCACTTTTTGCACGCGGATTCACACTTGTGCGCATTCTTATTATAAAATGGCACACGGCATTCACGGCAAAAGTACCCACACTTAAATGCGGCTGTCAAGGACGTTATGACGTCAAAATGGTTTTGCTTATCATCGTGAAAATACAAATCAAGGTGCCCCTTAAAGGAATATTCGGAGGGAGAATGGCCCCTCATATAGGACTGTCTCCCCCGACGTTCCCTAAACACCGTGATTTTGTATTCAGAGATGTTTGCTTGAAATTGTTTCAGTTCAGTGAGTCCACCACCTTTCAAAAGATTCACATGGGCATCACGGCATTAATCTTCTGCTTTGTATTTTTGAATATTACGACCCTTTTTGATTTGATTAAAGGTGTTCATGTCCATACATTCTGGTTCTTTTTTATTGTCACATATAGCTTTGGCGACAACCAGTGCACGGGCAAGGCAAAGACTGTCGCCATTTTGAATCGTAATGATCCCATGGTATTTGCGGCTATATGCGCTAGCGGGAGAGAGTTTATCACATTTATGATTACCCCCCCCACGAGGCTCCTTAAAGTGGGAGAGTTTAACGTACAAGGGTGCGTACTCAAAAACAAACTATTACTCTGCAACACGCGATTTACGTTATCAAGCACTGCTCTAGCGTCTAGCTGGTCTGCTCGTCTAAATGAGACATACACAGGGCTTAACGTTGAGTCAGTGCTACTTAAAAGTAATCCGACGTGGTCATCGGCGCTAATTCATGGTCCTGCAACAATATGGAGCAAATTAGTAATTTGTTCTTCAAGCCAGCTTATTGCGTCACGATCGCTTGCTGGTGCACCAAGATGTACGGTTTATTTCTCTACCTGTATAAAAGATACGCCTTAATTGTTTAATCTTCTCTTGAACGATACGAAGAGGGATGCCATTTTGCAATACACCACCTACCTGATTTACCGGGCCACTAATTCCCTGTTGTGCGGCTGAAGAATGTCCTGCTATCGGGCTCCATGGGCCACATCTCCCTCGCTGCCGCCGGGGCTCGAACCCCCTCTACCTGGCGTAGAGGCAGGGGTGAAGATGTAACGCCAGACGAGGGTACCGGGGCTCGAACCCCGTCTCCCTGGTGCTGGGGCGGTGCGGCTACGTTGGGTTGGAGGGGCCCCATAGCTGGCGGTAGTGTTGTTGGGGTCGTCCGTCCATTTCCAGCCTCCAGAAGCCCTATAACACACACACACGCGCGTTAAAATATAACATGTAAGTTTAATCTAACGCTATGAAGGGTTAAATCTACAAGGAATCGAGCCCGGACCCTTCGCACGTGTTTATTAAATGCACAGTCTGTAACTGTTAAACATACAGGGAATCAAACCCCCGCATTTACAAGTTTGAACCCTGGACCCTTTATTGGAACATGTACAAAATACAGGGCAACGCAATTATTTAAAAAAAACACTGTTCCAAACATGAGGGGTTCTAAAGGCCAATTTGGGGATAGTGGGATTCTGATACAATTATTTATTTTCGTTTTGTACGACATAAATACTCTCTTTTCTCTAGCTTTAGCTGTCAGCATCTCGCTAATGACTGAGAGGGAGGGAGGGATTGCTATGCCACCCTTTTTCTACCTCCCTTTAGTGTCTAAACTACCACCCCAGCAATATCTATTAGGTAACCACTGGAAACAAAGCAGCCAGCCCACTCAATCTAGCGTCCAAACAGACAACCTTTACCTCCTGCTTATTTACCAAAGCAACCCTGCCAGTATTTGAATCCTTGTACCAGTGTTAACGACAAAAAATAATAAAAATAATAATAATAAACATTCTCTAGGTTGGAATGCAACTAAACAGCTGATTTGACACGGGTGATTAGTCAAATTTGACTTTATAACGGTGTGATGGCTAAGTAAATGTGTTCAGTCCGTTTAAAAAATCATTTGTTTGGCTATCGTAAGCTACTAGCTGCCACCTATATTTTTTGTATCTAGATTCAGATGTATCCGTAACAAGAGATACTTTAGTTTATAAAATAAGTCAAAATTTTAAAATTATGTGTAGCTGGTAAACAAAAAGACAGTAAAAAATGGCAGAGGAAATGTACAACCTTTAACTAAAAAACATGAATCGAGTTAAAGCTAATAAAAAAAATACAATTTAATATTCGGTCTGTAATGTGTAAACATAAGAGCAATTAATTTTTTATACAAGTGGAGTGGAATTAAAATAAGGTACGCGCGATCTTCTTTACGAAATTTGTATGGGATTGCCTGACACAAGAAGGATAAACTCTCATTTTCAGCCCCTCTTTGGCTTCGAACAAGTGTCCCTTGACACTGCATACATATAGGTTTACTCCGGAAAAAACCTCCCCCAATAATATCGTTTAATGCAAGAGAATATATTTTGTTGTCATAATAATAAACACTGTAACCATTAATTAGAGGAAGTGCACCGTCTTTTGCAACGAGGTAGAATAGAAAACCTAAATACACCCGAGGTGATTGAAGGGGTAATGTTTACAATACACGCACACACATCGAGAGAATCAAATAGGCGACGGCGGGTGACGGACGTGGTGGCAGCCCCAAAGGAGGGGAACGGCGTGCTCCCACCTGCCAATGGAGCCGTAGTCTCCGGGGGCTGCGGCACATCCCTCAAGGGCAACAGCTCATCCCAAAAATCTGAAATTAAAAAAATACATATTATTTACTATTACGAGGGGAAAAAACCCATAAAAAACTGTTTTTTCTATTTCTCTAATTTACCTAGCGTCCATTCATTCCCTGCACTACAGTTCCCGTCCTCCGTGAAATAACTCAAAGGATCGGGGCTGTGGGGTGGTGAAGGCACTACCAGGGCCACAAACGCTTCAGGGGGTTTACTTGATGGTCTATAAAAACAAGAAAATCCCTCTGTACACCAAAGTTTATAAATCAAGAAAAAAAATCCTTCTGTACCCCCCCAAAGACTAGTCACCCATTAAAACATACAAGAAGTTTTAAAAATTTACCTGAATTAAAAAAATTTCCAGCTCGTTGAAAATCATCTTGATCGACACTAATCGGTGCTTGATGCAAATTGAAATGAACGATTGTAAAGAATTCTGGGCTATTTATACCCTCTTCAAAGAGCCGACCGACTAATGACCTAATACTCTAATGTGTCTCTGCGCATGCGCAACACAGATCTGTCCATAAGTCCCTTTGTAAATCCCGCTTTTTCGTTAGTCGGCATCGACCTAGCGGAGTGGATGGAGGTGCCTTCTCGATGCTCTGTTCATGAAACTGCGGGGTACACTTTACCGTTGCACAAGTGCTCGCGCACAGAATGAACAAGCACGGTGGTGCAAACGGGTTTCGTTCAAACCTACCCTCCTTCAGTGCATCTGAAGGTACATTTTTTCTCACTCTCACAAATGTTGGGTGCATTGAGGTGTGGGCTAAACTTTCATAAGGATATATTTCGTCATAATATAGTTGCGAACAAGGCTATTCCTATTAAAATTGGACTATACAGGAATACCCCCTTTGTCCACGTGGGTGAGATTTGAACCCGGAACTTTCAGCTACGAGCGATGCTAAACTGAATACGAATGGATAGCAAACGCGGGTACCACATGGACTTTTTTCTCACTCTCGCAAATTTTGGGTGCATTGAGGCTGTCCTCTTAAAAGTACTCAATCATTATTTTCTTTGAATCACGTCTTACTAACCATCTAGCCTATCCGCATTAATTAAATACACCGATAATATAATAATATGGAAGAAAAATATTAAATGAATCAACATTATGTGTGATGGTAACTTTTCTATCTTTATGATTATAGATTTATTTCAATATCTATAAATTTATATTTTTTATATGTTTCTACGCGTAGCCAGTTTTAAAAGGGCCAATTGAGCGTTGTAATTGGAACACGTCCACTTAATTACTAGAGTGCTCTTCTACACTCCCAATGTCCACTTTCACGGGATGTAAAACCACTCTTTCCATGCAAATGATGGTGCACAGTATGAACAAGCTCACAGCTGATCTATTAGCGTAATTAGTATAGCAACCACGTAAAACTCCGACTTCTTCCCATATTTAGTAGTATAGTCTTTTGCTATAGTAACGTCTTAAACCATGTCGTCATTCTTTATGTTACGTGCAGTGTTAAGCTAAATACCCGTTTTCATATTCGTTATACAGATACAATTACAGAGGATTAGCCATTTAATTTATTTGTACTTAGTCCGCTCTTGCAGCGGGCGAGAGACTTATTAACATTAGTCCATTGAAGTTGTGCGGTGTTATCGCCTATTAAGGGGTAACTAACTAATCGTGCCGTTGGTAAGGTGCGTAGTAATTTGATGGTCTCTGGTTCGAATCCAATCTAGACACGCAGATTATATCAGCACATGACTTACAAACTATCTTAGCTATAGAACAGTAAATTCACCACTCGTGAAAAGCACCCCCCCCCCCCCCGCAGTATAGAGAGTTGAGCCCAGTACCCACAACAATTTTTTGAGGAGGGCGTTAGTGATTCGAGGATGATTTTCCAATCTCCCTCCAAGTACCAACAAGTTGGATGTGTGTGAGAGAGCTTACTTGGGCGGGGGAGCCTCCCTCCAAATACCAACATGTTGGATGTGTGTGCGAGAGAGCTGTCATAGACTTGGGCCTAAAACATGACCACTTTCATGGGATGTAAAAGTGAATCTGCCAATTAACGGGAGTTTTCCGAGCTGTCTTGCAGGTGTCTATTTTTGAGAAACACAATGACTCCTCAAGGTGAGTGGAGGTTATTGCTCGGTACGTCACCCCCAGAAGGTAATGACCGGGCGAGGGAGAAAACCAGGATGAACAACCCCGGCTCTGAGGGAAGGGGTGGGGAGAGAGAAGTGAAAGGGTGAGTTGGTCATCAGAAGGTAGCGAGCATGCCCCTAATGGAGATGCTTGCGTCATTTTCTATCGGTCAGCCGGGGGAGAAAGTCTTGGAGCGCGAGGCCTGGGTGGCTCTATGCTTCAACGCCTAACAATCATTAATAATTAATTAGCAAGAACCAACATGTCCTAGCGAGGGTTCACAGTGTCTCAACCAGTGTCTCGCGTACCCCCTAATACACGCATGCCACAACGATGCTGCTTGTTCCGGGTCAGAGCCTTGTGACAGAAGAGCCGATGTTCATTCTAGGCCTATCAGCCGTAGCGCAAGCTTCGTGCCGCGCCCTCCTGCCGCAACTTCAAGGACTGTATGGCCATAAATAAACTACAACGCCCTAAAACTCCGACACCTCTATCCTACCAATTAATTAATTAACAACCAGCAGGTCCGGCGTATGCCGGCAATAAATAATAACGCCAATGCCTCTATCCTACCAATTAATTAATTATTAACAATAATCAATTAACAATAATTAATTAACAATCATTAATAATTAATCTGCAGGAACCAACATGTCCGGGGTTTGTAGGGGAGGGGCAGGAGGAGGGGAAATATGTCAGGGGTGGGGGACAGGGTGGGGACGGGAAGGGAGGGAGCAGAATAACGTAAATATCGACGACACACAACTAGGGGTCAAAGGTCAAATTGGAGTAGGTGGTCATGCTAGACTACTCATATTAAATAAAGAGAAAGAGTTATCATCAAATTCTAGGACAACCTTGAAAAATATTCAAATAGTGTTGATAAAGATATGAAGGATGAGTTTAGTTGGGAAGTTAAACATTTGTGCATTAACGTAAATATCTGGTGTGATATTTAAATTTAAATTTATTCCATAAATTTAAAACTGTTTAGTCTATTCACTGGTGTGAATCTGATGCGTTGTGAACCATTTAAAAGTGATTCATTAAGCTCTTGCAATTTTTGTAATATTTAGTAATTTAAATTTTTGATCTCTTTGATTTTGTTTGATCTTAATTCTCTCTGTTGAATTTTAAGCTTGTATATCATTTAGAAAGGTCTCTTTAAACAATAGCAACTATTTGGTTTATTTCATTGGTCTCTTCTAGACAAGTTTATATTATATAACTATATTCTTTAAACTTTTAAAACGAACTGTGCATGTAACAAATTACTAAGATTTAGTTGTTTTTCAACACACTTCAGTAAGACTTGTAAGTCTATGCAACTTATTGTTTTAATACTGTTTGTTACTTTTAATAAAATTCAATTATTTAATTAACCAACCTGCAAATGTTTTACCTTAGTCATCACCCCCCCCCCCCTCATTTTTTTAGTTTATTGTGGCCATAACTAAATAGAGTGAGAGTGGGGCGGTACAATACTTTATTTTAAATCATTACTTATTGTATCAATTATATTAATGGCAAAGTTACAATAGTAGGATTGAAGAAATGCACCCGAATTAGACAAACTATCTTAGACAGGAGATGGGGAAAAATCAGGGCTATATAGTAAGGAGTGCTCTCTCCGGCTCTGTAAGACGTGACGTCACTGCTCTGACAGCTGCACTGACCCGCATAGCATGCCCCATGAACACTCTTTAGAATACTCTTTGTCTACATGCTATCAAACGTGTCAGCAAATTACAGGACTATGTTGAACCCACTGATGGTTGATGAGTTCTACTTAATAATTTTAAATACACTGTAATTAAAAACAGTTTGTTTCTAATGCTAGGCCTATTATATACTTAAGTACAGTGATATTTAAACTGGTAACACTAACCCCTATACAATGTAGTAAACCATATTGAATTAAACCTAAACATTCATTAAATTTACAAGAATCTCAACTTATATGGTTTTTTAAGCTTCACATCATACTACCCATTCGGGCTATACGCTAAGTACTAATTCTGCTTATGGTCTAGGAATTGGGAAGTTGAATTTGGAGGAAGTGAAACCGCATTTGCGTGAAGGGAGAGTGGACAGCCTTTTAGGTAAAACCACCCCCGGTTCACCCGACCGAGATTAGTACCACAATCTTCCATCTTGGCAGTCTAGCTTAACACGAAACTAGCGCGTTAGTTAACTACGCCACCAAAACGGGTAGTATTGTTGTTAATAGAGTAATAATACAAAAAAAATAAGTACGTACGTAAGTAATACAACAATAAATTAATGCATTTAGAGTAAAAACAAATCATGTACTAATTAATTTAATAAAGGGAATTGTTTCAATTATTAGTTTAATTTTAAAACTTTTTAAAATGCATTGCTAAAATAAATTAAATTATTTTGGATATAATGAATCATTGTGTATAACACGTATTGAACTTGTTGCTGGGTTTAGTTTTAAATAAGAGACACAAAAATCGTTATATCCAAAATAATTTTACTAAAGGGAATAATATTCCAAACATATTTTAATTTAACTCATATTTCACACATACTTACATTTATTTATGTACTTTCTTATCTTTCCGTTTTAAAACTAGATTTATTATTATTAATTATTATTATTATTTTAGCACCGCATCTTACTATCCGTTCGGGTTATACGCTTAAAACTAGATTTAAAATAAACTAGTTTAAAATTATTTGAACGCGTACAGCACCAACAACAACTATTTTAGATTCAAAACTAAAAGAACTAATGATAATATATTATTAGAATAGTTTCTAAAGCAAATCCCCTTTTGGGAAACTTTAAAAAAAAAAAATATATATATATAATTAATATACATAAGAGATCTTAAGTTTTCTTGGATTGTATCCATTTCTTAGCTTTCTTTGTTTCGCTTTGTTTACATTGTGCTCATGTCTAATTCTTATGAATGTTCTAATTCTCGCATATACACGAGTGGCTCATGTACATGGGCCTACATTACTATATTAAAACATTTATTAGATTTTTTTAAAGGTTTTTATTGATACCTTTCTATCTCCTGTATAAACTTCCCTTGCATGAAGTAATTCAAAAATTGTCTTTAACTCGTTTACAGTATCCTTCCACGCTGAAGGAGGCAAACGGAATCCAAGATTTTCCCTTATCATTAACTGAACGGAAACTATCTTCACTTGTCCGTTGGAATGATATTTCTTTAACAAGCCAATACATTTATTTGTGTGGTGTTAACTGTTTTGTTACACTGTTAAACGACTATTTTCTCCATATTTACGTTTGATTAAGCATAATTCTAGTTTTAGTTCTTTTGTCTCATATGCTTCCTAATTCGTTTGGAATGGGTTTTAGTTTATCAAGCAAATTTTTAAACTATTTTTGTACACTTCTTAAATATATTCATCTGGTTTTCAAGGACTCAACAGTTTCCCTTCAGGTAACTGCTCATAGTTTACAGAGCTATCGCATTTAACAATATCATCTTCTTCAATGGATCCGTGATTAGCCTAACAGTTTAATTATTTCAACGCGTACTTTTTAGGACTTAAATAAATGTTCAATTATTTCCAAAGCAGCTAAATGAGTACCGTTCTTCTCTAAGCAGAGCAAAATAATTTCTTCTGACTGAATGGTTATATTCTAAAATCCTTTGTGGACACTATGATGGCCCGTCTACAACCAGCTTGTCGGATTCACAATCACAACTTACGCTTCTATTAAATACAAAATAGACTGACTATCAACAATGAAAATTCGTGAGACGTAATTTCAAACAATAGAAACAAACATAAAGATGACTATAAATGTCAAACCAATAATAATGTTTTCAAATAAGAAATAAATACATATGATTTCAATTGAAAATCCTGTATTCATTAATAAACATTTCCAAGCGCTGTTGACATATATCAAATAACTTAATATTATTTGATTTTAGTAGTCAAACCATATTAGTTTTTTATTGGCTGAGCTCAAGCCCATGCAACTACATAAATGCATCCTATCGACAAGCAGGTCCGATAGTTCTGACATACGATTGTTTGCGTAAGGGTACGGCCAGACTGAGCGCGCGAGCGACTAAAATATAAAATGGAACACATTGGTTGTAATGGGAGGTGGCCAGACTGGAGCGAGCGCGCTTGAAAGATAGAACTGGTTCTATTTTTCAAGCGCGCGCGCTCGACCTGGTACAGTCTAGTTTACAGGCGCTAAGCAATATTATTGTATGTTGGTTCATTGAGTGCTGGGGAAACTTCTTATTTTGACATGATATTTGACTTTTTTTATCAGTGATAGGTTTAACACACTTGCTATTAATGGCCTAATTTAATTGGTAAGACCATAAATAATATAATGTATATATGTAAACCCAATATGTTAAAATACTTCAATATTATAATCAAAGTAGGCCTTTACAAATAATAATCACCATTAGATTGGAGAGAGTATGAAAAAACCATAAAAATAAATAAGTTTTAAAAATCACCTTCAGTTCACACAATGTTTTGAATTTTCGAGGAGCAGAGATGTACCAAGTGTCTTTGACAGAGACATCTTCTCTAATGAACTAGGGTCTGCTAATTACGCGCTCGCTCGCGCGCTCGCCAGTTTGGCCACCAGTCGCTTGCACGCTCGCTCGCAGTTGTCAGTCTGCCTAACCCTAAGCTATTGTAGACAGACAAAATTACGTTATTGCGTGGTTGCGAATTGACATGAGGGTGCGTTTGGTTGTAATGGGGCCATTAAACAAATTTTAATGTCATACTTATAATCAGAGGTAGAAAAATGATATTAGTAAACATCACGATTTGTCATATTACCGAAGGAACACGTGGGGTTGTAGCAGGTGGTCAGAGCTGTGACGTCACGACAGTGTTTCCCCTCCAATCAGCGCAGCGGTACCGCCAGCATCAAAGAACTGAGACAGCCCTTACATAAAGCTCTGGGTAAAACTCCCAAAATTCTTTTAATCTAAACTCATTAGTTAATTATATAATATTGAGAGTGACACTTTATTCAGCATGTCCCCTAGTGTGCTTGTGTGTATGTTTATACTAGTCACACAGTGGTACATATCGAATCCAGGTAATTGTGTACATATTCTATAGTATTTTACTTTATGTTTAGCTAAAAAAAAATTTGGTGACAAAGCTTTCACTAACTCCCGTGAAAAATATTATGTTCAAACAAATACACAACTTAACAATAATGTATGATTTACATTGTGTTAGTGTTGTTAATCAGCTCACGTAAATAGTGAAGCTTTGGTAAAGTTTAGTAAAATTCATAAATTTATTTTAGTATATTAATAATATGGTTAAACATTATGTCCCAAAGTGCCTGTATTGAAAATAACCGTTTGAATTATATTTACTAAAACACTTATTAAATATATTAAACAGCAGTATTGTATTAAAACTGACCACTGTACCATTACACTAGTGGGTAGGGATGGGAGAGGCTGAATTTACAGGAAGTGTAGCCCCATTTGCGTGGAGGGAGAGTGGGAAACTTTTTAGGGAAAACCACCCTCGGTACACCCAACTTTGATCAAACTCCATTTTCTTCGTCACCAGCAGTCTAGTGTATTACAAAAGTGACGCCTTAGATCATGTGGCCACCAAAGTGAGTTTGTAGATCTTGTTTCCTTTTTGAGTCTCTGATAAAGTATCATAATATATTATTTTAATTGTAATCTTACTGTTATTATATGGCTGGCAAACACACAGATTCATGTAGTTGGAAATGTTCTCTACTGGAGTAATTACTCTAACATTTCTCGTACTAAGCCCAGATCTCAAGTCCTAGGCCAACATTCGAGGACGGTGAAATGTATGTAAACATGTCATTAGAACTGTGAGCCGGAAGCGGAGTCAAGTTAACATTGGGAGATAATTTCTATATCCATACATCGAACTGATCCACATAATTATAGCGCAAGCAAAAATTGTATCTATTAATTTCTCATTAAATATTTGAGCAAATGTAATATAAAATACCTATTATTTTAAAATAGTTTATTAACAATTTGGTTGTTTATTTAATAAAACTATACTAAGGTATTTGAATAATTTTACCAATACACTATTTGCTCTACAGCCGGGGCTAGTTTTTTTAAATCAAACTTACTTGAAAAACATAATACACTCAAGGGCACAAAAAAGTTTTAATATGAGGGGCCACCAATTTAGTATTTCAAGCTTTGTGGGGCCTTAGGATATATTAAATTATGGACTTGGCCTATCTTCAGAGGCAATAGAAGAAATAAACCTTTAATAAAGCAACACTTATAATGGTTTTTGAAATGGATTAGGTTGTGTGGTATCAGGGTTAATACAATGGCAACCCCACATTAAAAATTCAAAATGTCCACTAATACTCAAAATATCGAACAGAAATTAAAATATCCGCCCATTAAATACAGCCAATGAGCCCCGGAACCCTGACGCCCAAAGTACCAGAACACATAAATGTAAATTCAACCTATTTCTATATAGGTTTATCCCTTTTTTCCTTTGCCTTTCTTTCACATGAGTTTTAGGGGTAGTATCATCTTTTTGGTAATACTAACATTTTTTTAAGTAAAATCATACACAAATTTATTTTAAGATTCTTCCCTTTTCCTTCCCTTTGTCTTCCTGCCACACCAGTTTATTGAGGTGGTATCATCTTCTTTTATACTACTGACTTTATTTTATATTTCTTTGGAACAGGTTTGACGTCCTCATTTACTTGTTAGGTTATGTAACCTATATACCCCCAGGGATGTGGGGTCCTCTTCAACCAGAAGCTTTCCACTCCTGAGTGCCACGGATATTATATTTTTACTTTTTACTTTTATTATGGATTTTTATATTTTTACTCCCTACACCACTAATCTATAAAGATTATCTGCCTACGATTGGTGTAACATAATTTCCTAATTTCCTAATTTTCCTAATTTTCACCCCATCCTTGAAGATGTCCCTGACCACCTTTCCAGATACCAGACCTCCTGCTTGCAGGCATAACTACACATCAGTTAAACCCATAACGGTGAATTCCCATCCAGCTCCCTAATGCTGGACCGCTCCCCCTCCACCGTGGCTCCCCCCAAATAGGCATGTTTAGACATGTCAGAACCTATCAACGAGTGATGATGATCCAAAATAGTCGTCATCTAAGACGATACCATTGCCATTCCTTACCATAATAGTATCCTAGCCATCTTACTGTGGGTTAACATGGCAGGACTGCAATTATTCAAAAGTTCACGAACGTTGGTGGCCATTAGAATGTTTACGAATGCTAGTGATCTCCCTTAAAGAGGGTATAAAGGAAGATTTTTGGAGTTGGAAGGATTGTATGGCACGTGAAAGGAATAAACAACATAAATAAAAGAATATAAACTTTATTTATAAGAACAAGAGTTGACGCATCAACCCCTAAGTTATGTGGTGAGTGAAATCCTAATCATTTAACATAAAATGTATCCCTTTTGCATAAGGTATATGTCTGTATATTTTGTATTCTTCGGTTCCAGAGCGCCGAATCCTTCAAGTATTAGCTTATTCTACACATCTTAGAACAGCTACGGTCTAGAATTCGTCTTGACCAGCGGCTCCCAAGCTTTGAGTCGTGGGCGATGATTTGGTGGGTCAAGGAGCGATCGGTCAGGTATACAAGAATATAATATTAATAATGTTGTCTGCTGTAAGAATGAGATTTATTGGTCAAAATATGTAGTTTTCACAACTGATGGTGCTCGTGCTATTTTTGGCATTTACTCGGGTTTAATCACCAGAGTTAAGTCATTTGCCCTGTTATTGCAATAAACTCGTTGCAGTCTGCATCGAGAGTCTCTTGCAGTAGAAGTTTTGGATGAGTGCCTAAAGAAAACTCTTGATGGTGCTGTGAAAATTGTTAATATTATTAAATCACGTTCTAAAAACTCAAGGCAGTTTGGTATCGTGTGTGACGAAATGGGCAGTGAACACAACAGATTCTCCTTCACGGTGAAGTTCGGTGGCTGTCAATATTATTTGAACTCCTGTTCGAACTTAGAATGTTTTTATTGGAGGACGATAATGATGCAAAATCCATCAGCCACTTTATAGAATGTGTGATAGATGAAAACTGGTTAAAAAAGATTACGTATTTGGCAGATATTTTCAATGCTCGCAATGTACGTAACTTTAAGGTAAGCACGTCCACAAATTTTATCGGAAGGATAAAGTAAAAGCAATGATTAAATAAATTTGAAAGATGTGCCCGTAAAGTGGAGTAAAATTGATTCGACATAATTCCAGTCTTACATGACTTCCTGGAAACCTATGAAATTAAAATTTACTAGTAAACAGCCAAAACCTTGAAAAAGTACTTTGAAGCATTGGCTTCTAGGCTCAGGTAATTTATATTTTCAGTCAATTATAAGTAAAAATTTAAAATATTTCTATTTTAAGTAATTTGTATGTACAATAACTATGTTGGTAAGTTTATTCTGTTTATTTATTTAAATAAAATTGTAACTAGTTGATTTATTAAAATTTACTGTATTTTTTGAAAAATGTTATAACTAGGCAAGGTTTTTTTATGTGTTATGGTGAATAATTAGTAATTACCCTTGTTTTAGGAGTTACTTTCCTAAAATTGATGAGGGGATCCAACGGATCGGAAATCCCTTTGATGACGATCATGTAAAAAAAGTGAAACTGTCATCAGTGGAAGAAGACACATTAATTGAGTTATCATGTGACTCATCTTTGAAAACTGCTTTCAAAGAAACAAGCTTGATCCCATTCTGGATAAATGAATGAAGAAAATACCTATAAATATCAAAACTAGCATTGAGTCACTTGATGGAATTTACTACAACTTATTTGTGTAAACGTACCTTTTAAAGTATTTTTGAAAAACAAATACAGAAAAGGACTTTGTGAAGATCAATTTGAGGCTAGAGCTTTCAAGTCTCAGCCCTCATATAGACTCACTCGTTGGTCAAAACAATGCCTTATGATTATTACACTTTCACATTAGGATTACCTATCACAGTCTTTTCGTGTAGTCGAAAGTCCAACTTTTTCGACAGGTCAAACATACATTATTCAAAAGGCTACGTATACATATTAGGTACGTCATGCATTTTTTTTTAAATATCCAGGTGATTCCTGTAAAAATAAGCTTAGGAAACGCAGGTCTAGACGATTTTTCTTGAAATTATCTGTAAGCCAATTTTAAATAAACCCCTTAGCAAAAAATCTTCATGCTTGGTGATGTGAACCTTTTTCACCAAATTTAAACATGCCTTATAAGGGGGCGATCACTTTGTAATGATGGTAAACCGTTTGTAGAAGACTATCATCCTTGACATCTATAGGTCTGATCTTGATAGCGGAGTTCACAGTACCGTTATATTCATCCAGGAGAGAATAAATCGTATAAATTCAACGATACCTGTCTTTGAAAGTAAATTTTGTCAATATCATATTTTTCAAAGTTAAATTTAAACGTTCAACAACACTAACCACAACAATGTCGTGTGTTGATTAATAATTAATCTTCTTTTATTTCATAAGTTCTTTAAAAGATACACTATACAATTCCGTTCAAATATAGCTAACTCTGCAGAGTTGACGATTCAGCTACTCTCTATTCATCTTTGTGGAGGTGGAGAGGGCTTATTCTTGAAAAGACCAGTTTTTAATATTCCTCAGGCTGGTCGGCTAAAAAGAAGGTGACCATTTTTCATATCTGAACTTGAATGTATGTAGAAGTTTAAGATTAATGTTTATCAAGAGGTATGCGTTTCAGAAAACTGTTTCAATATTCAGTACAAAATGTCTATTGACGTGTGGGAGTTCATGAAGGAATTTGGAGTTTTCCTATTCAAGGAAGTATAAATCATCCATCCGCCTGAGGAAAAGAGCGATCCTGATGTAGTTCACTATACGTTTCTAACACCCTTTGAGAAAAGTTTTCTCTCTCCAGGGACTAAATGAAACGTCAACTTAATCACTGATATTCCTGGATGGACGGTCGTTTGATATACTCCGAACTTTGTATCATACTAGATTAACACGTAGAAACCAAATAACTATAACACCAAGACACACGATGTATATGTTAAAGTAGTGGAGAAGATAGCTTTTAATAAGAGTTTCATTATCAATAGTGATGGCTATAGCCTTTACTAACTGTGCGATCTTAGTTGTATTTCCTTGGCACTTCTTAAAGTGAAGTAAGTGCTATAAAGTGCATCAGCCATCGCGGTACCGCTTTTACATGTGCTACTGAAGATGTCTGACTCCTGCATAAGTGGTTCAAGAGTGTTAAACCTTATCTCTTTCCTGGTTGTGACAAGGGTACTGAAGAGGCTGGCTTATCCCTGCTGGTACTGACTGAAGTTATCTGGAGGCAGACAATCCGGCCCAAGGAGAGCAATGTCCTCGCTGCCAGCTACTTTTCCAGGCCCCGGCGCTCCAAATCCTGCCTGGCCTGTCTCCTTGCTAAGCAACTATCCTCTTACATGATACTCCCCAAACCACTAGGGGCACTCCCTATAGTTTAATCATAATCTATGTCTATCCTGGGGGTGGATCTCGGTGGCTCACTCAGTAGGGTTGTTATTTGGTCAGTCACAGGCAGATGACGCGTAGCAAGCTATTACAATAATTAAATCCTGGTTTAGTATTGGACCTTCTTACAGATATAAAAACAATGACAACGAAGATATAAAATATATTTTTCGATGAAAGTGTAATTTAAGCTGAGAACATTAAATAAAATAATTAATGACATTTTACTTAAGTAAAATAAAGACATGTGCACTATTTTAATTTAGTAATATTGATAAACCTAAATTGGATAGGCCTACTGCTTTTAGTTAGAGTAATTAGAGCTTTGCCAAACATTATTAATTAGAATTGAATTAGTATTAGTATTGAATTAATTTATAGTAAATTTTAAATGTTTTATACGGAGACCCAGAGTCTCAACTAACCTTGAGTAAATGATTCATTTGTATAATGAAAGGTAGCTATGTTATTATCGAATCTGGTGCTCTCGTGCTACTATATTACTACTATAACAACGATATTGGGAGAATAGAGTATATGAGAGAAGGAAAGAGAACCAATAGTAGATATCCACATAAAATGAAAGAACTATTCTCCGGATATTACAGACTGTAAGAGAATGATAATTTTTATAATATACGACCAAACAGACAGAGTTTGAAACATCTGTTAATGTTTTCACATTTATATAGTGAAGTGCATGTGTTCAGCGCTACAGACAGTGCTAGAGATATTGACTGAGCTTTGTGTTGGATGGAAAATGTTAGG